>JBBBDQ010028972.1:0-35000 GCA_037127315.1 Ascarosepion bandense
ATATATATATATATATATATATATTAACGAAGATTAACGAAACTGGGTTAGCAAACAGTATTATATATTTATTTCTACCGGCCTGATTATTTACGATAATCATTATGTTACGGAAATTAACGAAGATTAACGAAACTTGGTTATAAACAAACGACAATTACAAACGATTTCTTTGAACATTATTTTTTATCGATACTCGTATTTAAGTAGATATTTTAATTAAACAGTATCTTATATTTATATCTACTGTCCTGATTATTTACGATAAATTTTTATTACGAAAATGTGTGTCATTCAGCAGGATTCGAACATGCGACGCCTATCCACATAGGAGAAGCTACCATGTGATCTGGCACGTCTTAGACCTCTCGACCACGAATGACCATTAGTCTAAACGAAGTTTTAATCAAGCCTATATAACACAGTTTTCTATTTATCGCAATAACCATATCTGCTCTGAAATGTATCGTAATGTCAACAAATGTAAACATGTTACGGAACTTAACGAAGATTAACGAAACTTGGTTATAAATAACAGACAATTTGAAATAATTTGTTTGAACATTATTTTTTAATAATAATGCCGAATGATACACATTTTCGTAATAAAAATTTATCGTAAATAATCAGGCCGGTAGATATAAATATATAATACTGTTTAATTAAAAAACAGAATATCTACTTAATTATGAGTATCGATCAAAAATAATGTTCAAATAAATCATTTCATATATATATATATATATATATATATATATATATATATATATATATGAAATGATTTGTTTGAACACACACACAGATATATATACAAAATAAATTAGATTCAATTACAGCACACACAGAGAGCAAACACCACCAGATAAATCAAACAGATAAGACAACAGCAATGTAACTGATATTCTTTGACCCGGTCAAAGTCATATCAACTCCCAGATCCTACGAACTGATTCCATCAGACCAATAAAAACCCCAACTTGAATACACACACACACACACACACACACACACACACACACACACACACACACACACACACACACACACACACCATTAGACCATAAAATAAAAAATAAAAAACCCAACTAGAACACACACAGATACACACTCGCACACACACACACGCACACATACATACACGCACTCACGGACAGCAGCAGTCGATAAAGCCAGCCATTCATAGATGGGCAGCTAAAAAGAACGGTCATTCTGAGGATTTCTCTGCCATTCTGATGATGAGATTATAGTCTCGAAATATCATAATAAACAGGTCATACAAACATCTCCCGACCTTCCTTTATTTCATTCAACGCATTGTGACAGCCTTCAAGACATAACACATGCAAATATATATATATATATTACCGGTCATAATTATTGGGCCACGCCAGTGTTAGAAGAAAATGATGCATTTCATACTATTTTCTAGTATTTATTGCCAAGTGAATAATTGTAAATGAAAACAGAATGGTTCTTTTGTTAATATTGCACAATAACATGTGCATCAAATGAATTTATAAATATTTAAAATTACCTATACTGCAGAGTTCATCTTTACTTCCTTGCCATGTAAAATTTAAAAAACTTATAATAACAAAAGAACCATTCTATTTTTATTTGGAAATAAATACTAAAAATAATATGAAATACATCATTTCTTAAAAAAAACTGGGGTGGCCTAATAATTATGGCCGGTAGTGTATATATATGTGTCAGATTAAATAAATTGGAAACAATATGTTTGCTTATTTTTAATAAAATCCGTTCATACTCACGGATAATCTTTCGCTTATTACAATCGAAATATTTCAGAAATGAGATGTAACATTGACAGATGTTATTATCATTAATTTATCAATGTATCCAAGTATTTCAACCTCTTTCCGAGTTCATCTTCAGGGATGTGAGTTATGGAAACAAAACATAACCGGAAAACTGTGTTGCTAAAAATTACTGTACAATTAAATTAGTAGTATTGTACCTCTTATAATATATCATTAATTTTAATTTTTATTAGGACTTGTAGTATAGCCCGGTGTTGCTCGGGTGTAATGAAAGCTTTAAAACTAATCCATGGTCCTGGAGCTCAGACTCTTTGAACGTTGGCACGAAAGACTAAAAAGCAATAGTTATTTCCAGTTAAAGTGAAATCGTAGACTGAAAGAAAAATGAATGGATGTAAGTCAAATTTTGATTTTCTGGTATCGATATGAAATAACTTTTTCATCGTAGACTGAATTTTGAAGGCTAAATAAGTCCTCTGAGTAAATGGTATCATTGCTGAAACAAAGAACTATAATTATACCTACTTAGAGCCAAACCCGAAGCAAAAACTAAAATAAAAGGGCTGAAAAAAATACAGACATACAGGCAGAAAAACAAACACACACACAAACATCTTGCCTTATCGATTTTCTGCAGTATTGTAAGAACTGCAACCTTGAAAATTCTGAATATCGTTTCTTATGTCTTTGTCTTTGTCTATGAGTGTATCAAATTTGATTAAAATCGGACCACTCCTTCTATAACTCGATTTTTTCGATTTTCGATTTTCGATATTTATCCGGGGTACCTCAACACAAAACCTAGCTAAGAACACTCGCAGACGCTTATATTACAACTGTGTAAATCGTCAAGAAAATCGGTTCAGCCATTTCGGAGTCTATAGGTAACGGACACACACACACACACACACACACACACACGCACACACACACACACACACACACACACACACACACACACACAAAGTTCCATTTGTAAATATGTTTAGATCAACGGGAAATAGATTAGTAGAAATCAGATTTTTTATAATTTTCTCATCCTGATGTAGTTATTGTGCATCTGGTTGCAATCGAAGAGTTTGATATGTTTGGGGTTTTTTGTGGAACTCCCTTATTTTATTAATGAGTGTCTGCTTAATATTTTTTAGTTCAGAGTAAAATATCATTTCTGTGGAGCTCATTTCTGACATCTTTTGATTGTAATACGCGAAAGATTATCCCTGGGTATGAACGGATTTTATTTTAAAATAAAAGCAAACATAATGTTTGCAATAATGCAAATGTGCACTGGTCTAACCTTATTATTATCAGAAACTAAGTAATTAAGTAATCAATATATATATATATAAACTGATGATGGTTCGCCTGAAATAGGCCCACACTTCCGATTTACCATGAAATAACGTGTCTGCCTTAATTTTTCTTATATATATATATATATATATATATATATATATATATATATATAAATATATATATATATATATATATAGAAATATATATATATATATAAGAAAAATTAAGGCAGACACGTTATTTCATGGTAAATCGGAAGTGTGGGCCTATTTCAGGCGAACCATCATCAGTTCATTTACCATGAAATAACGTGTCTGCCTTAATTTTTCTTATATATATATATATATATATATATATATATATATATATATATATATATATATATATATATAATATATATATATATATATAAGAAAAATTAAGGCAGACACGTTATTTCATGGTAAATCGGAAGTGTGGACCTATTTCAGGCGAACCATCATCAGTTTCCGTTTTTATTATACAAAAAATTTTATTAAGTCTATGTTCTTAAAACTTTTTAATTTTCTTGGCAGATGCTTTGTTAATAACAACAGGGATCTGAAAATTTACTCAGTTAAGTGCCATACGTGCTACACGCTTGGGCGATCATGTCTCGAAAGAGACATGGATGACTGAGCAGATTATTATTCCGCAGTAGGTTGCCATTACTTTCTGCGGTAGACTGGTTGCCAACCAAGGCTATAGAACCCAATCTGTCCTGTTATTTGACTCATAGCTAAAGGGGGAAGAGATGCATTATATAATTAAGTATTAATTAGTGGGGGATCAATTTATTACTTCATGATAATGAAAAAGTGATCCCCCATTTGGTTCCCAGTAGAAGCTTTAATCATGTTTCCAACCATCATATTCAGTCAGTCTGTTAAGTGCCATACGTAATACACGCTTTAGGCGATCATGTCTCTTTTAAGACATGACTGACTGGGCATACGATTATCCCGCAGTACGCTGTCATTACTTTCTGTGGTAGACTGGTTGACAGCCAAGGCTATAGAACCCAATTTAACTCATAGCCGGAGGGAGAGGAGATAGATTATATTACATTATTATGTCAAGGCCAGTTTATTACTTCATAACAATAGAAAACCGATCCCCCGCTTTATGTCCAGTAGACGTTTTAATTGTTTCCAACTATTATATTGTCAGTCAGTTAAGCGCCATACGTGACGCACGCTTTGGGCGATCATGTCTTGAAAGAGACATGACTGAGTGGGTAGAAAATTACGCCGCAGTAGGTTGTCATTACTTTCTGTGGCAGACTGGTTGCCAGCCAAGGCTATAGAACCCAATCTATCATAGGAGGAAAGAGACAGATTAATACATTTCTCATATAGTCTATATATACAGATATGAAAAAATTCAAATGTCGCCTTGTTTCACCCGTATATACAATTACATCAACGTAAATATCACTTTAGTTCAATTAAGTCATAAAGGAAATTCATACTGAGAATCAGGAAGAGGCAACTGAAGTTCCTGGGACATGCAATGAGGAAGGAGGGCTTGGACAATCTGATACTGACAGGCCAGATCGAGGGGGGAAAAAGAGACAGAGGAAAGCAACGGATAACATATTTGAAGGACCTAATCAGGTGGATGACGGAACGAGGATTGCATGGTGTAACAGGAGAAGTCGTGTTCAGAGCCACCAGGGATAGGGAGATGTGGAAAGCCATGATCGCCTACGTCCTGAAAGGACAGGGCACGTAGAAGAAAAAGATATATGCCAACTGTTTATAAGAAATTATAATGTGGATATAAAGTGGGGGATCAAATCTATATTATCATAGCAATATATAAACTGATCCCTCAATTTGTGGCCATGCTAGTTTCTATACATTTATATTCTAGATTTATGGGCTTGAGCTAGTGGATGACAGAACGAGGGTTGCGTGGTGTAACAGGAGAAGGCGTGCTAAGAGCCACCAGGGATAGGAAGATGTGGAAAGCCATAATCTACATTTTTATTATTTTTCCTACCCCCCACCATCCACATATCTATATATCTATAAATTGATTTGTCTGGCTTCTTGTGTGTGTGTGTGTGTGTGTGTGTCTCCATTCTAACGAACCCTCTTCTTCTTCTATGTTCCCTGTCCTTTCAGAACGTAGGCGATCATGTCTTTCCACGTCTCCCTATCCATGGTGGCTCTTAGCACGCTTTCTCCTGTTACACCGTGCAACCCTCGTTCCATCATCCACCTGATTAGGTCCTTCAAATATGTTATCAGCTGCTTTCCCCTGTCTTTTTTTTTTTTTTTACCTCTATTTGGTCTGTTAGTATCAGATTCTCCAAGCCCTCCTTCCTCATTGCATGTCCCAGGAACTTTAGCTATCTCCTCCTGATGTTTAGTATTAATTTCCTTTTTGTTTCCATCATTTCCAAGACCTCATCATTGCTCACATGCTCGATCCATGATATCCGCAGCATCCTTCTGTAGAACCACATTTCAGCTGCTTCAAGTCTTTTTCTGATGCTCTGTGTTAATTTCCTTTTTGTTTCCATCCTTTCCAAAACCTCATCATTGCTCACATGCTCGGTCCATGATATCCGCAGCATCCTTCTGTAGAACCACATTTCAGTTGCTTCAAGTCTTTTTCTGATGCTCTGTGTTAATTTCCTTTTTGTTTCCATCCTTTCCAAAACCTCATCATTGCTCACATGCTCGATCCATGATATCCGCAGCATCCTTCTGTAGAACAACATTTCAGCTGCTTCAAGTCTTTTTCTGATGCTCAGTATTAATTTCCTTTTTGTTTCCATCCTTTCCAAAACCTCATCATTGCTCACATGCTCGGTCCATGATATCCGCAGCATCCTTCTGTAGAACCACATTTCAGTTGCTTCAAGTCTTTTTCTGATGCTCTGTGTTAATTTCCTTTTTGTTTCCATCCTTTCCAAAACCTCATCATTGCTCACATGCTCGATCCATGATATCCGCAGCATCCTTCTCTAGAACCACATTTCAGCTGCTTCAAGTCTTTTTCTGATGCTCTGTGTTAATTTCCTTTTTGTTTCCATCCTTTCCAAAACCTCATCATTGCTCACATGCTCGGTCCATGATATCCGCAGCATCCTTCTGTAGAACCACATTTCAGTTGCTTCAAGTCTTTTTCTGATGCTCTGTGTTAATTTCCTTTTTGTTTCCATCCTTTCCAAAACCTCATCATTGCTCACATGCTCGATCCATGATATCCGCAGCATCCTTCTGTAGAACCACATTTCAGCTGCTTCAAGTCTTTTTCTGATGCTCTGTGTTAATTTCCTTTTTGTTTCCATCCTTTCCAAAACCTCATCATTGCTCACATGCTCGGTCCATGATATCCGCAGCATCCTTCTGTATAACCACATTTCAGTTGCTTCAAGTCTTTTTCTGATGCTCTGTGTTAATTTCCTTTTTGTTTCCATCCTTTCCAAAACCTCATCATTGCTCACATGCTCGATCCATGATATCCGCAGCATCCTTCTGTAGAACCACATTTCAGCTGCTTCAAGTCTTTTTCTGATGCTCTGTGTTAATTTCCTTTTTGTTTCCATCCTTTCCAAAACCTCATCATTGCTCACATGCTCGATCCATGATATCCGCAGCATCCTTCTGTAGAACCACATTTCAGCTGCTTCAAGTCTTTTTCTGATGCTCTGTGTTAATTTCCTTTTTGTTTCCATCCTTTCCAAAACCTCATCATTGCTCACATGCTCGGTCCATGATATCCGCAGCATCCTTCTGTAGAACCACATTTCAGCTGCTTCAAGTCTTTTTCTGATGCTCTGTGTTAATTTCCTTTTTGTTTCCATCCTTTCCAAAACCTCATCATTGCTCACATGCTCGATCCATGATATCCGCAGCATCCTTCTCTAGAACCACATTTCAGCTGCTTCAAGTCTTTTTCTGATGCTCTGTGTTAATTTCCTTTTTGTTTCCATCCTTTCCAAAACCTCATCATTGCTCACATGCTCGGTCCATGATATCCGCAGCATCCTTCTGTAGAACCACATTTCAGTTGCTTCAAGTCTTTTTCTGATGCTCTGTGTTAATTTCCTTTTTGTTTCCATCCTTTCCAAAACCTCATCATTGCTCACATGCTCGATCCATGATATCCGCAGCATCCTTCTGTAGAACCACATTTCAGCTGCTTCAAGTCTTTTTCTGATGCTCTGTGTTAATTTCCTTTTTGTTTCCATCCTTTCCAAAACCTCATCATTGCTCACATGCTCGGTCCATGATATCCGCAGCATCCTTCTGTATAACCACATTTCAGTTGCTTCAAGTCTTTTTCTGATGCTCTGTGTTAATTTCCTTTTTGTTTCCATCCTTTCCAAAACCTCATCATTGCTCACATGCTCGATCCATGATATCCGCAGCATCCTTCTGTAGAACCACATTTCAGCTGCTTCAAGTCTTTTTCTGATGCTCTGTGTTAATTTCCTTTTTGTTTCCATCCTTTCCAAAACCTCATCATTGCTCACATGCTCGATCCATGATATCCGCAGCATCCTTCTGTAGAACCACATTTCAGCTGCTTCAAGTCTTTTTCTGATGCTCTGTGTTAATTTCCTTTTTGTTTCCATCCTTTCCAAAACCTCATCATTGCTCACATGCTCGGTCCATGATATCCGCAGCATCCTTCTGTAGAACCACATTTCAGCTGCTTCAAGTCTTTTTCTGATGCTCTGTGTTAATTTCCTTTTTGTTTCCATCCTTTCCAAAACCTCATCATTGCTCACATGCTCCGTCCATGATATCCGCAGCATCCTTCTGTAGAACCAAACTTTAGTTGCTTCAAGTTTTTCCTTCATCTTCGATGATATTGTTCCGCATTCATTGCCATATTGAAGAACTGGCATCACATCGCAATCCAGAACTTCTTTGACCCTACTCCTCCGAAATCCCTGGTCCTATTTCAACCGAAATTCGGTCCCTTATCGATCATGACATGAACCCTTGATGTACGCAACTTTTTTCGAATCGATTTACAGGGTACGATAGAAATCACCTAAAAGCTTAGAATTTACGATGTTTTCTCCTCCGAGACGCCTAATGCGAATTCAACCAAAGTTGGGTAACTTGTAGATTAAGGTCCAAACCTTTGATGTACACAAAAAATTATTTTTTCGAATCAATGTACAGGGTTCGTCAAAAATCGACGACAAACATAATTTCGGGTGATCTTTTGAACACTTTCATGCATTTCTCCAACACGCTTCACTCAAACTTAACCAAAATCTACTCACTGGTAGATCAATGCCTGATGCCTTGATATGCGAACAAAAATTTCAATTGATACTTAGTGTCCGACAAACATTTATGGAAAATATTGCTTTTTGCGATCGTTTATTTCTTCGAAACTTTTAGTGGCATTCCAACAAATATTGTAACTTCTACCTTATCATATACTATAACAATTTCACGTTTTCTATAAGGTGCCAACCCCTCTGATGTAGCAGGGCAGTGCATCCAATTCTTCTGCGTCTCAACGTCGTCGCATCACATGACAGGCTCCTGTTACGCTTCCCCTGGTTCTTTCCATTGCACATACATCATTCGCGTTTATTAGCAAATTGACCAAACTTGAATCCTGTTTTACAAATACCAGAATAAACAATAATTACTTCATATTTTTTTAATTTACGCGTCACGGCAACTTCATACTGGAGTTTATTAAATAAGCACTTGACCTTAGCATTTCAAAATAACCAATAAAAATTTCCGAGTAACGCCGGGCTATAAAGCTAATAAATAATCTATCTATCTATCTATCTATCTATCTATCTAATATTTTTTCCTTTTTTCCTTTCATTCTCCCTACCACTTCTATTCCTCTGACATGGCGAAATTTTGACTTTTAAACTCTTGACTCAGGTATGGGGAAGAGGTATGTCTTCGAATATGAGACATAGGTACCTGTCTGCTTTCCCCTTTTTACTTGCTTAAATTCAAAAATTCTTAATCCAACCCAATTTTATTTTCTTGTGAATGGATTGATCTTTTTTGTGGGGGATTTCTGTTGCTATAAAATCTTTTAATAAAGATTTGAGTAAATAAAATTTTCGTTTCGCCGTTGCTGAGAAGGGAAGATTTCCTCATAGAAATGGCTATTCAGCGGATTTAAATATCGAAATTTTTGTTATTTTTTATAATTGGCTTTGTAAGTAGAATATAATATTTGCATCGAGCCCTCCACATTGATCAATTTTAATATTAATGAAAGTAATATCAATTAGGATCGGGTTTTCGAGATTTACATATTTGATCATCCTTTTGGATTTATATATATATATATATATATATATATATATATATATATATATATATATATATATATCCAAGTATGGGTGGAATAATATTCCCCATCCAAAGAAACACTATTTTTAAAAAAGTGCTCAATACAAAGTAGAGCTAATAATAATAATAATATTTATTAATAAATTATAACATTGATATGTTATAATATCACTACAAAAGTAACTATTTTGTTTCGACACTTCTTGTGTCTTATCAAGTGATGTTGTTATTTCAAGTGATGTTGTTATTTCAAGTGATGTTGTTATTTTCAAATATTTCGTTTGAAATAACAACATCACTTGAAAAGACACAAAAAGTGTCGAAACAAAATAGCTACTTTTGTAGTGATATTATAACATATCAATGTTATAATTTATTAATAAATATTATATATATATATATATATATATATATATATATATATATATATAGAGAGAGAGAGAGAGAGAGAGAGATTATTTACGCTCTCACACCCCGATTGAGAACTCTGGAAGAATGGTTAATTTTGAAAAAACAGTAGCTACTCTAGCATCTAAACATAGTTCATTCAGTCATGAATGAGAACATTCTTAGCTACTGGCGTATGTTTACATGCTATATCACACGCTAAAAGTCTGCCGTCTTTTATATAGCTGAGAGGTAGAATCGCCAATTGATGATAATTCGGTCGGGTTTCAATCCTGGCTAAAACCATACTGATAAGTTGTGATACAGCAAAACAGATCTGTCCGCGGATGACTATATATATATCTATCTAAACTTATTTATAAACAGAACTTTGTATGTGTGTGTGTGTGTTTGCCCGTTACCTATAGACTCCAAAACGCTGAACCGATTTTCTTGAAAATTTACACAGTTGTATTATAAACGTCTGCGAGTGTTCTTAGCTGGGTTTTGTGTCGAGGTACCTCCGATAAATATCGAAAATCGATAATCGAAAAAATCAAGTTATGGAAGGAGTGGTTCGATTTTAATCAAATTTGATACACTCATAGACAAAAACATAAGAAACGATATTCAGAATTTTCAAGGTTGCAGTTCCTACAATAGTGCAGAAAATCGATAATATATATATATATATATATATATATATATATATATGTTCGTGTGTGTGTGTCTGTTTATCTGCCTGTATGTTTGTATTTTTTTCAGCCCTTTTATTTTAGTTTTTGCTTCGGGTTTGGTTCCAAGTAGGTATAATTGTAGTTTTTAGTCTCAGCCATGATACCATTTACTCAGAGGACTTATTTAGCCTTCAAAATTCAGTTTACGACGAAAAAAACTTATTTGATATCGATACCAGGAAATCAAAATTTGACTTACATCCATTCATTTTTCTTTCAGTCTACGGTTTCGCTTTAACTGGAAACAACTATTGCTTTTTAGTCTTTCGTGCCAACGTCCAAAGAGTCTGAGCTCCAGGACCATGGATTAGTTTTAAAGCTTTCATTACACCCGAGCAACACCCGGTTATACTGCTAGTATATATATATATATATATATATATATATATATATATATATATATATATATATACATACTAGGTGCGATTGGTAAATTGTCGCAATTATTTTATTATTTCAGATATTTTTTAGGCTGAGTCTGAGCTCCAGGGCCATGGATTAGTTTTAAAGCTTTCATTACACCCGAGCAACACCCGGTTATACTGCTAGTTTATATATAGTGTTGTGTTATGATTATGCTTGGTGCCAAGATTGTTGCTTTTTCAGTAGTTTTACCATTAAACGGTATTTTGATATGCTTCGCTGTCAGAAAACGTTCTAACCACTCTTTTTGTCCTGTAATTATGAGTTTAGCTAACGTCTTTCTGTTGATAGAAATACACTGTTGGGTATTTTTTTTTATTAATACAACTTTTCTCTATTATTGTATTGTTATGTTTCCCATAAAATTTACAACATATGCAATATACAAATTTCTTATACTTTTCATTTCACTGGATAATTATATGTTCATGTGAAGTTTTGATTTAATGTCTATTATCACGGACATTGAATCTTTTGTTATTTTTTTTATTTCAGCAGTACGACAGTATTTTCAAATATTGTTAGGAAAATATGCGTAAATAATTTTTAAACAAATAAATTATAAATATGTCGGAGTTAATTCATTTCATAACGGATTTTATAAAATTTTGGAAATAAATTGTCTGATTTTACATTAGGATACGAAAACAGAGTAGATAAGAACTGTTTGAAAAATCAGGAAAATGTGTGTTCCAAAGTATTATTTCGGACTCTCGGTGAGTGTAAGTCTTTCGTGGTTGAGTGGTCTAAGACACACCTGATCAGATGACAGTTTTCCTTAGGAGACGCAGCTTACAAATCAAAAACAAATAAAAAACGAACCAAAGGAACCAATGAACCAACGAACCAAAACATCTAGGCAACCAATAAACCAAAACAACTGTGGTGATACCGAGCAAAAGCGATGGACCGGATGTTTGCGCTTTCACGACCAAAAAGCAAATGAACAAAAGTCGTCGCTGCGTCACCGGCTCCGCGCAGATGTTTTGGTTGAAAACTAAAAATTAATTAAATATTTGGGAAACTCAGAACCAAATACAAGTGTGAAATCCCAAATGAGCTGCTGTGATCCAAAAAGAAGATATAAAAAGCGGATACAGAAAGCATCGCCAGGCAGACCGACTCGAGGAGAAGAGAGTAATTAGTATCTCCTTTGACCGAAGTGAAGTGGCTTACTACGCTCGCCTCCCTTACCTCTTTCCATCCGGTCCATCGCTTTTGCTCGGTATCACCACACAACCTACCGACCAATGAAGCAAAACAACCTAATGTTGTTTTGCTTAATATCACTCACTCACACACTCAGATTCAAGTTCATGCAGACACTTGTGCAAATTAATTGAAACAACTGCTTCAGTTTCCTTTCTTTCACCATACGGTCAGGAGTGGCTGGGTGTAATCGATTTCTATTTTTTCCTCAGATTAGGTCATTTGTAATGGCGTGCAGTAATATGAATCCATTTTTGGGCTGTATGATGAAATTTGTTTGGCTTTGAAAAATATTGCATCATCTATGATTGTATCAGATTTTTATCACACCGAGACAATATTGTCTTGGCTGTTGATTGGTTGTTCTATGGCCATTGTCTGCAATGAACGTTAGTCCAAGGAAGTGCATGAAAGCTATAACGCTGCATGAACACACTAGCAAACCTTACAGAGAGATTGCGGATATTGTTGGTGTCAGCTTTTCAGCTGTCAGTCGTACCATCAAGGTGAAGAAACAAACTGGATACATCAGTCCAAAACGTAAAGGAAAATGCGATCAGAAGGAAAAACAACACCAAGAGATGACGTATACGTGATCAGGGGCAAGTACGAAAGATCCTCTAGGAAGACATTCGTTTTGTTTCAATTAATTTGTACAAGTGTGTGCGCGCGCGTATATATATATATATATATATATATATATATATATATATGTCACCCACAGACAGATCTGTTTCGCTGTATCACAGTTCATCAGTATGGTTAGACTCCAGCTGCTTTTAACCCATAAAATCTAAAAGTGTGAGGGCATATATATATATATATATATATATAGGAAAAACTACTAAAAAGTTGTAAGTTTAAAAATGTATTTTTTTGACAGTATTTATTTATTTCTATTATTATATTTGATATTTCAGACCGTCCTCGGCCTTTCATCAGAAACAAATGATTTTAAAATTTAAATTAGAAATGTTTTTGCAAGGAGCGTTCGTGGAGAGATCGTTTACATCACGTGACGCAGAAAGCGGCAATTTTTTTAAATATTTGTAAACGTAAACCTATCTTTAATAATACTTATAAATATTGTTTTAAAGAAAAAAAAATTAAGTGCATCTAAAAAATGTTTAACTATTGAAATATTTATAAATATTCAAAACACCTAAGTCCATATTTAACCCTAGCCTGTATGTATTTAATTTTAAAATCCAGTATTTTTCTTTCTTTCTGCGTGAGTATGTAGAACTAAAGAACTATATATGCATCCTTGTGCAAATTAATTGAAACAACTGCTTCAGTTACCTTTCTTTCACCATACGGTCAGTTTTAGACCCACTGGAGTGACAGGGTGTAATCGATTTCTATTTTTTTTTTTACCTTACATTAGGACATTTCCAGTGTGGTACAATAATATGAATCTATTTTAGAGGCATATGATGAAATTTTTTGGGCCTTGAAAAATATTGCGTCATCCGTAATAACATCAGATTTTATCACCCCCAGACACTATTTTCTTCTGTCGATTAATTGTCCTACGGCCAATGTCTGCGATGAATGTTACTCAAAGGAAGCGTACCAAAATGGTAACGCTGCACGAACACAATGACAAGCCTTACAGAGAGATCGCGGATATTGTTGGTGTCAGCCTTTCAACTGTTAGTCGTGTCATCAAGGTGAAGAAACAAACTAGATCCATCAGTCAAAATAGTAAAGGAAAACGCAGTTGGAAGAGGAAAACAACGACAACAGACGACGTATACGTGATCAGAGAAATTGAGAAAGATCCTAGAAAGACATTATTCGTTTTTTTCCCAAATAAACAAAAGAGAAAAATAAACAATAGACTAAAACAAACGACCTCTGATGAAACAAAAGAACCTACCGGCTTTTTCTATGTGCCTTATCCCTTCAGGATGTAGGCGATCATGGCTTTCCACGTTTACCTATCCCTGGTGGCTCTTTTAGCACGCCTTCTTCTGTTACACTATGCAACCCACGTTCTGTTATCCACTAGCTCAAGTCCATAAATCTAGAATATAAATGTATAGAAATTAGCATGTCCACAAAATGAGGGATCAGTTTATATAATGATTATAATATAGATTTGATCCCCCACTTTATATTCACATTATAATTTCTTTTGAACAGTTGGCATATATCTTCTTCTTCTTCTATGTGCCCTGTCCTTTCAGGACGTAGGCGATCATGGCTTTCCACGTTTCTCTATCCCTGGTGGCTCTGAGCACGCCTTCTCCTGTTACACCATGCAATCCTCGTTCAGTCATCCACCTGATTAGGTCCTTCAAATATGTTACCCGTTGCTTTCCCCTGTCTCTTTTTCCCTCTATCTGGCCTGTTAGTATCAGGTTCTCCAAGCCCTCTTTCCTCATTGCATGTCCCAGGAACTTCAGCTGTCTCTCCATGATGCTCAGTATTAATTTTATTTTTGTTTCCATCATTTCTAGGACCTCATCATTGCTCACATGCTCGATCCATGATATTCGCAGCATCCTTCTGTAGAACCACATTTCAGTTGCTTCAAGTTTTTTCTTCATTTTTGATGGTATTGTCCAGCATTCACTGCCAATATTGAAGAACTGACATAATATAGCAATCCAGTAGTCTTTCTAGTTTCTAGCGAAATTGTCCTGTTTCTTAATATTTTACTCAACTTCTGGAATGCTTCCTTCGACATGCCAATTCGCCTTCGGATCTCTGTGTCGCACTTTCCGTCTTCTGTTATATCACTTCCCAGGTATTTAAATTTTTGTACCTGCTTGATTTTAGTATCCCCGACCTGTATTTGACATGTTGGGCTGCACTTTTAACTGATGACCATGCATTCGGCTTTCTTGCAGTTTATTTCTAGTTTTTTCTTGTTTCTTTAATGAGCCAAAGTAACCAATTAACAATGAACTGAAAAAAGCAAACAACCAATGAAACAAATCTGGTTGATTTGATTCATTGTATGGCCAACTAATAGCCAAAAAAAAAAAAAGAAAATAAACAAAAAAAAACTGAAAAAAGAAAATAAACAAAAAAATAAACAAAAAAATAAACAAAAAAATTAAACAAAAAAATAAACAAAAAACAAACAAAAAATAAACAAAAAATAACCCCCCCCCAAAAAAACCCCAAAAAAACAAAACAAAACAAGCGACCAAGAAATGAAACCATACAACCAAACAACCAATAAGCCAAAACAACCGACTGATCATTAAACCAAAATAATACACCAACCAAATAACAAAACTACACCTCGATCAATCAAAACTAAAAGAACAAATCAAAAATCAAACCTAGACAACAGACAAACTAATAAAACAAATCAACCGAACGGTCAATAAAAGAAACCAACGTAGTAACTAATAAACATGGACAACTGACCTACCATTGAACCAAAACAACCAAGCAACCAATGACTAAAAAACAACAAAGCAATCTATAAAACAACCGATTAACCAAAGAATTAAAACAAGCAAAGCAACCAACAAACCAAAACGACCTATCCGCCAATGAAGTAAAACTACAAATCAAACAATGAACCAAAACATCTGACGAACCAATAAACTAAAACAACCGACCGACTAATGAACAAAACTACCAAGCAAACAATAAACAAAAATAATACACCAAACAACGAATGAAAATAACCAAGCAACCAATAAATCAAAAACCTGACGACCACTGTACTATAACTGAAAATCAAAAAATGAAAAAAAAGAAAAAAAAACACTGACCAGCCAATGAACTAAAACAACCCCGACCAACTAATTAACCAATACGACCGGCAAAAGCAATGAACTGAAACAACCAAACGACCAATAAATCAAAACAACCGACCGACCAATGAAACAACTTATCGGCCAATAAATCCAAACAAACGACCAACCAATGAAACAAAACAACCCATCGACAAATCATCCAAATCTACACATCAAACAATGAAATAAAACAACCAAAACATATAATTAACCAATAAAGCAAAAACCGAAATAAGCGAACGACCAATAAAAGAAAATAACAAATAAAGCAAAAACCAAAACGACTAACTGAACAATGAACCAAAATAATCAATTAAACAATGAACCAAATTTAAATATCTCGCTTCGTGGTTCAATATAGTTCATGTTGGGCATCTTCCACTTCTTCCGCCGTTACTAAGAGAATCCTGGTTGGATTCTTTTCGTCTGTCTAGTGATATGCTTTAAATTCACCAATGTCGCTACACACACTAGTTCTACGAAATGTGTCTTCTATCCTGATGATAACTCAAAAAAGTCGAAAGTTCAGACGATATTTCTCCCAAAAGGAACTTTAAACAATTTTGAATGGAATTTCATTCTTAACTGATAAGTATTATTAGTAAGTTAGAAAAATCGAATATGAAGTCGGAATTTTGGACACACCTGTGTCCTTTTTCAACGACAACAAAAACATGGGACGTACGTCTCCGAGGAATGAAATTTTTGCTTAGTGGCCTCCTTGTGGAAATTATACTCTCCGAGTAATCGCAAATCTTTGTTTAATCCCTCAATATGTGTTTTTATTTTGTGATTCAATATAGTCAAAAGGCTATATAACAAATATTATCAATCTTATTGCCAATATTGTTCGAAGAACACGTTATAAAAAGTACGCGTGGAACATATCTCGTTTTAATGATATATATATATATATATATATATATATATATATATATATATATATGTAATACGGGTCGCAGGTTCGAATCCTGCTGGATAGCACACATTTTCGTAATAAAAATTTATCGTAAATAATCAGGCCGGTAGATATAAATAGAAAAATACTGTTTAATTAAAAACAGAATATCTACTTAAATACGTGTATCGGTAAAAGTAATGTTCAAAAAAATACACACACACACACACACACACACACACACACACACACATATATATATATATATATAACTGGTCATTGGTCAATTATTAACCAGTTATTGGTCAGAAATAGATTAAACCAGTTGTATTAAAAAAGTGTTCAATACATTAATGTATATACATACTATCCCCCGCGAAAGATATGTATATTTATACTTAATTGCTGTGTTTTATTAACATCAGTATTATATATATATATATATATATATATATATATATATATATATATATACATTAATTCTACATTAAATCCAAACAACTCACACTCAATAAAATCACGTTTAAATCTGGTCATAACACATTACCTTGCATTTAAATATATGGTTCTGTTATCGTTTCCAGTTCTCACGCGGTGTGACGTCATAGGACCACATTACAAATTTACGAACTGCGTTTGCTATTTTTGGTAACTGTTATCAGAGGCCAGCAAGAATATGGACGAGAGAAGTAAGAATATAGATGAGAGTTCCACAGGCGGGAAGTGCGTAACGCCCTCTGATGCACAGGGGGATGCATAAGAGAAAAAGATTACATAGGAGGGGAGTAAAGAGAAAGACGAACCAGTTACAGGGGGTGTCAGAGAAAGGAGCAGGAGAAGGATGGGAATACAGATGTGATGACAGTTGAAAAGGTAGAGAGAAAGGAAAAGATATACAGGGTGGTGTAGAAAGAAATGGAGTCAAGTGGATAAGAGATGGGTATTGACATTGCATTTAAATTCCTGGAGGTTGTAGCCGTCAGGAAAGCAAGAATATGGAAGTGAGTTCCACAGACGGGAAGTGCGTAACGCCACTGATGCACAGGGGTCTACATAAGAATAAAAATATTAGATAGGAGGAGAGTAAAGAGAAAGACGAACCAGTTACAGGGGGTGTCAGAGAAAGGAGCAGGAGAAGGATGGGAATACAGATGTGATGACAGCTGCTAAGGTAGAGAGAAAGGAAAAGATATACAGAGTGATGTAGAAAGAAATGGAGTCAAGTGGATAAGAGATGGGTATTGACATTGCATTTAAATTCCTGGAGGTTGTAGCCGTCAGAAAAGCAAGAATATGGAAGTGAGTTCCACAGACGGGAAGTTTTTTTTTTTTTTATCATTTCACCCCAAGCAAGGCGGTAACGCCACTGATGCGCAAAGGGCTACATAAGAGAGAAAGATTAGATAGGAGGAGAGTAAAGAGTAAGACGAACCAGTCAGAGAGGAGCAAGAGAAGGATGGGAATACAGGTGTGATGACAGTTGCAAAGGTGGAGAGAAAGGAAAAGATATACAGGGTGGTGTAGAAAGAACTAGAGTCAAGTGGTCAAGAGATGGGTATTGACATTGCATTTAAATTCCTAGAGGTTGTAGCCGTTAAGAAAGCAAGAATAGTCATTAAATCCATTATAGAAGTTGATAAGCTGCTAAACAATGTTGTATAGTAGGACAGATTTCTTCCTGCTCTCCCCTTACTATTGTGACAATGGACTGCTCCTACTTATAATTATCGCAATTAGAATTGAAAAGTAGTTGATTAACTCAAGTATTTCTGTTCTGTGCATGAGTATTTAATAAATATTTGTTTTACTTGACCAAGTCTTCCGTTCCTTCAATACTGTCTAACTACGGCCTTCGTAATTCGCGCCTATTTTGATTAAAGATAACATTAATATAAACAACAGCATTCAAAACACACTGTGATCTAAAACTGTTAATTTAAAACTGTACATATCTAAACATATTTATAAATGGAACTTTATCTCTGTGTGTGTGTGTGTTTGTGTGTGTGTGTGTGTGTGTGTGTGTGTGTGTGTGTGTGTGTGTGTGCTTGTCCGTTAGCTATAAACTCCGAAACAACTGATCCGATTTTCTTGAAAATTTACACAGTTGTATTATAAGCGTCTGCGAGTGTTCTTAGCTAGGTTTTGTGTCGAGGTACCCCCGATAAATATCGAAAATCGATAATTGAAAAAATCGGGTTATAGAAGGAGTAGTCCAATTTTAATCAAATTTGATACACTCATAGACAAAGACATAAGAAACGATATTCAGAAGTTTCAAGGTTGCACTTTTACAATTGCACAGAAAAATGATAATATATATATATATATATATATATATATATATAAAAGATAAGATGTTTGTGTTTATCTGCCTGTATGTCTGTATTTTTTCGGTCCTTTTATTTTAGTTTTTGCTTCGGGTTTGGCTCTAAGTAGGTATAATTGTAGTCCTTAGTCTCAGCCATGATACCATTTACTCAGAGGACTTATTTAGCCTTCAAAATTCAGTTTACGACGAAAAAAACTTAATTGATATCGATACCAGGAAATCAAAATTTCACTTACATCCATTCATTTTTCTTTCAGTCTACGATTTCGCTTTAACTGGAAACAACTATTGCTTTTTAGTCTTTCGTGCCAACGTCCAAAGAGTCTGAGCTCCAGGACCATGGATTAGTTTTAAAGCTTTCATTACACCCGAGCAACGCCGGGCTATACTGCTAGTTTCTAATAATATAGGACACTGGCTCTTCATATTTTTTCATTAACTATTATTTTCAAAGCGATTAAGGAATCTACAAGCTTACCTACCTAAATTTTATTGCAGAAAGTAATGGCAACCTACTGCGGGATAACCTTCTGCCCAGTCAGTCATGTCATTTTCGAGACATGATTGTCCAAGTGTGTATCATGTATAGCACTTAACTGACTCTTTTCAAAGGCTACTGCTTTTTAGAATTAATTTCTGAATGAATTTGTACGCGTTTGGAATGCCCCACGTAAAATCGATCTTTTGCCACATATTGCCTTTGTGAATATATTTTGGTAAATACCACGTTCGTCAAAAAACTCGCTGTGCCTTCACACGGAAAGCAATCCAGATGAAGCTATTCCGAAAGAGAGTCTCGTTTGACAAGTATCAGACTTCGAGAATGTGAGGTCCACGGAGCATTTTTACCCGAGCGTATTCATTAAAACTTACATTTAAGCCAATACAAAGTGCCTCTAAGAATTCTACTAAATAATGATATTACGAAATCTACTACCATTATTTTGTTTCATAACAAGGATATTTGAAAAGAAATGTAGAGAATTTCTTTTGTACAATAGTGCCTACTTTATAAAAATCATTCTATAATATAAAGTGTTCATTTTCTTTTTCTATGGATAATTTGAGTGAACTAGCGAACTTTTCCCTTGTGTATTCGTAAAAGCATTAACTGATTTTTAATAAGGAACAAAACAACGTCATTAAAAGTTCTCAACATTTCTTGAGTGAGCTATTTCGAAGATGTAAATATGTAGGTCGACTTCTTTAATATCACTTCCTGCTGCCTGGTTCTTAGCTCAACCATTGATTATTGTCGTCTGCCTTCTTCATTATATATATTAAGAAGTAAAGCAAAACATTCGAATCTGTCAACGACATCCAGTTACGGATTTATCCAATCAACTTTATCCACATGAATTTAGTATCCATTTGGGATTTTAAAATCTTTTGTAACGTACTTATTTTTTTTTTGCGTACACACACACACACACACACACACACACACACACACACACAAGCACAAGCACACACACACACACACAAACACACACAAACACGCACACACACACACACACACACACACACACACACACATATATATATATATTTAAAATTAAATACACACAAGCTAGGGTTAAATAGGGACTTAGGTGTGTTGAATCTTTACAAATATTTCAATACCTAAAAAATTTTTTTCAGATATTCCAAGAAATTTTTATCTAAAACAAACAGACTTTCTCTACGGTCGTGCCGCATGTTGTGAACAAACACACCACGTGATGTAAACAAAAAAATATTCGAACGCTATCGTGAAATACGTTTCTAATTCAAATTTAAAAATCAGTTGTTTCTGATGAAGGACCGAGGACGGTCTGAAATATAAAATATAATAAAAATAAACAAATACTGTTCAAAAAATGTACATTTTTAAATTCAAAACTTTTTATTAATATTCTTTCCTATACATATTAAGACAGTATACGTGGATGATCATCACTATATATATATATATATATATATATATATATATATAATACTGCTGTTAACAAATCAGTGCTCTATGTTATACAACAGAGCTATTAAGTATATATATACATATCCTTCGCGAGGAATAGTGTGTATAAGTAGTAATGTATTGAACACTTTTTAATACAACTAGTTTAATCTAATTCTGACCAATAACTGGTTAATAACTGATCAATAACTAGTTATATATATATATAATCACCCGCAGACAGATCTGTTTCGCTGTATCACAGCTCAGCAGTACTCTTAACCCAGGATTGAAATTCGACCGAAGTGGCGTTAGTCGGCGATTCTACCTCAGAGCTATGGGCGCTCGCTAGAAGGAGGCAGACTTTTTAGCATGTATACACGCTCAATAGCCAGAGTGATCTAATTCATTAGTGAATGAGCGATGCGTACATGCCAGAGTAGCTACTGTTTTTCAAAGTCTCCCATTTTCCCAGAGTGCTCAATCAGGGTGTGAATTATATATATATATGTATATAATTCCACACACAGACACACACACACACACACACACACATACATATATTTATATATAATTCCAGGTGAAGAGATATAATGAGTATTATAGAGCTTAATATAATTATATAGTTATGAATTAATTGTACATTGCGACACGGAAATTTCTGTTTCGAGACAGATTCTCATCATCAGGCAATGTTGCTGTTGGTTGTGCAGATGATTTACATTTAAATGACACTAACCTTTGGTTTGCTGTGTATGTGGGAAGATATAAACATTTACATGTGTGTTTCTATTGGCTAATCAGATTGGAGATTCATTTTGGGATTTGGCCCCAAAGAATACATGCTAACCAACTTTTTCTCTTTTTTTCTTTTTTCCTACCACATCCTGCCCTTTTCCCTTGTTTCTTTTCCCTCCATGATGATCAAGATGTTAACCTGCCTTTAACCTGATCTTATCATTTTTCCTTCTTTCCCTTCAGTTTTATTACTTTTCATTTCGCACCGATTCTATATTTTTTTAAATACTTTTCATTTTTAGTCTATTTATTTATTTGTTGTAAACTTTTTTAAAAAAGGAAAGATTTTTTTTATAAAATATAATTTTTGGTCTATCTATTTATTTGTTGTAAACTTTTTTTTATATAAAAAGAAAGATTTATTTTAAACAATAATTTTATGTTTCAATTTATTTTTATATAGTTCGTTAGAAATTATTTTCCTTAAGCACTTGTTGGTTATATGCATGTTCATTTAGATTTTATCCATTTTCTAATGTGAATAATTTGCAATGTCTACATATGATATTTATTTCGTTGTGTTTATTTAATAAATTTTTATTCTTAAGGGATTTAATAATAAATAGTTTGTCGTATATATATATATATATATATATATATATATATATATATAGTCATTCACAGACAGATCTGCTTCGCTGTATCACAGCTCATCCGTACGGTGAGACTCCAATTGCTTTTAACCCAGAATTTAAACCCGACCGAATTGGCGTCAGTCGGCGATTCTTTCTCTGGGCTATGGGCGTTCGGTAGAAGAAGGCAGACTTTTTAGCGTGTGTATTGTCATTATACACGCCCAATAGCTGAGAGTGTTCTAATTCATTGCTGAATGAACGATGCGTAGATGCCAGAGTAGCTACTGTTTTTCCAAAGTCTACCATTCTTCCAGAGTACTCAATCAGTGTATGAGAGCGTAAATTAATACGAAATATGTTCCACGTGTACTTCTTATAACGTGTTCTTAGAACAATATTGGCAATAACATTGATAATATTTGTTACATATTAGCCTTTTGGCTACATTGAATCACGAAGAGAGGTATTTTAAATTCGGAATGTTCAAAATAAAAACACATATTGAGGGATTAAACAAGGATTTGTGTTTACTCGGAGAGTATAATTTCCACAGGGAGGCCACTAAGCAAAAGTTACATTCCTCGTTTGTTGCACGTCTTTATTGCTCGTCTTGTTGAAAAAGGACACAGGTGTGTCCGAAATTCCGACTTCAAATTCGATTTTTCTAACTTACTAATAATCTTTATCAGTTAAGAATGAAATTCCGTTCAAAATTGTTTAAAGTTCATTTTGGGAGAAATATGGTCTAAACTTTCGACTTTTTTGAGTTATCATCAGGGTAGAAGGCACATTTCGTAGAACTGGTGTGTGTAGCGACATTGGTAAAAAAGTACGGTCCGCTGAATTTAAAGCATATCGCTAGAGAGAGGTAAAGAATCCAACCAAGATTCTCTTAGTAACGGCGGGAGAAGCCCAACGCCGAATCCATTCGCAAGTCGGCTTCCGGAACGTGTTGCACATGGGTTGAAGGCAGCCGTTCGTTTCCGTCTCTCGTAGTTCGGAGTTCCCTCAATCGGTGGGTACGGCGAGCGATGGATTTCAATCCGAGAATCGGGTCTCTTGGGAACGCGGCCCAAATCTGGTAGTAAGCTCCATCCAAGTCTAAATACCGAGACGAGAATTGCCGTGAGAGCAAGTTGAGAAGTAACTCGTAGAGAGAGTTAAAGAGAACGGGAAACCGTTGTGACACAATGTGACGTGTGTGTGTGTTTATTTATTTATTCCTGGAACACTAACCATCAGTTAAATTTACACCACAACTAACCATGGGTAAATCATACCCGATTTTGAAAATATCAAAAAAAATATTAAGCATAAATATTTATTTGAAATATTTTACATGCAGGCACTTCAAACTTTGCACTTTGAGTTAACATTAATAGGAACTTTATAACATACTATTAGGTAAAACAATCTGGTACTTACATGAGAGGAAAGTTATGAGAAAGAGTGACAGGTTATAGGGGTGTCAGAAAGTGGGTAAGAGAAGGATGAATGTGGCCATAAAGTGAGGGGTCAATTTATGTATTGATTGTAATGTAGAATTGATCCCCTACTTTATATCCACATTATTATAGTATAAAACTTTTTTTATAATCATATCGCCCCGAGCAAGGCAGTTTACTGCTGCTGTTTTGCAGAGGGTTACATAGGAGGAAAGTTATGAGAAAGAGGGACAGGTTATAGGGGGCGTCAGAAAGTGGGTAAAAGAAGGATGAATGTGGCCATAAAGTGAGGGATCAATCTATGTATTGATTGTAATGTAGAATTGATCCCCCACTTTATATTCAGATTATTACAGGAGATGGAAAGTACGACACGGAGATCCGATGGCGAATTGGCATGGCAAAGGACGCGTTCAAGAAGATGTGCAAAATACTAACACACAGGAAAATCTCAATAGAAACGAAGAAAAGAATGCTAGACTGCTACGTGATGTCAGTTCTTCAATACGGCTGTGAATGCTGGACAATATCATCGAAAATGAGGACAAAACTGGAAGCAGCCGAAATGTGGTTCTACAGAAGGATGCTACGGATATCGTGGACTGAGCATACAAGCAACGACGAAGTGTTAGAAAGAATGGCAACAAAAAGGAAATAGATGCTGAGCATTAGGAAGAGACAACTGAAGTTCCTGGGACATGCAATGAGGAAGGAGAGCCTGGAGAACCTGATACTGACTGGCCAGATAGAAGGAAAGAGAGACAGAGGAAGGCAGCGGATAACATATTTGCAGGGCCTGATCGGGTGGATGACGGAACGGGGGTTGCCAGTAGCAACAGGAGCAAACATACTAAGAGCCACAAGGGATAGGGAGACATGGAGAACCATGATCGCCTACGTCCTGAAGGGACAGGGCACATAGAAGATGATAGTATAGAATTCTTTTTATAATCATATCGCCCCGAGCAAGGCATTTTACTGCTGCTGTTTTGCAGAGGGTTACATCGGAGGAAAGTTATAGGGGGTGTCAGAAAGTGGGTAAGAGAAGGATGAATGTGGCCATAAAGTGAGGGATCAATTTACATATTTATTGTAATGTAGAATTGATCCCCTACTTTACATTCACATTATTATAGTATAGAATTTTTTTTATAATCATACCGCCTCAAGCAAGGCATTTTACTGCCACTGTTTTGCAGGGGGTTATATAGAAGGAAAGTTATGAGAAAGAGTGACAGGTTACAGTGGGTGTCAGGAAGTGGGTAAGAGAAGGATGAGAATACAGATGAGAGTGAAGTGGACGGAGAAAGGAGCATGTGAGAGAGGATGCAGGTTAATGAGATAGGAGATGACTATTGGCTTTATATTGAAATTCTTGGAGATTGTAAAAAGTAAATGGAAGGGAATTTCACAGGCGGGAATTCCGAGAAAAGAAGCTGATGGAGTAGAATTTGTATTTACAATTTATGGGTTTCACAATAAATGTGTGAGACTTAGTTGCTTAATCTTGTGGCTCGATTAAATTCATATATAGGGGCTACCAGGGAGCTAAGTTCACCGGAGCAGAAACCGTGAAAGTATTTGTAGAAGAGACACAGGGAAGTCACATTGCGCTGAGGAGAAAGTGCCAAGTCGGGATCGATCACATTGCAGATTCTCCGCTGGATTTTGTCAAGGACCCCTAAGTGGATAGCAGGAGCATAAACCCATGGTTAGTGTTCTCGGGTTAATGTTTTTTTTTGTTTTTTTTTTCTATATATCTATTGCTTCCAGGATGATGTATGTTTTACTGCTTGATTTTGTTAGTATTTTGGTATTGCTCGTGAGTAATTGTTACTCAGATCCTTATTCTGCTTATAAATGTGCTGTCTTATAGAACTTCGGTCAGGTGAGTCGTCGTAAGTGTGTAGTTGTGGTGTGTCCCATGTAAGACGTATTTTGCTTTTTAACTCTAGATATGTACATAAAACTATTTATACAGTCAGTTAGTAGTAAAATAAAACTCATCATTGACAATGGCTAAAATTATAACCGAAAGCGCTGGGGTAAATAAAACATAATTTTTCAACCCATTTACTCTTTTCCTCATGCCCTTCTTCCTCATTATGTTTTGAAGGAATTTTAACTGTCTTTTCCTGGTTCTAATGAGACGTGTTTTTTTTTCTGTATTTACATTAATCGGACTATTGTCGTCATCTTTGTTGCCATTTTATACGACGTTTTAAAAGAACCATTCTATTTTCATTTAGAATTATCTACTTGGCAATAAATACAAAAAAAATAGTATGAAAAACATCATTTTCTAAAACACTGGGGTGGCCTAATAATTATGGCCGGGAGTATATATATATATATATATATATATATATATATATATATATATATAACAAATCTACAGGGTGCGATGGGTAAATTGTTGCTATTTTCCTTGTAATATTTTGCAAAGTAATAATAACAAAAGAACCATTCTATTTTCATTTTTCATTTAGAATTATCTACTTAGAAATAAATACAAAAAAATAGTATGAAATACATCATTTTCTAAAAACACTGGGTTGGCCTAATAATTATCGCCGGGAGTATATATATATATATATATATATATAACGAATCTACAGGGTGCGATGGGTAAATTGTTACTGTTTGCCTTGTATTATTTTGCAAAGTAATAATAACAAAAGAACCATTCTATTTTCATTTAGAATTATCCACTTGGCAATAAAAACAAAAAAAAAAAAAATAGTATGAAAAACATCATTTTCTAAAAACACTGGGGTGGCCTAATAATTATGGCCGGGAGTTTGTATATATATAACAAATCTACTGGGTGCGATGGGTAAATTGTTGCTATTTGCCTTGTAGTATTTTACAAAATAATAATAACAAAAGAACCATTCCATTTTCATTCAGAATTATCCACTTAGCAATAAATAAATAAAAAAAAAGAATATTATGAAATCCATCATTTTCTAAAAACACTGGGGTGGCCTGATAATTATGGCCGGTCATGTAATTTTCTCCATTTTGGTGTCTTCAGGCGATTTACAATAACTGGTTTTTCTCGCGTAACAGGGATCTTTTATCAACGCGCAATTTTCAAAATTACGAGAAGTGTTCTAACACCCTTAAGTAAGTTCTACTAATTTTGAAAAAAGATACCTGTTACGTGAGCGTTTGAAAAACGGTAAAATTAATTATTGTAAATCATCAGAAGGCACCGAAGTGTAGAAACCTAGGTCGCGAAATAACTCGTTTTCAAATGAAAAATATGGATATATAAATTTATTTTTCTGAACGAAATATGGATATATAAATGTATTTCTTTGAAAGTATTTTTCGAAGAGACAAAGGGGAGCCACATTGCGCCGGTGAGGTCAGGATCGAAGACATTGCAGATTCTTCTCTGGATTTTGTCGAGAACCCTACGACATATAAAGTCAAAACTGAAAAAAAAAACAAAAAACAAACAAACAAAAAAAAAACAACAAAAAAAAAAACACGCAATAGTTATAAACGACAACTAATGGAAAATAGTATCTAAACTTATTTACAAATGGAACTTTGTCTGTGTGTGTCTTTGTGTGTGTCTGTGTGTGTGTGTGTCCGTTACCTATAGACTCCGAAACGGCTGAACCGATTTTCTTGAAAATTTACAAAGTTGCACTATAAGCGTCTGCGAGTGTTCTTAGCTAGGTTTTGTGTCGAGGTACACCCGATAAATATCGATAATCGAAAAAATCGGGTTATAGAAGGAATTTGATAGATTCATAGACAAAGACATAAGAAACGATATTCAGAAGTTTCAAGGTTGCAGTTCTTACAATAGTGCAGAAATCGATAATATATATATATATAAATGGCAAGATGTTTGTGTGTGTGTCTGTTTATCTACCTGTATGTCTGTATTTTTTTCAGCCCTTTTATTTTAGTTTTTGCTTCAGGTTTGGTTCTTTAACTGGAAACAACTATTGCTTTTTAGTCTTTCGTGCCAAAGTCCAAAGAGTCTGAGCTCCAGGACCATGGATTAGTTTTAAAGCTTTCATTACACCCGAGCAATGCCGGGCTATACTGCTAGTAGTTTATAGAAAGGTCGTGGGTCATACACAGGTGCTACACTTTGATCCTGATAGTCTGGGCATATGAGCAATAGCGTAGAAATATGGAAACAAAAAGTACATTTATGCTTAGAATCAAAAAGAGAGAATTAGAATTTCTGTTAAATATAATGAGACAAGAATGCTCGGAGAATTGCGCACGCACAAGATATGTTGGCGGCAAGACGAAAAGAGAAAAGCAGTAAATAAATAACTTATGTAAAGGAAAGACAGAAAAAAATCCCGATATTGCTAAGCGCTGCAAAAGACAGGAAGTTGTGGAGAACCATGATCACTTACGTCATGAAGGGAGAAAGCATATAGTAAAAGTTTTAATTTGATATTTTGTTTACAGGAAAAATAATTGATAAAAAAGGAAATGTAATCGATCCCGACTTGGCAGCTCGGATACAGTCACTTTCTCACCGGCGCAATGTGGCTTCCTTGTGTCTTTTCTACAAATACGTTCACGGCTTCACGGCTTCTGCTCCGATGAACTTAGCTCACTATTGACCCCTATATATGAATTTTATTCCAGCCACAAGATTAGCAACTAAGTCCCACCTTTTTACTTTAAAACCAATAAATTGTAAACGAAAAATTCTACTTTTCTCGCACTTCCCGCCTGTGGAATTCACTTCCGTTTACATGCTTCCCGACAGCTACACTCTCCAAGAATTTAAATGTAAAGACAATCGTCATCTCCTATCTCACTGACCTGCATCCTCTCTCTCTGTCATGCTCCTTTCTTCGTCGACTCTCCTCTCATCAGTATTCTCATCCTTCTCTTACCCATTTCCTGACAGCCCCTATAACCGGTCACTCTTTCTCATAATGTGCAGTGGATATCGGCTCGGAACGAGAAATCGGTGAGCCGGGTTCAAATTCCAGTTGAATTTCTTGCATTCACTTACGCGCAAATACCCTTGTGAAAGGTATTAATCCGTCTATTCCTTCCAGTTATGAGTTAAATAACAGGACAGATTGGGTTCTATAGCCTTGGCTGGCAACCAACCTACCGCAGAAAGCAATGGCAACCTACTGCGGGATAATCTTCTGCCTAGTCAGTCACGTCTCTTTCGAGACATGATCGCCCAAGCGTGTATCACGTATGGCACTTAACTGACTGACTGATGCAACCCTCTGCGCACCAGTGGCAGTAAACTGACTTGCTTGATGCGATATGATTATTAAAAAAACTCATCCTTCTTTTAACCACTTCCTGACACCCCCTATAACCTGTCACTCTTTCTCATAACTTTCCTCCTATGTAACCCCCTGCAAAACAGTGGCAGTAAAATGCCTTGCTTGGGGCGATCTGATTATTAGAAAGACTCATCAGTATTTCCATCCTTTTTTTAACCACTTCCTGACACCCCTTTCTCATAACTTTCCTCCTTACAAAACAGTGGCAATAAAATGCCTTGCTTGTGGCGATATGATTATAAAAAAATATATTTTTATTTTTATTTGAAGAATTTTTGATCGGCTCTTTGTTTCGGGAAGACAGCTGCGAAAATCATAAAGAATTTTAATTTGCAAATAATTTGTCTTGAGTCACATTAAATTATTCTGGCGATTGAAAATGTCATTGCGAATGAAAACGATGAAACAAAAGAGACAAACGTAAAGGCTTCGATTTGATCTTATTTCCTCGATCGATGGCAAATCTTGAAGAACGCCCACACGCGTGAGTGCGAGTGAAGACGTAAATAGATCATGGTCAGTGCACAAAGTCACAAATCGATTACAAATCGATCCGATCAATCAGCTGGTTTCTCCCCTCCAAAATTTCAAGAAAAATGCGCATTTTGATAGCTGTTTGTCCGAATTTCTTCAAGCGATCGCATCAAAAGCGACGAACTGTGAAAATATGATTCAGAAAAGCGAGATCTCTACAATAATACAGAGAACGGTAAAAAAATACGCATTAAGTGAAAATGAGTTATCAACAATGGCGCGCACTAACACCCCCCCCACATATATATATATATATATATATATATATATATAATACATTCATACATACATGTATATATATATATATATATATATATATATATATAGTCACCCACAGACAGATCTGTTTCGCTGTATCACATCAGTACGGTTAGACATCCGATTGCTTTTAGCCAGGATTGAAACCCGACCGAATTGGCGTCAGTTGGTGATTCTATCTCTGAGCTATGGAGGCTCGGTGGAAGGAGGCAGACTTACAGCGAGTGATATATAATGTATACACACGCCAATAGATGAGATTCATTACTGAACGAGCGGTGCGTAGATGCTAGAGTATATATATATATATTTACGCTTTCACACCCTGATTGAGTACTCTGGAAGAATGGTAGACTTTGAAAAAACAGTTTACTTGTCGAGTTCTTTTTGTGAACAAAAAAAACTCGATAAGTAAAGCAACAAATTTATTCGCCTGAAGAGAATCAATTTTAGACTCGAAACACGTGTAGCGCCACAAATACCATTATGGACACTTAATGTAGCATAACATGTATAATTACAAAAGCAATGAATATACACTTTAAAGAAAACGTTCACGGCTTCTCACACTTTTTATTATATACGAATTTCTCTCGTTGGAATAATTCTATTTCTTTATCCTATATATATATATATATATATATATATATATATATATATATATATTATGCTCTCATTATGATTGAGCTCTCTAAAGAAGAAAATTTTGAAAACAGTTTCCACTTCTGTTATATGCGTAACTCTTCAGAAATGAATCGAGTTCTCTCGGTGACTGGCGTGTGTATACACTGCTTATATACAACACGTTAAAATTTCCCTTCTGTGATACCATGGGTCGATGGCTTAGGGAGTAGCGACCCCGACTGACACCAAATCGGTCGAGTTTGTCGAAGCAAGTGGATGCGTCTAGCCACACTGTTTGAGCTGTGATACAGCGAAACAGGCTTTGTATGTGGATGACTTATATATATATTAATTATTTCAATCCAAGCAAGGTAGTTTTACTGCCACTGTTGCGCAGGGGGTTACATAGGAGGAAAGTGATAAGAAAGAGAGGTCGGTTATAGGGGGATGTCAGGAGGAGGGTAATAGAATGATGAGAATGCTATTGTGACTGGGGTGGAGTGGATGGAGAAAAGAGCTTGGGAGAAAAGATACTAATGAGTGAGAAAGAAGATGTCTATTGAACTTACATTTAAATTCCTGGAGATCGTAGCTGTCGAGGAAGCAAGTAAACGGAAGACGGGAAGTGCGAGAAAAGAAGCTGATAGAGTAGAAATTGAGGCTATATTTTATCGGTTTCACTGTAAAAGGGTGGGACCTAGTTGATAGTCTAGTAGCTCGAGTAAATTCATATATAGAGGGCATTGGAGCAGAAGCTAAGTTCATTGGAGCAGAAGCCATGAAATCAAGGTCGGACGCTAACGTTCTAACCACCCGGTATCAGTAATTTACATAATTAATAATTCACGTTAAGTTATCGTCAATATATCTGACATCAGGTTTTTTTATCGTAGACTAAATATATCGACTTAAAATTTTTTTTACCTCAATTGAAAAAAAAAGAACGTTAAAAATAGGCGGATTAATTAGTGAGTAGCACTAAATATTTTGTTTTTAATCATTTCACCCCAAGCAAGTTAATAAATCCCCTATCACGCAAGGAGGTTACTGTTTGAGGGATAATACAAGGAAGTAAAACATTATTAAAGAAAGAGAGAACAATAAAGCGCAAGAATTAAGAGGACACAAGATAACGATTGACATTGCATTTAATTTTTTAAAGATCAAAGTGAACTGGGAAGAAAGAAACCGGAAGAGAGTCCCACAAGCAAGAGAAGAAACTGTTAGCATAGGACTTATAATAATATGAGAAGAAGAAAACATAATTAAGGAGAGAGAACTAATAAAAGAACAGGAATTAAGAAGACAGAAGATAACGATTGACATTGCATTGGAGATCAAATTTGAGTGGAAAGCAAAAAGTCAGAAGAGTGTTCCACAAATGAGAGAAGAAACTATTAGCATAGGACTTATAATAATATGAGAAGAAGAAAACATAATTAAGGAGAGAGAACAAATATAAGAACAGGAATTAAGAAGACAGAGGATAACGATTGACATTGCATTTAAATTTTTAAAGATCAACGTGAACTGGGAAGCAAGAAGCCGGAAGAGAGTTCCACATGCGAGAGAAGAAACTGTTAGCATAGGACTTATAATAATATGAGAAGAAGAAAACATAATTAAGGAGAGAGAACAAATATAAGAACAGGAATTAAGAAGACAGTGGATAACGATTGACATTTCACACATAGACACACAGAGACAAAGTTCCATTTATAAATAAGATTAGATAGATATATAAACCGCTCGTCAGCATCATACATATAACGATACAAACCACTCGTCAGTGTCAAACATATATAAGCAAATATTAATAAAATGTTAATTCTGAACAAAGTGTATGTCATGTCCATTCGAAGCAGATAAAAAGACACAACTTAAATATATAATGCACTTGTGATCAAAAATTTAAGACCACTTAAAAATCTTTAAAATGATAGATTTTAAACTCCTACCACTTAAGGTTACCAACACTACAATCTAAAAGGTTATGGAAACAAAAAGCTATATTCCAAACATTTTATTTAGAAATTTAGATTTTTGTAAAATGAGGCGATTTACGCATGATCAAAATTATAAGACCAGGGGTATAAATTGTTAGATCTATGGTAATTCCAATGTTTTTAGTTCAGTTAGAGATTAGCAATCACTGCGTAAAGGTGTGTCCATGCCTAAAGCAAGCAAACTTACCAAAGTTGAGCGTTCTCGAATTCTAGAATTCCATAAGCAAGGTTTGTCACAGCGGGCGATCACAGCTAAAGTAAATCGCAGTAAAACTGTGATTGTAACTTTCTAAAGAACAGTGAGAATTATGGAAAAGCAAAATCCTCTTGTAGGCCCCCCAAAATTTCTCCTGAATTGAGTAAGAGAATAAAAAGAGTTGTTATGAAAGAGGCGGGACTTTCTTCTAGTCAATTTAAGGCAGTCACAGATGCTGATTGCAGTCCCGTAACCATCAGACGACACGACAAAAAGGCATGGTAAATAAAAAGCGTAAACAAATTCCTCGGCTGCTTCCACGTCACAAGGTGGACTACTTAAAGTTTGGTTGTGAATACCAAACATGGGATGTTGAGAAGTGGAAGAAAGTCCTGTTTTCTGATGAGAAAAAATTCAATCTAGATGGTCCTGATGGCTTCCAACGATATTGGCATCACAAAAACATGCTTCCTGAAATTTTCTCCACACCTCATAGAGGTGGAGGGTCCCTAATGGTATGGGGTGCCTTTTCTTACAGAGAGACGATGGAGCTCCAGATGGTGCAGGGTTGTCAAACAGCGGCTGGTTATGTTAGCATGCTACAAAAAGCATCATTGATGATGGAGGGCCATCGTTTGTGTGTGGATAGATGTTTATTCCAACAGAATAATGCTCCAATCTACGCTGCAAGACGGGCCTTGACCTTTCTACAAGAAAATGGGGTCCATCTCTTGGGACATCCTACATGCTCACCAGACTTGAACCGAATTGAAAATGTTTGAGGATGGATGACAAGAGATGTTTATCGAAATGGCAAACAATATTCAACAAAAAATGAACTTCGTGAAGCCATCTTCAGAAGCTGGAGGAACATCCCCCGCATCTTAATGGAAACGCTTATTTTTAGCATGCCCGACAGAATTTTTGAAGTCATCAAAGGCAGTGGAGGTAGAACTCATTATTAAATTTGGTTGTTGAATGTTTTCATACACGTTTTGTACAATTTCGTAGAATTTTTGTCTCTGGTCTTAAAGTTTTGATCAGGAGTGTATATATATTCAAGGATACAGGATTTATAGTTGGATAAATACCCTGCAACCATAAAAAAAAAGATAAAATTCGTAGGATATTAGAAGCGGTATCGCTGGGTGTTTCTATGACGTAGTGCCGAGTGTGTTGACAATGACAAATCAACACAGGCAAAATTCAAATTCAAAGATTTCCCGGTACGTGATCGTTCAAAAACATCACCCTTGCGTGAGTGTTCTTAACAAAAACGGTAAAAACAACAAGAAAAAAACTGTAAAATCAGTTATTGCAAATCACCTGAAGACACCACAGGGTAGAAACCTAGGTCACGTAATAACTCGTTTACAAATGAAGAATATATATATATATATATATATATATATATATATACTCTCGTTGTCGGCACTCGCTCTCATCTAAACACCAGGGTCGTCATCCACACTTTCTATCCACCGCCTGGTGGCGGTGTCTCTTGCGGTGGCTGTAATTACTGTGAATCAAATAGAATTTGACGCGGCCATTGAATTTAATTTTCGTGGACAACTCTGCGTGACGAAGAAGCCCATAATTTGTCCAGAAGCAGCTCAAATGATAAAATATATTCAAATGCATTCATAAGGTACGCTGTATTTAGTGATTAAAATGGCCAATATAAAATATAGGGCCTATATGAATATGAAAGTATTTGAAAATATATTTAAATGTATTCATAAGGTACGCTGTATTTAGTGATTAAAATGGCCAATATAAAATATAGGGCCTATATGAACATGAAAGTATTTGAAAATATATTTAAATGAATTCATAAGGTACGCTGTATTTAGTGATTAAAATGGCCAATATAAAATATAGGGCCTATATGAATATGAAAGTATTTGAAAATATATTTAAATGTATCCATAAGGTACGCTGTATTTAGTGATTAAAATGACCAATATAAAATATAGGGCCTATATGAATATGAAAGTATTTGAAAATATATTTAAATGCATTCATAAGGTACGCTGTATTTTGTGATTAAAATGGCCAATATAAAATATAGGGCCTATATGAATATGAAAGTATTTGAAAATATATTTAAATGCATTCATAAGGTACGCTATTTTTAATGATTAAAATGGCCAATATAAAATATAGGGCCTA
>JBBBDQ010028972.1:40000-47500 GCA_037127315.1 Ascarosepion bandense
CTTGAACAACATAAGGTATGCAGATGATACAGTGCTGAATGCAGACACGGAAAGGAAACTGCAGGACCTCCTACAGAAGGTAGCGGTGGAAAGTGACAAAAAAGGACTACAAATAAACTTTAAGAAAACCGAATGCATGGTCATCAGCAAAAGGTGCAACTCAAAATGCCAAATACAGGTGGGGGATACCAGAATAAAGCAGGTGCAAAAATTTAAATATCTATGAAGTGTTCTAACAGGAGATGGAAAGTGCAACACAGAGATCAGAAGGCGAATTGGCATGGCAAAGGGTGCGTTTCAGAAGCTGAGCAAAGTACTAACATACAGGAAAATTTCACTAGAAACAAAGAAAAGAGTGCTGGATTGCTATGTGATGTCAGTTCTTCAATACGGAAGTGAATGCTTGACAATATCATCGAAAATGAGGACAAAACTGGAAGCAGCGGAAATGTGGTTCTACAGAAGGATGCTGCGGATATCGTGGACCGAGCATGCAAGCAACGATGAGGTGTTGGAAAGAATGGCAACAAAAAGGAAATTAATACTGAGCATCAGGAAGAGACAAATGAAGTTCCTGGGACACGTAATGAGGAAGGAGAGTTTGGAGAACCTGATACTGACTGGCTAGGTAGAGGGAAAGAGAGACAGAGGAAGGCAGCGGATAACATATTTGCAGGGCCTGGTCGAGTGGATGACGGAACGGGGGTTAGCAGGAGTAATGGGAACAAACATGCTGAGGGCCACAAGGGATAGGGAGAAGTGGAGGGCCATGATCGCCTACGTCCTGAAGGGACAGGACACATAGAAGAAAAAGAAGAAGATAGTGTATGTACGTGTTTTGTCCTCTGAGAAAATTCCTCGGTAGACGAATAACATATAACTCGGGCCCCACTAATAAGAAAATCTATATGATTTTTATGAAGTACTAACCTTCAAATGGCACATGAAAAATTTGGGCCCAATCGGATTATTAACTGAAGCTACTGTTGCAAATTTTCAAAACAATAGAAAAATCTTAATTTCGTTTGTTGATAAAGCATTGCTTTCTGATTGGAAAAATACTGTTCAAGCAAAGCAATTGCTTGATAAGTATTATTCGGACTCTGCTCCGTCGGAAACAACGGTTAAGGGGTGGTATGGTGACTTTAAGCTCAGTCGTACAGACACCAATGATGCTGAATGCTCAGGTGGCCCAAAATTGGCAGGGAAACACCAAACATCTCACAAACTCGTTTTGGCCGATCGTAAACTGAACTTGCCTGAGATAGCAAAGGAGTTGAACATGTTATAAGGCAGTGCATTCACCATTTTGCACGAACATTTGTCATTGAGAAAGCTGTGTCCATCGTGGGTGCCGCGTTTGGTCACAGTCGATCAAAAACAACATTGGATCGACGATTCAGAGCGTTGTTTGCAACTGTTGCAACGCAAAAAGATGGTAAACATGCGTAAATATGTGACAATGATAAAACATGGATCCAAGATCTCACTCCGGAGTTAAATCGGCAGTCAGCTGAGTGGAGAGTAGCAGGTACATGCCGCCCAAAGTGGCCAAAGATGCAGACATCAAAAGGCAAGGTTTTGGCCTCCGTATTTTGATATGACAAGGTATTTTGTTCATCGATTACCTTGAGAAAAGAAGAACCATCAAACGAGAATATTATATAGAATTATTGGTATGTTTGAAGGAAGAAATCGTCAAAAAGCAGCCACAAATGAAGAAAGAAGTGATCTTTCACTAAGACAACACAGCTTGTCACAAGTAGATCGTAACGATGACAAAACTACATGAATTGCATTTCAAACTGCTTACGCAACAACGCTATTCTCCAGATCTGGCCCTTAGCGACTACTGGCTGTTTGCAGACCTCAATATGATGTTCCAGGGAAAGAGATTTGGCTCTAATGAAGATATGATATCGGAAACTGAGGCGTATTTTGAGGCCAAAGACAAATCGTTCTACAAAAAATGCATCAAATTGTTAGAGAAGCGTTGGAATCACTGTATCAGTGTATTGTTATGTATATATATAGTCATCTGCAGACAGATCTGTTTCGCTGTATCACAGCTCATCAGTACGGTTAGACTCCGATTGATTTTAACCCAGGATTGAAACCCGACCGAAGTGGCGTCAGTCGGCGATTCTACCTCTGGGATATGGGCGCACGGTAGAAGAAGGCAGACTTTTTAGCATGTATATTGTCATTATACACGCCCAATAGCCAGAGTGCTCTAATTCATTAGTGAATGAGCGATGCGTACATGCCAGAGTAGCTACTATTTTTCAAAGTCTCCCATTCTTCCAGAGTGCTCAATCAGGGTGTGAGAGCGTAAATCGTCATCTGCAGACAGATCTGTTTCGCTGTATCACAGCTCATCAGTACGTTTAGACTCCGATTTGCTTTTAACCCAGGATTGAAACCCGACCGAAGTGGCTTCAGTCGGCGGTTCTACCTCTGGGTCATGGGCGTTCGGTAGAAGAAGGCAGACTTTTAAGCATGTATATTGTCATTATATATATATATATATATATATATATATATATATATATATAGGGAACGAAGAACATATTAACAACTTTCAAAATATTAATTTAAAACATTGCTCAGTATAGAAATAGAGATATGAATATTCATTATGAATTACAATTTAGAACATGTTCAAATTACAATCTACTACAGAAGTGTACATTTTGTTTCGACATTGAGGGGATGAACGCTAAATATTTTCAGCCTTATGACTCACTAAAACAAATATTTTTGTCCACTACCAATTCCAGGACAGAGTGTCAAAAAAGACCCTACCACTTCGCCGGTTATGCTGTCTCTCACTCCCCTCTCTTCTTTGCCCACGTTCTCTTACTTCCTCCTCCCCTGCATTTTCTCACTTCTTCCTCTTTGCTAAAATCCAAGCGCCGGATCATCAGAGGTTGTATATGACTATATTTTACTTCCTGCTTTTAAACCGGGCGCCTTTCTTTGATGCATTCACCATGTATCATTTAATTCAATCTCTTTCTCTCCCATTTTCCTCTTTTTTGTTCTTTATTCCTTCCATGTCTCTTTTTCAACTCCCTTTTCCGGTTTCTCATTTTCCCTACCCCTTTACCTCGCACACAAAATTTTACCAATATAAGAAAGCGAATTTTCCATCTCCTTTCAAAAAATAGAGTATACTACCTGATGAAACATTGTCCCTTCAATGTCGAAACAAAGTGTACACTTTGTAATAGATTGTAATTTGAACTTGTTCCAAATTGGAATTTATAATATATATATATATATATATATATATATATATATATATATATATGTATAAAAGAGTGAACATTGAAGTCAACACTCAGGGGCGACAGACTGTTTCATGCTAAGTGCAATCATCAGGTTTGATGATTGCTCTTAGCCTGAAACAGTCTGTCGTCCCTGAATGTTGACTTCAATGTTCACTCTTTTGTATTTACATACGTTCTATCTCTGATATTGAGCACTTTATCCTATAAATATAGCAGACCTTATAACTCTATATATATATATATTAAGGTCAGTCGGTTTTGAAAACACTGTCATAGACAAGTCTAGTTAGTTGAGAAATGTTATAATAAAAAACGGCACAATTTCTTTAATATTGAATTTCTACCACATTTTGTTTATTTAGAAAATTGATTGACTGATCTTTTTTATGGTTTATCAACACATTGTGGTGATTTAAAGTCGAAACATATGTTGGATTCTAAACTTAATTCTTTGTTGTATTTAGGATTCTAATAATAATTATGATTTTTGAGAATGAATCTGACATTAATAGTTTTATGAGAATAACTATCATTTTGCTACGAACAAGTGATACTTTTTAACCCATAGCTCTGGGGAATATAGGGATTAATATCTTTTGAGTAAATCGATTCAAAACATGAAACATATCAATCCAGTTTTTTATGCACACATATATTAACTAATATTACCGTCCAACATACACCTAGACAGCCAAACATTTCTTTTTATACACACACACTCATAGACTGTTACAGAATTACACACTTTACCGTATTAAATATTCCTCGCATATATATTTAAAAATTATCTATTGATTTAATACACGTGGCCCATATCTGACCAATAAGAAACTAACCGGAAATCATAAAATACCTCTAACGTTACTTGAACAAAAGTGAAACGTTAGATTGAGATACGTTTCCGATTTATTCTGTCTTCAATTTATTATCTATGTTTACATTGGTCTCTCCTGGTTACTTCCACGCCTCTCTCTCTCTCTCTCTATATATATATATATATATACTAGCAGTATAGCCCGGCGTTGCTCGGGTGTAATGAAAGCTATAAAATTAATCCATAATCCTGGAGCGCAGACTTTTTGGACGTTGTCACGAAAGACTAAAAAGCAATAGTTGTTTCCAGTTAAAGCGAAGCCGTAGACTGAAAGAAAAATGAATGGATGTAAATCAAATTTTGATTTCCTGGTATCGATATCAAATAAGTGTTTTTCGTCGTAAACTAAATTTTGAAGGCTAAATAAGTCCTCTGAGCAAATGGTATCATGGCTGAGACTAAGAATGACAATTATACTTACTTAGAACCAAACCCGAAGCAAAAACTAAAATAAAAGGGCTGAAAAAATACATACAGGCAGATAAACAGACATACACACAAACATCTTGCCCTTTATATATATATATATATATATATATATATATATATATATATATATATTTTATCGATTTTCTGCACTATTATAAGAACTGCAACCTTGAAACTTCTGAATATCGTTTCTTATGTCTTTGTCTATGAGTGCATGAAATTTGATTAAAATCGGGCCACTCCTTCTATAACCCGATTTTTTCGATTATCGATTTTCGATATTTATCGGGGGTACCTCGACATAAAACCTAGCTAAGAACACTCGCGTTATACAACTGTGTAAATTTTCAAGAAAATCGGTTCAGCCGTTTCAGAGTCTATAGGTAACGGACACACACACAGACACACACACATACAAATTTCCATTTACAAATAAGTTTATATATATATATATATATATATATATATATATATATATATATAAATGAAATACCTAAAGTTAAATGGAAAACCCTCAAATAGACTAGAACATCTAAATCGGTAAAGGAACTACAAGAAAAAATGGAAATCATTAAATACATGAGTGACATTAAATCAGAGGCATGAAGCTACAGTAAATTACAAACATATTAAAGAACCAACCTTACAATCAGGCTAAAATTACAAAATCTAAAGTTCGGATCTCCAGAAGCGATAAGCCTTTTATCGTATTAATCTTAGTACCATGATATTCACTTTTAACTCTATGATCTCTCTCCTTATATATTTTTACTTCTAATTTTACCTTTATTTCATGCTACAAATTGTGATCTAATTAAGGTCTATTATCAAAAAATATTATCTTAAATTTTAAATTAAATCTAAATATAAAAAAGCCCCTTTAATAACTTCTAAGCCTATGTATAGAATTTCACCATCCTTCCAAGAAACGACAAAAAAAAAAAAAAATTGTAGCCTTATACTTCACTAATACAGATATGTTTATCCACTACCGATTCATATCCCTTCTAGGCCTATTCTCTTCTAGTCACTCCCATTTTCGTACTTCTTCCTCTTTGTCAAACCCAAAGACCTGGTCATAAAAAGTTGGAAAGAACCATAACTTATCTTCTACCCTTAAAAATCTCTCTAAACTTTTCAACATGTTCGTTAACCACCTCTCCTCTCTCCCTCTCTCCCCCATTTTCTTCTTTATATTCAAATTCTAATTTACAACTCCCATTTCTGATTTCTCATTTTCTCTACCCCACTTACCTGTCACCCAAAATTTACCAATATAAGTGTAGATAGCGTTCTCTGCTTCCGAGCAGAGAGCACTAACCCAGTCGTGGTTCCGCCGAAGTGTGGAATCACGACTCGGTAAAAATAGACAGATATTTTTTGACCCGGTTATATGGTCGGGAAGACCCACTATAAAATGACCTTGTGTCACATCTATCCTTGCGTGGGAAGGGTGGTAAATACCGTTGCTGAGACTCTGTAGAGACCCTAGTAGCGTTCACTGACTGACTTACAGTAGAGTATTCTCTTTTGGCTTTTCTATGTGTACATCTTGTATCGTTGCATTGTATTGTCTAATAAACCTACATTGGCGTCTGTCTTATTATTGATGGTCCTAATTTTGGTTCACATCAATAAGGAAAAGAATTTCCATCTACTTTCACAGTAACTGATGAGACATTATTCTTTAATGTATAAACAAAATATACACATTGTAGTAGATTGTAATTTGTACATGTTCTAAACTATAATTTATAATAAATATTCATAGCTCTATTTTTATATTGAGCACTCTTTTAAATTAATGTTTTGAACGCTGTTAATATTTTCTTTGTTTTTTATTCACTTGGACACACACACACACACACACACACACACACACACACACACACACACACACACACACACACACACACACACACACACACACATAAATATATATATGTGTTTGTTTGTGTGTGTGTACGTGTGTGTGTGGGTTTCTTTTCTTGAATCAATTACCTATTCGGTTAGACCATGGCCTTCTAGAGTAGACGCCTCACGCGCCACGTATCTGACCAATGTTTCATGATAAAAGGACTTAACCACCTACAATTTACAATTTGCTTAGGGAAAATTCTGGTTTATAATAGTACCATAATACACTCCTGATCAAAATTTTAAGACCACTTAAAAATCTTTAAAAAGAAACATTTTTTTACTGATAGATTTTAAACTCCTCCCACTTAAGGTTACCAATACTACAATCTAAAAGTTTATGGAAACAAAAAGCTATATTCCAAACATTTTATTTAGAAATTTACATTTTTATAAAATGAGACGATTTACACATGATCAAAATTATAAGACCAGAGACAAAAATTCTACGAAATTGTACAAAACGTGTATGAAAACATTCAACAACCAAATTTAATAATGAGTTCTACCTCCACTGTCTTTGATGACTTCAAAAATTCTGTCGGGCATGCTAGAAATAAGTGTTTCCATTAAGGTGCGGGGGATGTTGCTCCAGCTTCTGAAGATGGCTTCACGAAGTTCATTTTTTGTTGAATATTGTTTGCCATTTCGATAAACATCTCTTGTCATCCATCCTCAAATATTTTTAATTGGGTTCAAGTCTGGTGAGCATGCAGGATGTCCCAAGAGATGGACCCCATTTTCTTGAAGAAAGGTCAAGGTCCGTCTTGCAGCGTGGATTGCAGCATTATTCTGTTGGAATAACCATCCATCCACACACAAACGATGGCCCTCCATCATCAATGATGCTTTTTGTAGCATGCTAACATAACCAGCCGCTGTTTGACGACCCTGCACCACTTGGAGCTCCATCGTCTCTCTGTAAGAAAAGGCACCCCATACTATTAGGGACTCTCTACCACTATGACGTGTGGAGAAAATTTCAGG
>JBBBDQ010028972.1:50000-135084 GCA_037127315.1 Ascarosepion bandense
GCTTCCGCTGAATTTGCTAAGGAAATTCAAGGTTTCTTCTCTTCTCTTGGCATGAAACAAACGTGGTCCCCTGTCTTATAAACGCTTTCGAAAGGCTAAGCGGACGGCTTGCGAGAAATGATAAGTGTGAAGAGCACACACGTAAATTTTTGAAACTATAATGAAAAATATTTGTGTCGTTATTTCCGTCGGCGCCTGTCTATTTATACGTAAAAATGGGCTCCATGTGTAAGACTATTTGACACCAGATATATCGTTGTTTATTTTATTCATGGGGGTACCCTTGCCGTCAAAAATGACAGCAAAATATCGGAGAGGATTATAGTGTTAAATTTTGATAATGTTTAACGCCAAAGTTGTTATTTTTTAGTAGATTTTCTTATCTAGATGTTTTTTTTATTTTTGGTTTATCGTAGAGTGCTCGATATCTGGGTGGAAATAGAGCATTGATAAGTGCAAAGAGTTTGTCTCTTTAACTGAGCAGATTCATGCTGGCTTCGAAGTTTCGTGGCGACACCGTTATAACGTTCTCACTTATCAGGGATATATATATACACAACGATCTTTAATATAATTGAGAATATATAACCCCCTGGGCATCAGTGGAGGTAGACTGTCTTGCTTGGGGCGATATGATTAATATATATATATATATATATATATATATATATATATATATATATATCTTTAAAACATGTATTGATCACTTTTTAAAACAACTCTTTACTGCTTTATTTTAATTCAAATCTGATTTATGACTGTTCAGCATATACATATATACTGAACAGTCATAGAATTCATATCTGATCTATGACTGTTCAGTATATATATATATATATATAATATATAGGAAAAACTACTAAAAAGTTGTAAGTTTAAAAATGTATATTTTTAACAGTATTTATTTATTTCTATTATATATATATATATTTGATATTTCAGACCGGCCTCGGCTTTTCATCAGAAACAAATGATTTTAAAATTTAAACTAGAAGCGTTCGTCGTGAGAAGCGTCTGTCGCGATATGTTTACATCACGTGATGTAGAAATCGATAGAGTTTTTTTAAATAATTTTAAACGTAAACCTAACTGTAATAATACTTTTAAATGTTGTTTTAAAAGAACAATTTTTAAGTGTGTCTAAAAATGTTTAGCTATTGAAATATTTACAAAGATTCAAAATACCTAAGTCCCTATTTAACCCTAGCATATATGTATTTAATTTTAAAATCCAGTATTTTTTTTTTCTTTCTGCGTGAGTATGTGGAACTAAAATCAGAATCTATTAATAAACATTTGCAGTTTTCTAATGTGTGTCCTGGTTGATTGAAGTGTTCAGTTATGGGGGAATAAGGGTTGTTTTGGCGTATGCTTAGTTTATGATTATTAAAACGGAATCTAAAACTGTTTCCAGATTCACCAATATATCCATTATTTGGACATATTGAGCAGAAGAGAAAATATATTTCAGATTCCGTTTCAATAATCACAAACTTAGCATACGCCAAAACAACCCTTATTCCCCCATAACTGAACACTTCAATCAACCAGGACACACATTAGAAAACTGCAAATGTTTACTGATAGATTCCTTCGGGTAGAGGGTGCTCTCTGCTTCCGAGCAGAGAGCATTAACCTAGTCCTGGTTCCACCGAAGGGTAGAAGCACGACTAGGTAAAAATAGACAGACATTTTTTGGTCGGGCCATATAGCCCGGAAATCCCAGATATAAACTGACCATGTGTCATATGTTGCCCTTACTGGGAGGGACGACTAAATAATGAATCAGCCTTTCTTAGGATGACTGCTCTATAACACTGTCAGCTCTCGGGTAGAGGGCGCTCTCTGCTTCCGAGCAGAGAGCACAAACCCATTCGTGGTTCCGCCGAAGGGTAGAACCACGACTGGGGAAAAACAGACAGACATTTTTTGGCCCGGATATATGGCCGGGAATATCCACTATAAAATGACCATGTGTCACATCTGGCCTTGCGTGGGATGGCTAGTAAATACGAGGAAAAGGTCTTAGGCATTCGCCTGACTGCTCTATGACACTGTCAGCACTCTGCCTTCGGGTAGAGGGCGCTCTCTGCTTCCGAGCAGAGAGCACAAACCCAGTCGTGGTTCCGCCGAAGGGTAGAACCACGACTCGGTAATGATAGACAGACATTTTTTGGGCCGGCTATATGGCCGGGAATACCAATATAAAATGACCAAGTTTCACATCTGGCCTTGCGTGGGAAGGCTGGTAAATACCGAAGCAGACACTAACACTGTGCGCATGACCGCAGTCTACTATCAAAGACCATACTGGATTCATAAGCTCTACTTATTCGTACCTTCTTCTTTGTAACCTTTTCTCTAAATAGGTCTTTCTTTAACCTACACCTCGTGTTCCTTATTATATTTCCGTGGACCCACTTTTGGCTCCACATCACTTTGTTAGCTCTGACCGATTTGCTATTGAGTTTGAATTCGAGTTTTGTTTAACGGCATATCAACACCTCTGTGGGTTATTTAATGCCAAACTAGTAGGGGTTTTAATTATTCTTTTTTTTAAATGTTCAGTTATAGTGATTCTCAACCGGGGTCCATATGCACCCTGGGGCTCCATGTAACATTTCCATTGGTCAGCACACGAAAAATAGCAAATTGTTGGTTCACGTTAATGTTTTAGTGGTCCATCGAGCAATTTCACTTCAGAATATTTGTTAGAACTGAGAATTAGAATTTCTACCGTAACCTAAGGTACCGGATGTGTGCGGGTGGTGCAGTGAATATCGTATCGGAACGAGAAAATGGAGAGCCAATTTCGATTTCCAGTTGAATTCGTTGTATTCACTTAGGCGCAAATACCCTTAGGAAAGGTATTAATTCGTCTCTTCTCTCCAGTTATGAGTTAAATAACAGGACAGATGGGGTTATATAGCCTTGTTTGGCAACCAGTCTACCGTAGAGTGTAATGGCTATCTACTGCGGAAAAATCCTCTGCCCAGTCAATCGTGACAAGATCGCCTAAACGTGTATCACGTATGGTACTTAAGTGACCGAATATTATCATTTGTTTATGAGAAAGTAATCGACCGTGATAAACCGATGAAAATCAGAATTATCATTCGCTTGGATAGAGTGGCAAAAGATGGCGGTCGTGCAGAGAACAAGGATACACGTCTAAATGCTAAGTATTGACCCAAGAGATCAAGTCAGGAGACGCCAAGCGATAGGTACTGTAAACAATGTTTGGGTAGCTTTTCAATCAGTGGTACTATGCGTTTCTTTTTTTTTTTTTAAATTTCTTTCAATGGGAAATCATTCATTTGGACAAAGGGTTGTATATCGAATACACATGTTAGTTTTTTGGTGATCTTCAAGGATCCTAGGCTAAAAAAAGCCCTGCTCAAGAGTTTACATAATCGCTTATAATAAATTAATGATGATTGCAAAGATGGGCATCAAGAAGTTAAGGCTACGATTATGGAAAACAAAGAATTAAAATAAACTATAAACGTATAGAAAGTGCTTTAATCGCTAGATCATTCATAGTAAATTGTTATTTTCATCTGCGTTCTTAGAATAATTATATCTTTCTTGGGAGATCTTTGTTTATTACGACATGGGATGTTTAATAACAAAGTGATGAAAACATATGCAAAATAAATAAATAAATTAATTAAATCGGTTAGACTAGACACCGAATTTCATATTAAAAAAACGCAAAACAAAAAACAAAAAAAAACCAATTCAGCGCCCCCTTTCGGTCATTCGTATATGCAACTTTCTGTATTATACTACATATGAATTGCGAATTTATTTGTGTATATATATATATAATCATCCGCAGACAGATCTGTTTTGCTGTATCATAGCTCATCAGTACGGTTGGACATCCGATTGCATTTTACCCAGGATTGTTTATATTATTATTATTATACACGCCAACTAGCCAGAGTGCTCTAATTCATTACTGAATGGGATTTGCGTGTCTGATTTTGAAGTATCGTCATCAGGACTTACTTTTGAATCTTAGAAAGGAATTCATTAATAAGTGCCGTCATAGGGCGGAGTTTAAATTTAAAATTTTTAATTTTTAAATTTTAATTTTTAAATTTAAAATTTTTAAATTTAAAATTTTTCTATTTATAATTTTTATGTATATGTGTATGTTTGTGTGTGTATGTGTATATTTGTATATATGTGTGTATATATGTATATATGTATGTGTGTATATATGTATTTATGTGTGTAAAAGTTTTTTTTAGCTATTTAAATGCTCTTTTTATATTTTCCTTCATAATATTCATTAAATTTTTATATTTTTTATATGTATGTGTGTATGTGTGCATATGTATAATGTATATATATATATATATATATGTGTGTGTGTGTGTGTGTGTGTGTGTGTATATACATATGTGTGTGTGTACATATATATTGTGTGTGTGGATTTTTTGTATATGTGTGTACATATATGTGTGTGTATGCGCATGTATGTGTATATACGTATGTAAGTGTGTGTATGTAATTGAATGCATGTGTGTGTGTGTATGTATATATGTATTCATAATTGAAGAATTGTGTGTGCATGTGTGTACACATATATGTATGTATAATTGTAAATGAAAATATTTTTTTATACCTAGCGGTATCTTTATTTAGTTTAAATTAAATGACCTAATTTTAAAAAAAATATTTTAAATCCTATATCTTTTTATTCCCTTTAAAAATAAATATACCTTTTTAAGTAAAAGGCCTTTTTCTAATACTTCAACGTTTGTGGGAAGTTAGGTTTTTGAATATGTCCAGCGTCTGTAATATATAATTTTTTTTTCTTTCTTTTCTTTTTTCCCTCCCTTCCTTTATCTCTCTTACCTCCCACCTTTTTTCCGTTTTGCTTAACCTAATATCAATTCAACACGCCGTCTGTTCCTTTTACGTTACAATTCTCTTTCCTTTTTTGCGAACCCAGACGATGCCAATTTTTCTTTTCTTGTTTATTTTATTTTATTTTATTTTATTTTATTTTATTTTATCTTTTTCTTTTCTTTTTCTTTTTCTTTCTTTTTAATTTCTTTGCAGATCTATTTAAAAAGAAAAATAGACTGATGTTTGTCTTCAGTTTCGAAAAGGATTTTTGTTGCTGAGGTGATGTGTTATCCCCTGTGGAGATTTCATATCGAAATGGTCATTCAACATCCTTGAATTAATACTAGTTAATTTATATTTGCTCTATAATATTTTATTACATGGAGGTCTCTTCCTGTATAATTTTTTAATATTAAAATAAAATTTTAATATTAATTAGGATCGGGTTTTTGGAATTTACCTTCCTGCTTTTTCCGCTTGGATTAAAGTATCTGAATATATATATATATATATATATATATATATATATATATACTAGCTGTACCTGGCCACGCATTGCTGTGGCTCAGTTTGGTTAAATTGAGAAATTTGTTAACTAAACCAAAGAAATAAACGGGATATCGATAAAAATTCTTTAAAGAAATAATGAGTAGAAAACTTTTTTTTAAGGGAAGGGACTTCTATTGTTTACGCCCGCTAAAAGAGAAATAATAATAAAAAGGGCTTAGGCTAAAAAAAAATAAGAATTTATTTACTAAAACAAAGAAATGGGAATTGTGCACTAAATTTGAGAATCAAACCATTTCAAATTGTCGGTTGTTTATAACCAAATTCTGTTAATCTTCGTTAATTTCCGTAACATGATGATTATCGTAAATAATCAGGCCGGTAGAAATAAATATATAATACTGTTTGATTATAAACAGAATATCCACTTAAATATGAATATCGATCAAAAATAATGTTCGAAGAAATCATTTCATATTGTCGGTTGTTTATAACCAAGTTTCGTTAATCTTCGTTAATTTCCGTAAGATGATGATTATCGTAAATAATCAGGCCGGTAGAAATAAATATATAATACTGTTTGATTATAAACAGAATATCCACTTAAATACGAGTATCGATCAAAAATAATGTTCAAACAAATCATTTCAAATTGTCGGTTGTTTATAACCAGTTTCGTTAATCTTCGTTAATTTCCGTAACATGATGATTATCGTAAATAATCAGGCCGGTAGAAATAAATATATAATACTGTTTGATTATAAACAGAATATCTACATAAATCCGAATATCGATCAAAAATAATGTTCAAACAAATCATTTCAAATTGTCGGTTGTTTGAATCCATTTCGTTAATCTTCGTGAATTTCCGAAGCAATAAAAATATTTCTAGAAGAGACAGAAGGAAACCACATCCCGCTGGCGGGAAAGTGGCTGGAGTCGAGCTTTTGGGTCGGAATCAATTACATTACAGATTCTTCTTTGGAGCCTGTCGAAATCACTGAGGAGCAGGAGCGCCTGATCATATATGTCAGCAGTATTCTATGCACGGACGGATGGTTGGGATGTGCAAGATGGATTCAGGCGGAAAATCTCCTGCTCCGACACATGTAATATAATGTTTTTCTCGTGTTTCTATATTTGATAATATTATTATTAGCAAACTTTCTAATTACCTTTTTCGTAAAAGAATTATGTTCTTTTTTTATTAGGTTGGCATTAGGCATTAGTAAAATCAAAGTTATGGCCAGCTTTTTTCCCTGTGTACACCAAGAGAATTTGAATAGTTATCTAAACAGAGATCTCTTTTATGTTCGTACGTACGAACTTTTAGAATTTGCGATGTCTCGTCGATATACGTGTTTTTACATTGTAAACAATTTATTTTTTAAGTAACATTATATGAATTGGTGATGAATGCATATTTCTTTCTAATTATATCTCCGGTTTTTTTAGACGAGGCACTAAACATCATATTACAAGGGATCACAAATTTATTTGCGAATGTAGTACAATGTGTGTTATAGGGTTGGATCGTGAAGTTTGTGTCTTTGTTAGAAGTGAGATTATGAAGTTTAGATTTGAGAATTGTGAATTTTGTAAACTGCTTTTTTATCACTGAGAATGAAATGGTGAATAAGTCTAAATCTTTTCACAATTAATTTCTTTTCTTCATTTAGGTATTCTCGATTTATATTTATTTTTCTTTTACGGGGTAATAAAGGAGTCATAAAGCAAATTGTAAAAGATAAGAATTCTAGATTATCTATGGAGAAATATAGCCAAAGTAATCGCAAAAGCAACGCAAATACGGCCGTAGTTTAGGGCCATTACATTTAAACTCAGTCAGTTAAAGTGCCATACGTGATGCACGCTTGGGCGATCATGTCTCGAAAGAGACACGACTGACTGGGCAGAAGATTATCCTGCAGTAGGTTGCCAGTGCTTTCTGCGGTAGACTGGTTGCCGACCAAGGCTATAGAACCCAATCTGTCCTGTTATTTGACTCATGGCTTGAAAGGGAAGAAATGTATTATATTATTAAGTAGTAATTATTGGGGATCAGTTTATTACTTCATAACAATAAAAAAACGATCCCCCAGTTTATGACCAGTAGAAGCCTTAATCATGATCTCAACTATTATATTCAGTCAGTCAGTTAAGTGCCATACGTGATACACGCTTTGGCGATCAGATCTCGAAAGAGACATGACTGGCTGGGCAGAAGATTATCCCGCAGTAGGTTGCCATTGCTTTCTGGTTGCCGAACAAGGCTACAGAACCCAATCTGTTCTGCTATTTAACCCATAACTGGAAGGAAGAGACGGATTAATACCTTTCCCAAGGGTATTTGTGCGTAAGTGAATACAATGGATTCAACTGGAATTCGAACTCGGCTCCCCGGTTCCTCGTTCCGAGCCGATCTCCACTGTACCACAACGCACATATACATTTAAACTAGTCGACCTATAATATTTATTGTAATCTTGACGCTAACGCTTTACTTTGCAGAACATTCCTAAACATTATATTCGTCAGCCTCCATTAGATTCAATTATCTAATGGGTAAAGATATGTTGTTATTCCGACATTTCCTGGTTGAATCGATTTAGTTTACTGCGTGTACAGAAAAGATTCTGTATTGGTCAGTACAATTTTTGATAGGAACACTAAAGGAATAAGTGAGCCAGTGTTTGCTCAGCGTGTAGTTTTATTTTGATAAAGTTATAGAATCTAGTCTTAAGTGCGTCTGCACAGATTTTAACGTCAAAGTATCGTAGATTTTACAAGAAACAGTAATATATATATATATATATATATTTCATAGTATTTATTTATTTTTTCATAGTATTTTTAGTATTTATTGCCGACTGGATTATTCTAAACGAAAATAGAATGTTTTTTTGTTATTATTACTTTGTAAAATTTTACAAGGCAGCCAGGGCATCTTTGCTTCGGCCAGCCAATAAGAAGAAGAGACTAGCATGGAGAAGAGAGCACAAAACTGGACCCAGAACAGTTCAGTTGATGCACATGTTATTGTGCAGTATTAATAAAAGGACCATTCTATTTTCATTTGCAATTATCCACTTGACAATAAATACTAAAAATAGTATGAAATACATAATTTCTCTGAAAAATATGGGGTGGCCTAATGATCATGGCCGGTAGTGTATATATATATATATATATATATATATATATATATATATATATATATATAACAAATCTACAGGGTGCGATGGGTAAATTGTCGATATTTGGCTTGTAAACTTTGCAAAGTAATAATAACAAAAGAACTATTCTATTTTCATTTAGAATTATTTACTTGGCAATAAATACTAAAAATAGTATGAAATACATCATGTCTTTGAAAAATATGGGATGCGATATGTAAATTGTCGCTATTTGCCTTGTAAAATTTTGGAAAGTAATAATAATAATAATAAAAAACATTCTATTTTCATATAGAATTATCCACTTCGTAATCAATACTGAAAATAGTATAAAACATAATTTTAATTATGTTTCATCTGGGAGACCACCCTCTTCCTTCCATCAGCATGGCTGATGCTAACCTCGGGCAAAGTGACTTGTTGCGTCTAACGTCCTCAGCTGATATGAAGTGAAAAGACTATATTGAATCCATTGCTAAGTCAGCTGCTAAGACAGTTGTTTCATTGTGTCAGGTGAGACAATTTTTTGCTCCAGGATCGATCGTATATATCTATGAGTGTACCATTCACTCATGTTTAGAATATTACTGCTCCATATGGTCTGGAACTCTTGGTTTTTACCATGAGCATGAAATCAAAAGCAGAATCAGCTATATTATAAGTCGTGATTTGATTGCTCGGCTCCAGTCATTTTCCCATCTTCATAAGGTTGCCTCCTTGTGAATTTTCTGCAAATACTTTCATGGTAATTATTTGGACGAGTTCTTTGCTTACGTGTCTCAACTTCATGAATTTATGCGTTAGATTAACCTGAAGTCACAATATCATCAATTTACAGTTAAGCTGACTAAATGTAGCCTAGCCGTAACGTCTATGCTAAGAGTTTCTTTACTTGAACTTTCCGCTTGTGGAGCTCCCTTCCGACTCCATGCTTTCCATCTGCAAAAATTTTAATGCAATTCCAATCGCTATCTACTGTCCTCCTGATTACGTTTTTCTCTTTCCGCTCATCAAAACTTATTTATAAATGGAACTTTGTCTGTGTGTGTGTGTGTGTCCGTTACCTATAGACTCCGAAACGGTTGAACCGATTTTCTTGAAAATTTACACAGTTGTACTATAAGCGTTTGCGAGTGTTCTTAGCTAGGTTTTGTGTCCAGGTACCTCCGATAATCGATAATCGAAAACATCGGGTTATAGAAGGAGTGGTCCGATTTTAATCAAATTTGATACAGTCGTAGAGAAGACATAAGAAACGATATTCAGAAGCTTCAAGGTTGCAGTTCTTAAAATAGTGCAGAAAATCGATAATATATATATATATATATATATATATATAAAAGTCAAGATGTTTGTGTGTGTGTCTGTTTATCTGTCTGTATGTCCTTTATACAAACCCACAATTTTTATCCGATTCTCACTAAACTTCACACAAATATTCTTTAGGCTGAGTCTGAGCTCCAGAATCGTGGATTAGTTTTAAAGCTTTCATTACACCCTAGCAACGCCGGGCTATACTGCTAGTTAGTAATGTTTCTGTTCATAATTTTTCAACACCTGTAACCACTTGTATCTTAGTGACTTTAATGCCTTTCATACGGTGAATATAGGAAATATATATGTAGTTTTAAGTTGTGATGATTTTTAGTACTCAGATTGTTTTCTTTTAGAGGTATTTTACTTGAAGAAAGTCCTTTTTAGCAGTCAGGTTGTTGTCAGGAATTGCTCGACATCGAGATAAAAATTGAGCATTAATAGAATTAATGTGAAGAATATTGTTACTTAACTGAACTGAGTTATGCCAACTTCGGCGTTTCTTGAAGTTATGATTGTGATTTATTCACTCTTCAGGGCTTTTGCTTCCTCTGCTGCTGCTTCCCAACCATTTCTTATTTATATGAAGCTTGGTGCTTTTAAATATATTGTATATGCATAGTTCTACAGATGGTTAACTACTTTTTATTGCTTTATGACGTGTTAATTTTCTTTTAGTGTGCTGCGGTATCTGAAGGGGATTTATTGCATTTTATTGTATTGACTTCTTTTTAGAGCGCTTTAGTGGGTGTCTGTTTAATTGCTTTATAAGGAGATTTTTACTGTGTTGGGTTGACAATTTTTACCGTGTTAATATATATGATCACTTAAAATTTTATAGGCCATAGTTAAATGCTTGTGTTTTTGTGTGTATTTATATTTGTTGGCTTTGTCTGACTTGTTTTCTGTTTGGTGTTTTTTGTTGTTGTTGTTGTTGTTGTTGCTGTTGTTGTTGTTGTTGTCGTGATTGAGTGTTTATATATTTGTATCTATATGTGATAGTTTTAGATTTGCGTTTTATGTTGTGTATTTTTTTGTTTTCGTTGGTATTTAAATAGCAATGTAGATATTTGTTCGAATGCCTATATTTCCACATTATTTTGTTTTTCTTGTTTAATATTTTACTTTGTTTCTTAAAGCCAATTATTGAAAATTTTGTCCTCCAAACATAGTTTTTGTAGTGTTTGTTATTGCTGCTGTGTGGTGAACTCTTTTTAATGATTTCCTATTTCATTTTAGTGCTGATGTTGTTTTCTTTTTGGCTTTATTTGTATTTTTGTTGATTTTGTATCTTTCTGTTTTGAATTATGTTTTGCGATTGTTGAATCTTTCTTTGAAAGGTGTTTCTGTGCTTCTCATGTAGATCTTTTCGTTTGAGTTATTGGTATTATCACAATGCACAAACGAAAATTTTTAGTTAACTGAAGATGTTTCGGCGTTGTTGAATATTTCTAGAGTATCTTCTTGTAACAAACTTTTTCTTCAACTTAGATCATTGGTGCCGCCTAGGTACGAATTTACACGAGATACTAGATTAGCAACTAGGTCCCACCCTTTTACAGTTAAACAGATAAGATGTAATCGTAATTTCTACTCCAACAGCTTCTTTTCTCGCGCTTTCCGCCTGTGGAATTCCCTTCCACATGTCTGCTTTCAGGACAGCTACAATCTCCGGGTGTTTAAATGTAGGGTCAATAGATACCTCCTATTACACTAACTTGCACCTATTCTCCCAACATCTACCCAACCCTCATTCTCGGTATCCTTACCCGCCTATCACCCTCCTTCTGACATTTCCTATATCTAAACACCCTTTCTCCACTCTATGTAGCCCCCCTGCGCAATAGTGGCAGTGAAATGCCTTGCTCGGGGGGAAGCGCTTATAAAAAAAATCTTTTATAATAGTTGATAAGGCCTATAAATAGTCGTAATTGTCTTAGTGGCGTTGGTTGCAAAAGTTGGTAATTGCCTCTGTTTTGACTGGTAACGGTCAAATACCTCGTTGGTCAAATTCATGTCCGGAAAATTTAGTTTTGGTTCGCCAACTATACATTGTCGGCATTGATTTTGAGTTTGAAATGTGAAAGTCTTTGAAAAGCTGGTTTCAAACGTAGTTTTTGTTCTTCCTGGTTTCTGATCTAGGCATATATGAAAGGTAAACCTCTAGATACCCGGTCGATTAGTCTCTGAAGGATCTGAGTGGCATTAAGTGGTCCAAAAGGCATTCTCACGAACGCGTATAATCTGAACGTCGTCGTCAGAGAATTTTTGTTGGGGTTCTTTTCGGTAGTTAGTACTTGATAATATATCTTCACCAGGCCTTAGTCAGTTAAGTGCCATACGTCATACACGCTTGGGCGATCATGTCTTGAAAGAGACATGACTGACTGGTCAGAAGATTATTCTGTAGTAGGTTGCCCTTGCTTTCTGCGGTAGACAGGTTGCTAGCCAGGGTTATAGAACCCAATCTGTCCTGCCATAGCTGAAGTGAGAAGAGATAGATTATATTACATTGTTATGTTAAGTATAATTAGTGGGGGATCAGTTTATTACTTCATAACAATAGAAAACCGATCCCCCACTTTATGTCCAGTAGAAGTTTTAATTATGTTTCCAGCTATTATATTCAGTTAGTCAGTTAAGTGTCAAAAGTGATACACGCTTGGGACGATCATGTCTCGAAAGAGACATGACTGACTGTGCAGAAGATTATCCCGCAGTAGGTTGCCATTGCTTTCTGCGGTAGACTGGTTGTCATCCAAGGCTATAAAACCCAGTCTGGCCTATTATTTAACCTATAACTTTAGGGAAGAGACGGATTAATACTTTTCCCAAGGGTATTTATGAGTAAGTGAATGCAAGGAATTCATCTAGCTATGAGAAAATACGACTGTGTTGGAGACACGTTGCAAAATCGTTTATATATGTTAAGGGTATCTGTCAGGAATGGCTTTGGCGTTCACTCTACAGAACACGTCACGTGGACACCATATTGTCTTGTTGGATTATTGGGCCAATGTGCAGTGGAGATGGGCTTATGATTCCAAACTGAATTTTCTAGAACACTGCCTTGGCTATTATATATTTGCCAGGTTTTAATCGCTTCGGCGTAGAGTGAACCAGTTGTTTTTATGTAGGGTTTGTCATTGTGTTGAATTGCGAACGTGTTTTTGAAATGTTGAGTAATTTTCGTGTGTCTTTGAATTAATTCTTTAATAACGTTATGTTGTGGTGGGGCGGTATTAATTCAAGTTGACTGGTATCGGTAGAACATTCCTCTCAATGGAAGTTCTGATACTTTCTGAACAAGAGAATGACTGGCCATGTTAACCGATGAGTTGAATCTTGCTACAATGTCTGCAGGTAATATTGGTGTCGTAAAGTTAGCTTAGGTGAAAACCCACAGAAAATATCGTACATACCTAGGTCAATAGTTACTGCTTTCTCGTAAAATGTATTAATTTTTGTACTGTTAGCGACATGAAGTTTGTAAAGTCTTGCTTTTGAATACTTTTTGGATCTTGTGGTAAAATATTCACATAGCATCAATCAGCTAAGTGCCAAATTTATACTTGTAATAATCTAAACTTATTTATAAATGGAACTCTGTGTGTGTGTGTGTGTGTGTGTGTGTCCGTTACCTATAGTCTCCGAAAGGCAGAACCGATTTTCTTTAAAATTTACACAGTTGTACTAAGCGTCTGCGAGTGTTCTTAGCTAGAGTTTGTGTCGAGGTACCCCCGATAAATATCGAAAATCGATAATCGAAAAAATCGGGTTATAGAAGGATTGGTCTGATTTTAATCAAATTTGATACACTCATAGACAAAAATATAAGAAACGATATTCAGAAGTTTCAAGGTTGCAGTTCTTACAATAGTGCAGAAAATCGCTAATATATATATATAAAAGGCAAGATGTTTGTGTGTGTGTGTCTGTTAATCTGCCTGTATGTCTGTATTTTTCAGCCCTTTTATTTTAGTTTTTGCTTCGGGTTTGGCTCTAAGAAGGTATAATTGTAGTTCTTAGTCTCAGCCATGATACCATTTACTCAGAGGACTTATTTAGCCTTCAAAATTCAGTTTACGACGAAAAAAACTCATTTGATATCGATACCAGGAAATCAAAATTTGATTTACATCCATTCATTTTTCTTTCAGTCTACAGTTTCGCTTTAACTGGAAACAACTATTGCTTTTTAGTCTTTTAGTGCCAACGTCCAAAGGGTCTGAGCTCCAGAATCATTGATTAGTTTTAAAGCTTTCATTACACCCAAACAACGCCGGGCTGTACTATATATATATATATATATATATATATATATATATAGGAAGTAAAAGAACAAGTAGATTAATATCAACTGTTCTCCATTTATAAAGAATGCACAATCCAAAGTAGAGCTTAATATTCTAATTTTGTTATTACAGTATTTTATAAAAGCATTATATCACTACACAAAAATTTTCATGTTTCAGAATAATACTGTCCCTCTTCAAACTACCTATCATTTTAATTGAACAATATTGCCACACCTACATGCATATTGCTTAACTTTGTCAACTTAAATAACAATGAATACATCTTTTATTTTCTAAAATAAATCATTTTCACAATTTATATTATCATATTACCAGAAGAAGAACAGTATTGTTCTGAAACATGAAGACTTTTGTGTATTCATATAATGCTCTCATAAACCATTGTACTAATAAAATTACAATATATATAATGTTATTATCAAGAGTTATTCAAATAACATTATATATATATATGTAAAGGATACCTAGTGAGCCAGACAGACATACCTAGGTTTCACCTAAACGAATCGTCAGGGAAAGAAGCTGGCCAGCTTTCTCTGACGATCCGTTTAGATGAAACCTAGGTAGGAGCGTCTGGCTCACTAGGTATTCTTTACTTATTCCGCTCTACCTAAGTATTGAGCGCTTTTTGTTAGTTGATTACTCGTGTCGGGGTTTTTTCTTTGGGCTACGTGCTGACTCGGTCCGAACCCTTTTGACTGATGTTCATGTGCTTAGCTCTTTCTTTTTTAAAACCGTTTTTTCCTTCTTCGTAGATTCGTGGAAGTTTTTTCGACACGAATATAGTTATGATCTCATTTATATATATATATATATTGATTGATTGACTGATTGTTTAATACTTATTTTTTGTTCACAATAGGGTTAGACCAGTGCACACACACACACACACACACACACACACACACACACACACACACACACACACACATATATATATATATATATATATATATATATATATATATTGTTCTTTTCACCATCACGACTAAAGAGTTATGTAGACGGACTATCTATCTATCTATCTATCTGTGTGTGTGTATATGTGTGTGTGTTAAAAAAAATTAAAATAAAATGTCGCATTAATATGCAGTTTTTGAATAAATTCAAATAAGCCTACGGCATTAAGCATCTTTTTTAAGAATAAAAATTTGAATAATTTTATATTATATCTTCCAGTCTTTAAAGAGCAACATCACATATAACGTGATTTATAAATATAAATATGAATAAATATTTTGTCTCCTGATGAATCTGAACCTGTGAGTAAAGATAATTATTTTATTTGCTATTAATATTCTCTGTCTGTCTTGAGCATTATTTGCCTAAGAAAAATGATCTTCCCTAAATACCTTGGTCGACTGTCTCTGTTTAGTCTCACACACTCTTTGAAATACAATTATATTTTTTCAAAGAGTGTGTTACACTAAATTATAAGATTATCTAACGATTTAACATGATGAATACTATATATATATATATATATATATATATATATATATATATGTCAATCAAAACAACCCGCACTTGATAAAATCACATTTCGATCTGTTCATAATCTGGTCATTGCATTTAGACATATGGTTCTGTTCACATTTCGGTCTCTCACGCGGTGTGACGTCATAGAACCGCAACACAAATTTACGAACTGCGTCTGCTATTTCGGTGACTGTTATCGATGCATAGCAATGTTTTATGTCGACACATGAGAAAATCATCTTTGATGGTGGATGTCTTTTTGTTAACGTCCCTGTAACCTCTCTGAAGACGGCTCATGCGTTTCGAAAGCTTAGAACCAGCATATTAAAAAAATATTCATATGTTGAACGATTTTGTCTTTATTTTCACCTGAAATTAAAGTTAAAATACGACGTTTAGAACGGCTCATGATTAAATATAAAAAAATTCATTGTCTTTTATATTTAACAGTATATGTTTATAAAATTAACTGCTGCCTCGATACACTATATATATATATTCAAAAATTTAATTTAAAACTTGGGCGTTCAAAAATTCCCTCCATGTGAGCGTTCAAATAAAACACCATTACATAAGTGTTTTTAAAAAATAAAACGGTAAACAGTTAAATCAGTTATTAAAAATCGCCCGAAGTTACCACTCATGGTAGAAACCTAGGTAGCGTAATAACTCGTTTGAAAATGGAAAACATTCAAAAGGTCTACAATATAATTGTATTGGAACATTTTTGAATATAAATGTGCACTGGTTTAACCCTATTATGACCAAAAACTAAGTATTAAACAATTAATCAATCACTATATATATATATATATATATATATATATATATATATATATATATATATCATTCATCGTGATAAATTGTTAGATAATTTTGTTTTTTAATAGCTCTGTGCCAGACGAAACTAATCCTAGAAAATATCTACGCATACTTTTACGCAATTACAACGAGCAACGTCTGGCTTTTTATGGAGAGAAAAAACGACTAACGTCATTGTCTCTTCATCTTGTTACCCTAATTGAATTTATTTGCTACAATAAAACAGAATAAAATAATATAAATTAAAAATCAAGAAAAGAAAAAAAAGATTAGATTTCTAAAATCACTAATGACTTCGAATATTTCTTCCGACTTCCTTTTTCAACCCGACATAATCCGATCAAAATTCAGACATTTGGCAATTTTTAAGTTTTCCTGCTAATCAAGGGCTATAACAGTCGTTAAGCTCGTCTGTCTTAGTGTCGCATGTAGATTTGTATTGATTCTTAATGCGTGACCAGTCATTAACAGCTTGTACGAGATTACGTGTAGCGGAAACGAAATGCAGCCGGTAGTGCCAACCACTGATAATTGTACCCTTCTTGATCGGTCAAAGAGACGATGTTTAGTGTGCTGTCTCTGCAGAAGGGAGGCACGTAGCTGCCTTGCCAGAACAGAGCCGGTGCAAACCCCAGGACGCCTGGTTATGAAGAAAGTGTCTAATAGCTTCCCCATGAAACAGTCTGAACGGTAAGCGATCGGTGTTAACTATGCAAATAATACTTTTTTCTAGCCAACCGCTAAAATTTCTTTCTTCTATGTGCCGCATCCTTTCAGGATCATGGCTCACCACATCTGCTTTCCCCTGTAACTCTTACGTCCTTGTGCAGATTAATTGAAACAAAATGAATATTGTCTTACTAAGATCTTTCACACTTTCCCTGACCACGTATACGTCGTCTCTTGGCGTTTTTTTTCTCTTCTGACCGCATTTTCCTTAACGTTTTGAACTGATGGACCCAGTTTGTTTCTTTGCCTTGATGGCACAAAGACTAATGCCAACAATATCCGCGATCTTTCTGAAAGACTTGTCAGTGTGTTCGTGCAGCGTTACAATTTCTGCACACTTCCTTGGAGTAACGTCCATCAAGGACAATAGCTAGGCGACAACTAATCGACAGTCGAGACAATAATGTCTGGGTAAAATAAAAATTTGATTCAGTCACAGATGGCGCAATATTTTTCAAGGCCAAATAAATTTCATCATGCAACGCAAAAATACAAGGTAACCAAAAAAGTTCTGTCCGTTTTTAAAGGCAGAAAAGAAAATGCTTCACAGTATGTGTAACTTATATTTAGTCTTCGAAGTAATCGCCATCAGCATCCAGCACCTTCTGCCAACGTGTCTCCAGCTGTTCAATGCCCTTGCGGTAGACCTCGGGGAGTTTTGACGCAAAGAAGTCCGTGGGGGCTTTGCGCAAGTCTGCTTCATTGGTGAAGGATTTCCCACGAAGATAATTATCCAGGGTGTGGTAGAGGTGGTAATCGGATGGCGCAATATCAGTTGAACAAGGTGGATGGCACAAAGTCTACCACCCAAGTTACTGTATGGTATCCCTGACCACTCGCGCGACATGCGGCCTGGCGTTGTCATGGAGGAAAAGCACACCTTTGCGATTCACCAGTCCTAGCTCCTTCTGGCGCAATGCCTGCTGCACACATTTCAATTGTTGCAAGTATAGGTCTCCAGTGACCGTTTGGCTCGTTGGGAGCAGTTCATAATGAACCACTTGACGACCTGTACACCAGACACAAAGCATAATCTTGCGTGGGTGCATAGGCGGTCTTGCGGTGTGAGGGACAGCATCCTGAGGAGACAACCAATGTCTGGAACGCTTGGGAGTTTCGTACAGAACCCACTTTCCATCACTGGTAAGCACTCGATTGAATAAGACTGTGGTACGGTGGTGAGAAAGCAGCGATACGCAGGTTTCCACTTGTTGTTCCTTGTGGACCTCCAACAGCGTTTGCGGAACCCACTTGCTCAGGTTGTACGTCTTACCTAGTTGGTGCAGGTGATGTCTAACTGTTTCATCGGAAACGTTGAACTGTCTTATAAGTTCACCACACGTTAGACTACTGTCCTCTTCAATGGCCGCCTTCAGGACTCCGTCATTCAAGACCTGTGGTCGTCCACTGCGAGGCACATCATGGAGAGACTAATCTCCCGACTTGAATTTTTGAAACCAACGCCTTGCAGTACATTCATCCACAGCACTATCCCCAATATATGCGGTGACTTGATGCAGCTGCTGATAAGCCCACTTTGAAGTTGTAAAGCAAACAACCCCGAACAAGATCTCTAGACACTTCTATCTTGTCACAGCTTTCCGGCTCATAACCGATGGCCGGCAGGGTGCACGTGTTTTTTATAACGTCTGAGATTCCTACTTCCGGCTGTCCTAATGTGAAAACAATTGCTACACGCATTTCATATATATTTCAACTTCATTCAATGACTAATCAAAAAAAAGGACAAAACTTTTTTGGTTACCTTGTACATTCATATTCCTGCACACCACTGCAAATAACCGCATCTGAGAAAAAATAGAAATCGATTACACCCTGTCACTTCAATGGGTCTGAAACCGATCGAATGGTGAAATCAACTATCACAATTAGTTTGCACAAGGGTGTAACACCTTTTCTTTTAGTATTTCTCCCAAACTCTGCTATGTCATCCACTTGCTTAAAAGCCCATCAATAAGTTCCACCTTGCTTTTCCCTGTTTCTATTTTTTCGTCCTGTGAGTATCAGATTCCCGAAGCACCCTTTTCTCATTACGTGACCCAGAATCTTCAGCTGTCTCCTTTTTTAGCATCCATAAAAACAAGCATATATCGAGAAGAGGCAGCATGTGGCCATGCGCAGTGTTGGCTGGGCAGCTTGGTCGACGCGCGGTACCAAGGAATTCTGTCCGTGTTACCAACCGTTCGTCCATGTTAGTTTCAGGTGACTTGGCTGCGTCCGTTCCAAACGTGTGGTGTTCCGATGTGGAAGTCTTGTATGTGCCCTGCTCGTCATGATTCAGTGTTCGGCGCTTTTAGTGCCAGATTCCGGTGTTGCTGATTTTTCCGTCCCTCTTCGTTGGCAGATACCCCAGCCACCAAGATGAAACTACTTCATTACGATAAAACTTACCATACTATTCAATAAACGATATCCTACTGGGTAGCGTTTTCGTTTTTTTACTTGAACCTAAGATTCCAGCGTCCATCCCTGGCAGGAGAAACCGTCGTTAGATCCGAGGTACTTTACACCGTCTCAGTCAGGAAGTGCGTCGATAATCAAGCAAAACTTTATGGTAAAACTGGACATTTGTTTCAACTAATCCAGTCATTCCTCTCTAACCGCACAATGAAGGTGGTATTAAACGGACATGCCTCCCAGAACTACCATACAAACGCAGGTGTCCCCCAAGGCTCCATCTTAGGTCCTACACTCTTCCTGATATACATTAATGATCTCCCTGATTCTATAAGAGCCCAAATAGGTTTGTACGCCGATGACACCACAGTTTACTCTTGTCTCCTACAAAAATATGGTGTAGGCGTCAAAGCGAACCTAGCAGCCGAGATTGAAAAAGACCTCCAATCCATATTGGACTGGGGTAAGAAATGGCTAGTAAATTTTAATGCTTCTAAAACGAAGCTACTCTCAATTAACCATCATCGACAATCGCACCTACCTCCCATTAGCATGGACCAGGCTTGCCTTCCAGAGAGTAAAACACTACGCCTCCTTGGTCTCACACTTTCAGCGGACCTCAAATGGAATGACTATATCGAATCCATTGCTAAATCCGCTGCTATGAAAGTCGGTTCTCTGTGTAGGGCCCGGAAGTTTTTTCCGTCGAAATCTATCCTGCACATTTATAAATCTACCATCCGCCCGTGCATTGAATACTGCTGCCATATCTGGTCGGGTGCCCTGCTATTCTCCTCGGGCTTCTCGATAAGGTTCAGAGGAGGGTCTGTAATGTGATAGATACCGACTTGGCAGACCGCCTGCAGTCTCTCTCCCACCGGCGCGACGTGGCTTCACTGTGTCTCTTCTATAAATACTTTCACGGCTTCTGCTCCGATGAACTTAGATCACTGGTGCCCCCTAGGTTCGAATTTGCACGAGATACTAGATTAGCAACTAGATCCCACCCTTTTACAGTGAAACCGATAAAATGCAACCGCAACTTCTACTCCAACAGTTTCTTTCCTCGCACTTCCCGACTGTGGAATTCCCTTCCACACGATTGCTTTCCCGACGGCTACAATCTCCAGGAGTTTAAATGTAAGGTCAATAGACACCTCATAACACACTAACCTGCTCCCATTCTATCAAACACTATTCCCATCTGACCAACTCTCATCCTCGGTATCCTTACTCATCTGTCAACTTCCTCCTGACATTCCCTATGTCTAACCACTCCTTCTCTTTACCTTCCCCTATGTAGCCCCATGCGCAATAGTGGCAGTGGAATGCCTTGCTTGGGGTGAGATGATTAAAAAAAAAAATTAAATAGTGCCTTTTTTAGAGATTGCTTCGTGTACATAAGGAGACAAAACTGAGCAGATATTAATTTTTTGAGAGAAAGATTTGTTCTTAGAAGGTACTATTCAATTTTGCTTAATCGCCGAGAGTGGTCGGATCTAACGACGGTTTCTCCTGCAAGAAGGGCTCATATTTATATATTATTAAAGATTTCACAGATATTCCACTCGGTAGATGAATATAAATAAATATAATCGATATGACCCCAAAAGTTTTAAGTTTAATAGCGGACTACAGCAGTAGTGAGCAAAAACTTAATGAGTTGAGTTAAAGGGAGACAACTAAGACATCTAGAAGTGGCCTAACTCATGGAACGAAAAAAAATATACCCCAGTGATTGAAATAAAGGGTTCAATTCGAAATTCCAATTACCTGAAGAACGTTCGAATGTACAACGGCTGAAACGTCGTTAATATAACAATAAAGATGAGGACAACAGCCCGAACAATGTAAATAGTGTAAATATTTAAAATAACTCCTCTCAGAAGTATAGACAGATCTTTAAGAAGGTCGGAGCGTACAACGGCCGAAACGTCTTGAATATGTCAATAAAACTGAGGACAGCAGTCCGAACAATGTAAATAGTGTAACTAATTAAAATAACTCCTCTCAGAAGTATAGACAGATCCTTAAGAAGGTCGAAGCGTACAACGGCCGAAACATCTTGAATATGTCAATAAAACTGAGGACAGCAGTCCGAACAATGTAAATAGTGTAACTCATTAAAATAACTCCTGTCAGAAGTATAGACATATCCTTAAGAAGGTCGGAGCGTACAACGGCCGAAACGTCTTGAATATGTCAATAAAACTGAGGACAGCACTCCGAACAATGTAAATAGTGTAACTAATTAAAATAACTCCTCTCAGAAGTATAGACATATCCTTAAGAAGGTCGAAACGTACAACGGCCGAAACATCTTGAATATCTCAATAAAACTGAGGACAGCAGTCCGAACAATGTAAATAGTTTAACTAATTACTTGCACTACCCATCACAGAGGTATAAACAAATAAATATAGTATTTAATAAATAAACAGAGCGTCTATTCAAACATGCGGAACCACAAAAAATAACGTTCAAGTAATGAAATATATTGGTACAAATAAAATTTCATTAATTCTCGTAACAACGTTAAAGGAATTGGAAAACTGCAGCATCTTCGTAAGTTATCACGGATCACAGAGGTATACAGATGGATTTTTAAAATCAAATTTAACCCAAGCAATAAAATCAAAAAGACTTAAAGAGTTAATAGGTGTGTAATAATGAAAAAAGAAACATTATTAAGAAACGGGAACAGATAAGAGTAATCAAGAAGACATCAGATAACGATTTACATAACATTTAATTTTTTCAAGTTCAAAATTAACTGGAAAACACGTAGCGGGAAAAGAGTGTCTCATAAGTTAGAAATGCGAGAAAAGAAACTGTTAATATAGAATTTACGACTACATCTAGCCAGCTCAACTCTAGACTGATGAGACCTTGTTGCCAGTCTATTACTGCACTAACATTCATCAAGTCTATGTAATTCATGTCGCCTGTGAGGGTGAGAAAAGGAGGCGCAGTGTGCGAGAAAAGGAACTGTTAGCATAGAATTTACGGTTACATCTAGCCAACTCATTTGTAAATTGATGAGACCTTGTTGCCAGTCTATTACTGCACTTAAATTCCTCAAGTCTGTGTACTTCAGGTTGCCTGTGAGAGTGAGACCAAGGAGGCGCAGTGTGCGAGAAAGAAAAAAAAACTGTTAGCATAGAATTTACGTTTACATGTAGCCAAATCAACTCTAAATTGATGAGACTTGTTACCAGTCTATTACTGCACTTAAATTCATCAAGTCTGTGTACTTCAGGTTGCCTGTAAGAGTGAGACCTAGGAGGCGCAGTGAAGCTTGAACACACATGGCCAGCCAATATATATATATATATATATATATATATATATATATATATATACGTGTCTCTCTCTCTCTCTCTCTCTCTCTCTCTCTCTGTGTGTGTGTGTGTGTGTGTGTGTGTAAACTATCGCATTAAGCTACCCGGATTTCTCGCTTATTTGCTAAGCATATTTTGCTATATATTCTTCATTCTGAGTTTTGTATCGAGCACTTTCTTATGGGATCATAATTTGGGAGTGATTATTTTCTGATTTTCTCTGTATTGTTATATATATATATATATATATATATATATATATATATATATATATAAATATATATATATACATAACACATCACTCAATCAATCTCGGGCCTAACTAATAAAACAACTTTTAGGCAAAATTCGACTTTATTCATCAACATAGTCTCCGTCTAGGGTGATACACTGATTCCAACGTTTCTCTAACGATACGAGGCTTTTTTTGTGTAGAACGATTTGTCTTTGGCCTCAAAATATACCTCTGTTTCCTGTATCACTTCTACATTGGAGCCAAATCTCTTTCCCTGGAGCATTCTTTTAAGGTCTGCAAACATATATATATATATATATATATATATATATATATATTTATGTGTGTGTGTGTGTGTGTGTGTGTGTGTGATGTGTTATATATATATATATATATTGTAATTTTGTTATTACAATGGTTTATAAAAACATTATATTACTACACCAAAAATTTCATGTTTCAGAACATTTTTTTTTTCAGGTGATATTTTAAAAATAAATGCTGAAAATGGTTTATTTTAGAAAATGTAAAATCAATTCATTGTTATTTAGAAAGTTAAGGAGGGGTGGTTGGAGGGAGTTAAAAATTAGGAACAGTTCAACATTTAGGTCTCATAAAGGAAATTAATACCTTTTTTGTTTGGGGAAAAGACGTACTAGTAATATATATTATTCAATAGTGTAGACACTGGATTTTGAGAACAGGCTTTTTAAATTTAATATTTATACTACTCTATTTGTTAAAGGGGTTAAATTGTTTAGTTTAAAATTTGAATAAAGTATTTATGATATGCTATGATATGTTGGAGTTATGACAACTAATTATTCTGCGGCTCATCAATCTTAATAAAATGATTGTTATGTAATATTAGAGAATTAATTATAAATGGACATTATAATTAATTAAGTTTTAAAACTGAATATTTACGGTGTTTACATAATACTGGCCATTTGTTTTTATGATTAAGTAGCACTTTACGTGCATCTGATTATCCTCAATATATAATTAGTTTTGTTTCTTTGCATAATTCAGTTTGATGGTCTAAATAAATGAATAGATAAGTAAATAAAAAAAATAAACCATTAAAAATTTGAATGAAGCTCCATATCACTCTTCATTTTTGTTATCTAAACTTATTAATAAATGGAACTTTGTCTGTGTGTGTGTCTGTGTGTGTGTGTCTCTATGTGTGTGTGTGCCCGTTACCTATAGACTCCGTAACGGCTGGACCGATTTTCTTGAAAATTTACACAGTTGTACTTTAAGCGTCTGCGAGTGTTCTTAACTAGATTTTGCATCGATGTACCCCCGATAAATATCGAAAATCGATAATCGAAAAAATCGGGTTATATAAGGAGTGGTCCAAATTTAATCAAATTTGATACACTCATAGACAAAGACATAAGAAACGATATTCAGAAGTTTCAAGGTTGCAGTTCTTACAATAAAACAGAAAATCGCTAATATATATATATAAAAGGCAAGATGTTTGTGTGTGTGTCTGTTTATCTGCCTGTATGTCTGTATTTTTTCAGTCCTTTTATTTTAGTTTTTGCTTCGGGTTTGGCTCTAAGTAGGTATAATTGTAGTTCTTAGTCTCAGCCATGATACCATTTACTCAGAGGACTTATTTAGCCTTCAAAATTCAGTTTACGACGAAAAAAACTTATTTGATATCGATTCCAGGAAATCAAAATTTCACTTACATCCATTCATTTTTCTTTCAGTCTACGGTTTCGCTTTAACTGGAAACAACTATTGCTTTTTAGTTTTTCGTGCCAACGTCTAAAGAGTCTGAGCTCCAGGACCGTGGATTAGTTTTAAAGCTTTCATTACACCCGAGTAACGCCGGGCTATACTGCTAGTAATCTATATAAATAAAAATGTACTTGTCTGTTTGTTACTATCTTCTAATAAAAAAAACGGCTGCTCCAATTGTTTTGAAATTTTCCTATAGCATTTTAATCGAATACGAGCGTGTTTTTATATACCTTATATGAAAAATATTACAATATTAAAAACTATATATTTTGCAAATCTATTAGAGCCGATGAGAGCCGAATCAAAAAACTTTCATTTTCAATATGGACGCGTTTACAGACAACTTTTTTTTTCATAAAAAACGTAGGAAAAATGCACATTTAAGGTAAACGAAGCCTTTTTTTATTATTTCTGTTTTGGTGGCCGTAAACAATAGAAATCCTTTTTCTTTTTTCTTTAAAAATTTCTATTTATTTTTTTTAACGAATTATTATCGATATCCCATTTTTACGTTAGTTTAGTGAATAAATTTCTTCTTTTTTTGTTTCATTTAACCAAACTGAGCCACAGCAACGCGTGGCCAGGTACAACTAGTTCTAAATAAAAAGATCAACGTAACTAATTTAATTATAAATGAATCGTGTGTTGGCTCGACAAGTTCTTTTTTTTTCACATCATGTTTAATATGTCTTGAATCAAATTTCTTCATCGCAAGTTCAGTCATTATAATTAACCAATGGTAGCTATCTTAAGATAAAGAGGCGCGACAAGACGGGAAGTGTTATCGTGATATGAGGAGAACTGAGAGGAGTCGAATTGCATAAAACAGACGACACAAAAATGTCTGGTCACATCAACACTTGCCCTGTCTACGCAGAAGAAATCAATGCAATAGCTGAATTTATTGAACGAAAGAAATCGATCACGTTTTTCTCTTATGTCGAAAATCCTGTAACGAGTGATAAGATTATTCTGGATATATTATTTAGAAACAAAAAAAAATGTTTGTTTATTTTGTAAAACCTTTGTTTTAAAAGCTGATTTCATTTTAGATATGATTTGATATCACTAACATAAAAAAAAGTTAGTTTATAAACGGACAATTAATTTCATAGCATTTAGATTAATATGTCAATATATGATATTTACTGTTTAATTTTAGTCCATTTTAACCAATATAGATAACAATTAAAGAAAAAGAAACCGTGTTTGTGCTACCTATAAACATTAATTCCTGACTGCATATGTCATTGCATATTATAATAAAAAGAAACAACAAAATTGTCAATTTCTGCAGTAAACTTAACGCATACGCCATAATATGTTTACGCACAATATTTATCCAACTACTAGCTAATCCCCATTGCAGACGCCTGCTCAGGCACACTTGTGTTTGTTCAACAGCCATAGAGCCCACCTGTAGTTTATACTGCAACTATGCTAAGTGGACCTTATTCACAGTGTCTGGGAGAGAACGCGTTATCTAGCGTGAACAACAGTCTGAACAGAACGCTCAAAGCCTCGGTCACAATGACTTGAGACTTCGAGCTAACACAAATATTGACGACTCCTAAAAGAAAGCCGTCTACCAAATCTTACTCACAAGGCTTGGGTCAACCCTTGGCATGGTTTTCGGGCACTTTTCAAAGGTGCCACATACTGGGATCGCTTTCTCCAGACCACCTAATCGAGATTCGAACCCGGGCTTCATGATCAGAAGCGTTCTAACCAATCGGCCACCTGTCTATATATATAATCATGTAAAATTCTTTGTAAAATAAAGACGGAAGCTGACGAAGGTTCGCCTGAAATAGGCCTACACTTCCGATTCACCATCAAATAATGTGTCTGCCTTAATTTTTCTTATATTTGCTTTATATGTATTTATATGCATATATGTTTAGAGCTCTCGTAGAAAGTTGTCCTACCATTATATGTAAAGGATGCTCCTTTGGATTCTTCTATACCCACACTGCATGCTGATATATATATATATATATATATATATATATATATATATATATATATATATACATATATATTGATAATTGCGAAAACATTAATAATTGCGAAAACGAAAACATAAAACAACCAACGACAACTAAAAAAAATAAGGAAAAAAGGCAAACCCACCAACCTAATCCAAAAGCCAAGGCTTTCTATGTCTGCACTTATTTAGTATTTCCGTTTTAGAATTCAATAAATTATTGGTGTGTTCATACGACGCTATTGCAAGTTTTTTTTTTCTCTACACACAACCTACAAAATTTCTGGCCGGCTCTAAACTTAGCACATCTCTTTAATATTTCCCATTTTAAAATAGAATCTATATTCAGTTCTTGTTTAATGGACCACACATAAGTAGAAAGAATAGTGCTATGTTCATATTTTTCATTGTTAAATCTACTAGTGTGGTTATAGTAAGTTTTTTTTAAAACTATCTTCGGTAGCACCTAAGTTTATTTTGGGTTCAGTATTTTCAGCGTTTTTATAAATGTTAACATGGTAAACGACACAATCTTTCTGGCATTTACCCTGTAACGGACAGTTGTTCTTAATTCTACAATTACAGCGAGTTATATCTGTACACGTTTTATCCGTAACCTTTTTTCTTGTTCAATCCACTAATAATTTTTTCCATGTTTGGCATACAACAATAACTGAGTTTTACGTTATATTTGTTAAATATTTTATAGAACTCCTTTTTCTTACCGAAATTTTGCTTTAATAAGTTGAAAAATATTTTTCCAATTTTGGTTTTTACAGTTAAATTAACTGGTGGATTAAACCATGGGATGTTCCGTTCCTACTTCTGTTTTTACGTTTGCCTCTCTTAATATCGGTACACACCAAACTATCTGCATGTCCACTTTTAATTAGGGCTTCCTGGTACACTTTTTTTAAATGATTATTAAAGATATCTCTGTTAGGCGGATTGTTTGATAGTCTATAGGAGATACTTTTTGCAATACTCCGCACAATGTGGGGTGCGGAGTGAATAGATTTAGTGTTTACGTCTTGCAGATTTTGGTTCTCTTTCATACGAGGGTATATTGATCCATTTCAAATATTTAAACATGGACATCTGAACATACATACATACAAATATGAATATATATACATATACACACATACATATATATACACACATACATATATATACACATATACCCATACATGCTAAAATTATACATATTAAAATTCTAGTATATATATATATATATATATATATATATGAAATGAATTGTTTGAACATCATTTTTGATCGATACTCTTATTTAAGTAGATATTCTGTTTTTAATTAAAATAATGTTCAAACAATTCATTTCAATTTGTCGGTTGTTTATAACCAAGTTTCGTCAAAATTCGTTAATTTCCGTAACATATATATATATATATATATATATATATATAATACTGTTAAATATAACAGACAATGAATGCCTATTATGTTTAATCATGAGCCGTTCTAAACGTCGTATTTTGGCTTTAATTTCAGTTGAAAATAAAGACAAAAATTCTCCAACATTTGAATATTTTTTTATTAATTTGGTTATAAGCTTTCGGTTCACATGAGCCATCTTCAGAGAGGTCACCAAGACGGTAACACAATAACATCCACCATCACCGACGAAAGCTTAGAAAAAATTAATAAAAAATACAGTACAATAAATCAATAGACAAAACAAGGACACCAACGAATAGTAACAGGTATGACAATCAAGTAGACAATGTCTCTGCTTAGGACGTATGCGTCCGTCTAGTGAAGAATGCTTCCGTGTAGTGACGTATGTTCTCGTCTAGTGACGATGGCTCTCGTCTAGTGACGATGGAAATATTTATTCGCCTTCCCACTAAACGCAAAATGCGGCACAAGGCTTTTTTAAAGTGGGATCCCCCGGGCCATATAGCCCGGCTAAATATTTCTGTCTAATTTACCCCAGTCGTGACTCCACCCTTCGGCAGAGGGCTTGACAGTGCATAGAGCCGTCAGTCTAATGACGATGGCAGTATTTACCAACCTTCCCACACAAGGCTAGATGTGACACAAGGTCTATTTATTGTGGGTCTTCCCGGCCATATAGCCAGGCCAAAAAATGTCTGTCTATTTTTCCTCAGTTGTGATTCTACCCTTTGGCGTAACCACGACTGGGTTTGTGCTCTCTGCTTCCGAGAGCGCTCTCTACCTGAAGGCAGAGAGCTGACAGTGTCATAGAGTCGTCAGTCTAGTGACATTATTTAGCTGTCCCTCCCAGAAAGGGCAACATGTGACACATGACTGGGATTTCCGGGCTATATGGCCCAGCCAAAAAATGTCTGTCTATTATTCCCCAGTCGTGCTTCTACCCTTCGGCGGAACCACGACTGGGTTTGTGCTCTCTGCTCGGAAGCAGAGAGCGCTCTCTACCCGAAGACAGAGAGCTGACAGTGCCATAGAGTCGTCAGTCTAGTGACGAATGCTCTATAGTTCGCTCTCGTCTTTTATAGACCGGACCATATCCATTCCGGGGTATGACAGGATATTCCTCTACAACAGTAGGGCTTGATGTTTTTATTACTTTTACAAGGAACTCCTTGAGTAAGTTTAAATAAAATTCATCAAATTCATCGGAACGATTTTCATGAAAGTATCTATAAAAAAAGACGCAAAGATGCTTATCTTATGGTGGTGCGGAAGTGGCTGAAGTCGAGATGCCAGGTCAGGTTTATAACATTGCAGATTATTCTTTGGGTTTTATGAAGGTCATTGATGAAAATTAGGAACTGTGTAGTCCCAAGGAAGAAGCCCTAGAGAACACCGGCTTTTTCTGTTGTTTACAGTTATGTGGCTCAACTCTTCAGGATGGAAACTATTTGTTACTTTTTCATCTTAGTTTATGTGTCGTATCCCTTCAAGACGTGGGCGATGACGGTTCTCCGCAATTCTGTCTCTTTTCTAGGTTTTAGTAAATTTTGTCTTTTTACTATTTCGCCTAATTCGTACAGTGCTAACAATTGACACAAGCTGTTTATTCTTCTTCGTTAATGTGCTGGGACTTTTAAGGTGGGGATCGTGGCTTTTCACACCTTCCTGTCATTTGTAGCTCTTAGTGAATTTTGTTGTTTTTCGCTAGGTATCCTAATCCCTGTTCTGCGGTTGTTGTTCTTCATCTTGTAGGAACAGTGTTCTTACAGTTTGTGGGAGATCATGGCTCTACACAATGTCTTGCTTTTATAGCTCTTTTATTAATTTCGTTATTTCTCCTAATATTTTTTCTCCAATTTGTAATTCGCATATTGTGTAGCAATCCTGGTGGATGAAAAAAAAATAATACCCAAGGACGGAAAAATTATTGACGGATTAAAGGCCAGCTAACAGGAGGTAGTGTCTCAATAAAATCACTGTGAAGGACCCAACCAGAAACCAACTACTATATATGACTTTCGACAATATTTATTAGGTTAATATACTGAAACCTGAAATTTCGGAATTCTACAACTGAAGTTCCTCGGACATGCAATGAAGAAGGAGAGCTTCGAGAACCTGATACTAACAGGCCAGATAGAAGTTCCTCGGACATGCAATGAAGAAGGAGAGCTTCGAGAACCTGATACTAACAGGCCAGATAGAAGTTCCTCGGACATGCAATGAAGAAGGAGAGCTTCGAGAACCTGATACTAACAGGCCAGATAGAAGGAAAAAGGATTCAGGGGAAAGCAGTGGATAACATATTTGACAAACCTGAGCAGGTGGGTGACAGAACCGGGGTTGCGAGACGTTACAGGAGCCACAAGGGATAAGGAGACGTGAAATGCCATGATCGCCTACGTCCTGAAAGGACAAGGCACATAAAAAAAGAAGAAGAATACATGTCATGGCACAAACGATAGTGTGAATTATTAATGCATGTAAACATAATTATTTATGCAATTCTGGACCCAATTAAATTAATGTCAGCCAAGATATACAAAGCCGTAAGGGTTTTACTAACTTCAATTCGATTTTTAGTTTTGAAATACTTATATAAAATACTTTATAAATCTATATCATACTAAAATGCTAAAAGTATATATTCGTATGTATTTCTGAAAGCTTAAACGATACATAACACGTCAGCCAATTTAGAAGTTGTTATGGATCCCGAGAATGGGGTGAACACAAATAAATGAACAATGACCAGTAATTGAGATAAAAATAAGTGTATTAACACTGGAGGATACAGGCTTGAGTGAAGATTAGTAGTCCAGGTGTTGTGGATCCCGGGAATGGGGTCTGCACACAAATAAATGAACAACGACCAGTAATTGAGATAAAAAATAAGTGTATTAACGCAAGGATACAGGCTTGAGTGAAGATTAGTAGTCCAGGTGTTGTGGATCCCAGAATGGGGTCTGCACAAATAAATGAACAACGACCAGTAATTGAGATAAAAAATAGGGTATTGAACAACACCAAGGATACAGGCTTGGTGAATTGTGAATCCAGGTGTTGTGTATCCCGGGAATGGAGCCCACACAAATAAATGAACAATGACCAGTAATTGAGATAAAAATAAGTGTATTAACGCAAGGATACAGGCTTGAATGAAGATTAGTAGTCCAAGTGTTGTGGATCCCGGGAATGGGGTCTGCACAAATAAATGAACAACGACCAGTAATTGAGATAAAAAATAAGTGTATTAACCTTAGGGGATACAGGCGAGTGAAGATTAGTAGTCCAGGTGTTGTGTATCCCGGGAATGGAGCCCACACAAATAAATGAACAATGACCAGTAATTGAGATAAAAATAAGTGTATTAACGCAAGGATACAGGCTTGAGTGAAGATTAGTAGTCCAGGTGTTGTGGATCCGAGATGAGGTCTGCACAAATAAATGAACAACGACCAGTAATTGAGATAAAAAATAAGTGTATTAACGCAAGGATACAGGCTTGGTGAAGGTGGTAGTCCAGGTGTTGTGGATCCCGGGAATGGGGTCTGCACAAATAAATGAACAACGACCAGTAATTGAGATAAAAAATAAGTGTATTAACGCAAGGATACAGGCTTGAGTGAAGATTAGTAGTCCAGGTGTTGTGTATCCCGGGAATGGAGCCCACACAAATAAATGAACAATGACCAGTAATTGAGATAAAAATAAGTGTATTAACGCAAGGATACAGGCTTGAATGAAAGATTAGTAGTCCAGGTGTTGTGGATCCCGGGAATGGGGTCTGCACAAATAAATGAACAACGACCAGTAATTGAGATAAAAAATAAGTGTATTAACGCAAGGATACAGGCTTGAGTGAAGATTAGTAGTCCAGGTGTTGTGTATCCCGGGAATGGAGCCCACACAAATAAATGAACAATGACCAGTAATTGAGATAAAAATAAGTGTATTAACGCAAGGATACAGGCTTGAGTGAATTAGTAGTCCAGGTGTTGTGTATCCCTGAATGGAGCCCACACAAATAAATGAACAGTAATTGAGATAAAAATAAGTGTATTAACGCAAGGATACAGGCTTGAGTGAAGATTAGTAGTCCAGGTGTTGTGTGTATCCCGGGAATGGAGCCCACACAAATAAATGAACAACGACCAGTAATTGAGATAAAAAATAAGTGTATTAACGCAAGGATACAGGCTTGAGTGAAGATTAGTAATTCAGGTGTTGTGTATCCCGGGAATGGAGCCCACACAAATAAATGAACAATGACCAGTAGTGAGATAAAAATAAGTGTATTAACGCAAGGATACGAGGCTTGAGTGAAGATTAGTAGTCCAGGTGTTGTGGATCCCGGGAATGGGGTCTGCACAAATAAATGAACAACGACCAGTAATTGAGATAAAAAATAAGTGTATTAACGCAAGGATACAGGCCGGAGTGAAGATTAGTAGTCCAGGTGTTGTGTATCCCGGGAATGGAGCCCACACAAATAAATGAACAATGACCAGTAATTGAGATAAAAATAAGTGTATTAACGCAAGGATACAGGCTTGAGTGAAGATTAGTAGTCCAGGTGTTGTGGATCCCGGGAATGGGGTCTGCACAAATAAATGAACAACGACCAGTAATTGAGATAAAAAATAAGTGTATTAACGCAAGGATACGGAGGCTTGAGTGAAGATTAGTAGTCCAGGTGTTGTGTATCCCGGGGAATGGAGCCCACACAAATAAATGAACAATGACCAGTAATTGAGATAAAAATAAGTGTATTAACGCAAGGATACAGGCTTGAGTGAAGATTAGTAGTCCAGGTGTTGTGGATCCCGGGAATGGGGTCTGCACAAATAAATGAACAACGACCAGTAATTGAGATAAAAAATAAGTGTATTAACGCAAGGATACAGGCTTGAGTGAAGATTAGTAGTCCAGGTGTTGTGTATCCCGGGAATGGAGCCCACACAAAAAAATGAACAATGACCAGTAATTGAGATAAAAATAGGGTATTAACGCAAGGATACAGGCTTGAATGAAGATTAGTAGTCCAGGTGTTGTGGATCCCGGGAATGAGGGTCTGCACAAATAAATGAACAACGACCAGTAATTGAGATAAAAAATAAGTGTATTAACGCAAGGATACAGGCTTGAATGAAGATTAGTAGTCCAGGTGTTGTGTATCCCGGGAATGGAGCCCACACAAATAAATGAACAATGACCAGTAATTGAGATAAAAATAAGTGTATTAACGCAAGGATACAGGCTTGAATGAAGATTAGTAGTCCAGGTGTTGTGGATCCCGGGAATGGGGTCTGCACAAATAAATGAACAACGACCAGTAATTGAGATAAAAAATAAGTGTATTAACGCAAGGATACAGGCAGTGAAGATTAGTAGTCCAGGTGTTGTGTCAGGAATGGAGCCCACACAAATAAATGAACAATGACCAGTAATTGAGATAAAAATAAGTGTATTAACGCAAGGATACAGGCTTGAGTGAAGATTAGTAGTCCAGGTGTTGTGTATCCCGGGAATGGAGCCCACACAAATAAATGAACAATGACCAGTAATTGAGATAAAAATAAGTGTATTAACGCAAGGATACAGGCTTGAGTGAAGATTAGTAGTCCAGGTGTTGTGTATTCAGGGAATGGAGCCCACACAAATAAATGAACAACGACCAGTAATTGAGATAAAAAATAAGTGTATTAACGCAAGGATACAGGCTTGAGAGGAAGATTAGTAGTCCAGGTGTTGTGTATCCCGGGAATGGAGCCCACACAAATAAATGAACAATGACCAGTAATTGAGATAAAAATAGGTGTATTAGCATAAGGATACAGGCTTGAGTGAAGATTAGTAGTCCAGGTGTTGTGGATCCCGGGAATGGGGTCTGCACAAATAAATGAACAACGACCAGTAATTGAGATAAAAAATAAGTGTATTAACGCAAGGATACAGGCTTGAGTGAAGATTAGTAGTCCAGGTGTTGTGTCAGGGAATGGAGCCCACACAAATAAATGAACAATGACCAGTAATTGAGATAAAAATAAGTGTATTAACGCAAGGATACAGGCTTGAGTGAAGATTAGTAGTCCAGGTGTTGTGGATCCCGGGAATGGGGTCTGCACAAATAAATGAACAACGACCAGTAATTGAGATAAAAAATAAGTGTATTAACGCAAGGATACAGGCTTGAGTGAAGATTAGTAGTCCAGGTGTTGTATCCCGGGAATGGAGCCCACACAAATAAATGAACAATGACCAGTAATTGAGATAAAAATAAGTGTATTAACGCAAGGATACAGGCTTGAAGGTAGAAGATTAGTAGTCAGGTGTTGTGGATCCCGGGAATGGAGCCTACAAATAAATGAACAATGACCAGTAATTGAGATAAAAATAAGTGTATTAACGCAAGGATACAGGCTTGAAGAGTGAAGATTAGTAGTCAAGGTGTTGTGGATCAGGAATGGGGTCTGCACAAATAAATGAACAACGACCAGTAATTGAGATAAAAAATAAGTGTATTAACGCAAGGATACAGGCTTGAGTGAAGATTAGTAGTCCAGGTGTTGTGTATCCCGGGAATGGAGCCCACACAAATAAATGAACAATGACCAGTAATTGAGATAAATAAGTGTATTAACGCAAGGATACAGGCTTGAATGAAGATTAGTAGTCCAAGTGTTGTGGATCCAGGGAATGGGGTCTGCACAAATAAATGAACAATGACCAGTAGTGAGATAAAAATAAGTGTATTAACGCAAGGATACAGGCTTAGTGAAGATTAGTAGTCCAGGTGTTGTGGATCCCGGGAATGGGGTCTGCACAAATAAATGAACAACGACCAGTAATTGAGATAAAAAATAAGTGTATTAACGCAAGGATACGAGCTTGAGTGAAGATTAGTAGTCCAGGTGTTGTGTATCCGGGAATGGAGCCCACACAAATAAATGAACAGTGACCAGTAATTGAGATAAAAATAAGTGTATTAACGCAAGGATACAGGCTTGAATGAAGATAGTAGTCCAAGTGTTGTGGATCCCGAAGACCAGGGTCTGCACAAATAAATGAACAATGACCAGTAATTGAGATAAAAATAAGTGTATTAACGCAAGGATACAGGCTTGAGTGAAGATTAGTAGTCCAGGTGTTGTGGTCCAGGAATGGGGTCTGCACAAATAAATGAACAACGACCAGTAATTGAGATAAAAAATAAGTGTATTAACGCAAGGATACAGGCTTGAGTGAAGATTAGTAGTCGGAGTGTTGTGTATCCGGGAATGGAGCCCACACAAATAAATGAACAATGACCAGTAATTGAGATAAAAATAAGTGTATTAACGCAAGGATACAGGCTTGAATGAAGATTAGTAGTCCAAGTGTTGTGTATCCAGGAATGGGGTCCGCACAAATAAATGAACAACGACCAGTAATTGAGATAGAAAATAAGTGTATTCACGTCAGGATACTGACTTGAATGAAGAATAGAAGTCCAGGGACGCGGGTTAGTAAATAGTATAGTTACAAGTCTCTGGAGGGGAAGCCGTAGTATATTGAGTTTGATCGCGTCGGAAACTGACGGGTACTGCATAATAATCTTCTTGATGAGTGGAACACGAAGCTACTATGAACTATTGTGTACTGTCTGCTAATCTCTCTCTGGACTCTCGTATTCTCCGGTTTATTCTCTGTGAAAACGCGGTATTCTGTATTTATTTTCTCTCGTACAAGAGCAAAATGTGGCACAAGGCCTTTTTAACATAGGTCCTCCGGGCCATATAGCCCAGCTAAAAATATCTGTCTAATTTTGCTAAGTCGTGACTTTACCTTTCGGCGGAGTTAATGACTGGGTTAATGATCTTCGCCCGAACGCAGAGAGCTGACAGTGTCAAAGGAATCACCGCGTGAAAACGCGGGATTCTTCCGTCTCGATTCTATAGCATTAGTATAAGTATACTCTAGACGAGTCCATCTTTATGAAAAAGGAGAACCGCACAACAGGAGTATACTCTAGAAGCGTGTTGTGGTGCAATTGATATCTGCCCAAAATTAGAAATCAGACAGCGGAGTTCGAATCCTAGTCGAATTCATATCATTCACTTAACAGTGACCAACCTTCTTAGCAATGGATTTAGATATTGAAAATTTATCCACAGTTTTGATCTCAATACACAACACCTTATCTATTTTTAACGTTTCTTTTACCTTTCCTTTCTTTTTTGTCTTTGGGTCGAACCTACGGCCTTTCCTTCAGAAGAAATTCATGTTAGAATATTCGAGAAATATTATTCGAGATTGATTTACGCATTCTGGCACGGACTTATCTTCGAATCCTTATATGTGACAGCTACTGGGCATAAAATGGGGGATTGGTTTTATATTGTTATGAAGTAATAAACTGATCCCCCACTACTTACTACTTATTAATATAATACATATTTCTCCCTCCGGCTGTGAGTCAAATAACAGGGCAGATTGGGTTCTATAGCCTTGGTCGGCAACCAGTCTACCGCAGAAAACAATGGCAACCTGCTGCGAGATAATCTTCTGTCCAGTCCGTCATGTCTCGAAAGAGACATGATCGCCCAAGCGTGTATCACGTATGGCACTTAACTGACTGAAGAAAGATAATAGTTGGAAACATAAGTAAAGCTTCTACTGGGCAAAAAGTGGGGGATCAGTTTTCTATAGTTATTAAGTAATAAGCTGATCCCCCACTAATAACTACTTAATACAATCCGTCTCTTCTTCCTTCAGCTTTAGTTTAAAGAGAGGAATAGAAAATCTTCTGCCCAGTCCGTCATGTCTCTTTCGAGACATGATCGCCCAAGCGTGTATCATGTATGGTATTTAACTGACTGACTGATGAATAGTAAGCTTATAAATGTGTAAAGTAGATACTGGCGAAATAATTGTTTTTTTTTTTTAATTTATTGGAAAATTTTCATTTGCTAGCAAAGAGGAAATGTAAGAATCTGCTGACCAATTTTCAAGTTTTAAAGTACGGACTAAATCTGTGGCGTCTTTTATTGTTGGTATTGTATCCCAACCCGGAATGCAGTTGGTATATTCTATGCATTAACAATGAGGCCTTCTGATGTATAGTGATTGCATTTGCTTGATTGTTGATTCGGCCGCCCCTCACAGCATAAATGGCAGAAGTAATTTTCTTTTCTATTCAAGTGCTATCTTTCTACTTTTTATTATGCTGTTGTGCTTAATGGTGACTGAGCTTGACGCATTTTTGCGAGCCTGAGGCAAAGTGACGATATGCCATGGCGAGAACGAAAAAAACAAGGAGTATAAGCTGTAATGACACTATTTACTTGCAGTTTATTATCGTTATATTGGTTGCTGTCATCACAACATTTCGATCGTTGTGCTTTCTGGTCTTCATCAGGTCCATGGCGGTATAAGGACTTCTTCGAGGGCCATTCAATAAATGAGGTGAATTTTTCGGTCAAAGGACTTCTACGAGGGTCATTCAATAGATAAGGTGAATTCTTGGGTATAAGGACTTCTACGTGGGTCATTCAATAAATAAGGTGAAGTTTTCGGTATCAGGACTTCTACGAGTGTCATTCAATAAATAACGTGAATTTTTCGGTTTAAGGACTTCTACGAGTGTCATTCAATAAATAACGTGAATTTTTCGGTTTAAGGACTTCTACGAGTGTCATTCAATAAATAACGTGAATTTTTCGGTATAAGGACATCTACGAGGGTCATTCAATAAATAACGTGAATTTTTCGGTTTAAGGACTACTTCGAGGGTCATTTAATAAATAAGGTGAATTTTTCGGTTTAAGGACTTCTACGAGGGTCATTCAATAAATAAGGTGAATTTTTCGGTATAAGGACTTCTACGAGGGTCATTCAATAAATAAGGTGAATTTTTCGGTTTAAGGACTTCTACGAAGGTCATTCAATAAATAAGTTGAATTTTTCGGTTTAAGGACATCTACGAGGGTCATTCAATAAATAACGTGAATTTTTCGGTTTAAGGACTACTTCGAGGGTCATTCAATAAATAAGGTGAATTTTTCGGTATAAGGACTTCTACGAGGGTCATTCAATAAATAAGGTGAATTTTTCGGTTTAAGGACTTCTACGAGGGTCATTCAATAAATAAGTTGAATTTTTCGGTTTAAGGACTTCTACGAGGGTCATTCAATAAATAAGGTGCATTTTTCGGTATCAGGACTTCTACAGTGTCATTCAATAAATAACGTGAATTTTTCGGTATAAGGACTTCTACGAGGGTCACTCAATACATAAGGTGAATTTTTCGGTATAAGGACTTCTACGAGGGTCATTCAATAAATAAGGTGAATTTTTCGGTTTAAGGACTTCTACGAGGGTCACTCAATACATAAGGTGAATTTTTCGGTATAAGGACTTCTACGAGGGTCATTCAATAAATAAGGTGAATTTTTCGGTTTAAGGACTTCTACGAGGGTCATTCAATAAATAAGGTGAATTTTTCGGTATAGGGTCTTCTACGAGGGTCATTCAATAAATAAGGTGAATTTTTTGGTATAAGGACTTCTACGAGGGTCATTCAATAAATAAGGTGAATTTCTCGGTATAAGAACTTCTACGAGGGTCATTCAATAAATAAGGTGAATTTTTTGGTATAAGGACTTCTACGAGGGTCATTCAATAAATAAGGTGAATTTCTCGGTATAAGAACTTCTACGAGGGTCATTCAATACATAAGGTGAATTTTTCGGTTTAAGGACTTCTACGAGGGTCATTCAATAAATAAGGTGAATATTTCGGTATAAGGACTTCTACGAGGGTCATTCAATAAATAAGGTGAATTGTTCGCTATAAGGACTTCTACGAGGGTCATTCAATAAATAAGGTGAATTTTTCGGTATAAGGACTTCTACGAGGGTCATTCAATAAATAAGGTGAATATTTCGGTATAAGGACTTCTACGAGGGTCATTCAATAAATAAGGTGAATTTTTTGGTATAAGGACTTCTACGAGGGTCATTCAATAAATAAGGTGAATTTCTCGGTATAAGAACTTCTACGAGGGTCATTCAATAAATAAGGTGAATTTTTCGGTATAAGGACTTCTAATACAAATAAAAGCTTATTTTTTTAATTTTTTTCCTTTACTTCTTTTTCAAAGGGTTTTAATTTTTTTGCAGATTGAAAAAACATTTTTGAGAGTTTTAGAGATTAACAAAGACGTCCGACCAAGAAGCGTAATCCAGGTTTGAACAGAGATCAGTTATCAATTTTTAGGTTGCTGAAGGGTGCAAATCTGTTGAAATTCATAGGAGAATATCAACTGTGTATGGTGCCATATGTTTCAACCAAAAAGATGTCTACAAGTGGGCTAAATTGTTTAAAGAAGGACGGAGCAGTGGTGAGGATGAAGACAGACCAGGGAGGCCTACAGAAGTGAGGTCTCCTGAGGTGATCTAATCAGTCAATGACCTCATTCACTCTGACAGAAGGATGACAGCGGATGACATTGCAAGGACTTTGAGTCTATCTGTTGGGGGCACTAAATTATTGCTTCTTTCATTCACTGATAAGGAAAGAATCGCAAAGTGGGTCGCAAAGTGTGTCATACGCATTGCTACACTAATTACGCTATTCGTTATTATTGTTTGTTTAGCGGCATATCGACTCTTTATGGTTCATTTAATGCCGATGTTTAATTTTCTTGAGAGCTTTAGTAATTTCTTTTATAGTGTTTTGTTTTTGTTTGTTGTTTACTATATACCCATAGGTGGGACCCTAACAGGTATTACCACCCTGGGTTAGAGTGAACCTGGGAACAGCCACAATTAATAGATAGTTCCACGCTTTTCAAAACCTCCTGATCTTAGCTCCTGCTGCCAGATGTAGTTTATCGTCATACCCAGGACACTCGCTAGTGTCGTATTATAAATGTGCGGGATGTGCGTTGTGGGTCAGTAGATATCGGCTCGTAACGATAAATCGGAGAGACGAGTTCGAATTCTAGTTGTATCGTTACATTCACTTACGCACAAATACCCTTTGGAAAGGTATTAATCCATCTCTTTTTCCCTCCAGCTATAGATTAAACAGCAGGACATATTGGGTTGTATAGCCTTGGTTAACAATCAGTTTACCACAGAAAGTAATAGCAACCTGCTGCGGAAAAATTGTTATGGTGCCCTATCTATAGGAATGGACTCTTCCTCCGTCAATATAATACTACATGCATGACTTCCGGGGACGCAGTTGTGAGGCAGTCTAGAGACAGTTGTTGGCGCAGCGTAACTGTGCCGTTCGAACTTACACTTCCATCTGCTGATTAATAACACTCGTATTTGTATACGATCATATCACGTTGAATACACCGGTTCTCACTCGATCACCGAAGTTAAGCAACGTTGAGCCTGGTCAGTACTTAGATAGGTGACCGCTTGGGAATACCAAGTGCTGTAAGCGTTATTGACGGACGTGCGTTGTGGTGCAGTGGATGTCGGCTCGGAGGGGGAAATCGGTGAGCCGAGTTCCAATTCCAGTGGAACACTTTGCATTCACTTACGCACTGGTACCCTTGGGAAAGGTATTAATCCGTCCCTTCCCTCCAGTTATGGGTTAAATAACTGAGGTCTGTTGTTCATGCGATCTGTGGCAGACGTCTGCACCGATTGTTTGTTATCAGCAGGTCCAAAATGTGTGGATGGTGCTACACAAGCCTTCACCACTTTAAACAATTCTTTGTGTGGTAGTCTGACCGAGTTTGACGCTCATATGTCGAAATCGACGGGAGAGACCATAATATATATATATATATATATATATATATATATATATATATATATATATATATATATTCTGTTATTCTAATGCACTTTGTGAACCTATCTTCTTGTTTCCGTGTCTGACTTCAGCGCCCAAACAGGCCACAACAACTTGGCGACTAAGATTCGCCACAATAAAAATCTTCTGCCGGTTAGTCATGTCTTGAAAGAAACATGATCCCCAAGTATGTATCACGTATCGCACTTAACTGATTAACCCATGTGATTAAACCCTTTCTATACTAATTTTTTGATTTAATGCTTTTCCTTATAATTACCAAGCATAACTACGAATTTATACAAGAATTGTGTAAGTAAGGTGACGTGTTGGTGTTAGGGTTCCATGTCTAGGAATATTTAATCTAGTTCTTAATACCGCTCCTGTTATTTCCTTTCGTGTTTCCACTGACTTTAATTTAAAAACTCCCTACCCAGGGATTGAACACGTTTACTTTATTCTCAAATTCACAAACCGACCCTTTAATCTACTGAGATATTGGTCCGTGGGACAATTCTCTGTGGAGACTTAAACTCAAACTGGACATTCACTGGACATCTTTTGCTCCAGCGCCGGCGAATGCTGTTGAGGGCTTGCTGTCATTTGTCTTTCTTTATTAACTGACCCCCATATCGTATTTATTTCATGACCAAAACGTTGAGACAACAAGCAACAAAGATGGGGACAATAGTCCACGTGTAAATGGTGTACATAGGGATAACTTCTCATTCCAGAACTTCAGACCGAAACAAACCGCATGTTTATTCTCGAATGTTCACTATTAACGGAATCGATATCTAATCAATCATGAGTTCATGACCATAAATACTAAAAATCGATAATTTCATTCTTTTTTGTTATGTTCGGAATAACCATTCTATTATGGCGAAATTAGAATCGATAATGTTTAACCTTTCGATGGAAGCGATTGATTTTTAACTTGTTTTAATCAGTTTAAGAATAGAGATAAAAATTCACCTCGACAAACAATATTTCCATCTCCTTTGTTTCTTATGCTTGAAATCAATCAATTGATTGGAAAATAAAGAACTGAAATATCCAAGCGAATCTGAAACCGATTTTGGTGTGTCAAGTTTTATTTCCGTTACGTCAAACTTTCGGCAATTTATAAGGCATTATCAAATTCATGAAACAAACACAAAAAAGACAATTTCCAGGAATACAAAACCTCTACTCATATTTTTCACTAGCGGCCTTCTTCAGGTGCTAGAAATTTCGAACCGAACCCTTAAGGATACATGGCCCAGTGGATATAGTCATTGGTTCGTTTCTGATTCGACACTTAGAGTTGTAAGTTCAATACCAGGCTACAGTAGTGGTGAACTTACAGAGTTAGAGGTACATAACTCATGACTTCCAATCAAGGCATTACTACTACTAAGCAAGGAATGAGGATGATATACCCCAATGGTTATAATAAAGGGTTCGGTTCGAAGTTCCTAATATTCGAAGAAGGCCGGATCGTACAACGGCCGAAGCGTCGTACAAATATCAACATAGATGAGGATAATAGTCTTAATAATGTAAACTAGCGGAACCCGTGGAATTTCCACGGAAGGATAATTATGATTTCCTGAAAAAATTTTACTTTGTCATACTACAAATGATAGTAACGTCTTCAAACATAAAGGTATTGGATAATAAAATAACGATAACACAGAGTGTAATTTTATTAAAATATCTATAAAAGTAATGTCCATAGAAGCTACTTTACTGTAATCTTATATTATATTAAGCGACGTATGCACAGACCATAACCAAAATATCTATAAAGGTAATGTCCGTAGAAGCTACTTTACTGTAATCTAATATTATATTAAGCGGCGTATGCACAGACCATAACCAAAATATCTATAAAAGTAATGTCCATAGAAGCTAATTTACTGTAATCTTATATTATATTAAGCGGCGTATGCACAGACCATAACCAAAATATCTATAAAAGTAATGTCCATAGAAGCTACTTTACTGTAATCTTATATTATATTAAGCGACGTATTCACAGACTATAACCAAAATATCTATAAAAGTAATGTCCATAGAAGCTACTTTACTGTAATCTTATATTATATTAAGCGGCGTATGCACAGACCATAACCAAAATATCTATAAAAGTAATGTCCATAGAAGCTACTTTACTGTAATCTTATATTATATTAAGCGACGTATGCACAGACCATAACCAAAATATCTATAAAAGTAATGTCCATAGAAGCTACTTTACTGTAATCTTATATTATATTAAGCGGCGTATGCACAGACCATAACCAAAATATCTATAAAAGTAATGTCCATAGAAGCTACTTTACTGTAATCTTATATTATATTAAGCGACGTATGCACAGACCATAACCAAAATATCTATAAAAGTAATGTCCGTAGAAGCTACTTTACTGTAATCTTATATTATATTAAGCGGCGTATGCACAGACCATAACCAAAATATCTATAAAAGTAATGTCCATAGAAGCTACTTTACTGTAATCTTATATTATATTAAGCGGCGTATGCACAGACCATAACCAAAATATCTATAAAAGTAATGTCCGTAGAAGCTACTTTACTGTAATCATATATTACTAGCGAAACCCGGCCGGTAGAAATAAATATATAATACTGTTTGATTATAAACAGAATATCGACTTAAATACGATTATCGATCAAAAATAATGATCAAACAAATCATTTCAAATTGTCGGCTGTTTATAACCAGTTTCGTTAATCTTCGTTAATTTCCGTAATATAAAACAAAATATCTACTAAAATACGAGTATCGATTCAAAATAATGTTCAAACAAATCATTTCAAATTATCGGTTGTTCATAAAATGTTTATAACCAATTGCGTAAGTCTTCGTTAATTTCCGTAACTTGTTTACATTCATATATATATATATATATATATATATACTGTTTAATTATACACAGAATATCTACTTAAATACATTGAAATAATGTTCAAAAAATTGTTGTGGTTTATAAAATGGCGAGTGTTCTAAAAATAGAAAAAGATAGACACACCGACGCCAATAATTCAAAATTGGGCGGCAAAATAAGGAACCGTTTCTTTTGGTAGGAGTAATAGTAAGAGTAGGAGTAAGAAGTATGAGTTAAGGACAGTAGTTTTGTGTCGGAGATTTGAAAAGGAGGACGCTTGTCAGTTGACCACGAGAGTCCAGAAGGGATAGGCTCGTTTACTACTAGCATCCCACAGTGAAGAGAATTTAGCTAGTCTGCTTCTGTATCCCACCAAAAATTAAAGGTTGTAACTTGATGTAAAAACCTAAAGTTTTATACCAAAAATAAACATCATTAATTCAAGTTTGTTATCTTCTAATTATACCAAAACGAAGCAAGAATTCAAGAACACATTTCAAATTGTCGGTTGTTTGTAATCCATTTCGTTAATCTTCGTTAATTTCCTTAATTTATTTACATTATATATATATATATATATACTGTTTAATTATACACAGAATATCTACATAAATACGTGTATCGATCAAAAATAATGTTCAAACAAATCATTTATTGTTACTTGTTTATAACCAGTTTCGTTAATCTTCGTTAATTTCGTCTTTTTTTATTTCCTTTTTTTTTCATGTAAAAGTGTTACAATATTTCCGATGTTTGTGCAAGGAAAATGTTTGTAGATCTTATTAGATCTCCTCAAGAAATGCTACGATTAGGGCTCGAAAAATGGTGTCGATATATGCCTGCAGATGTTAGGCTATATTATTCTTAATTTAAACTTTGTTTTTTAACAAGCAAGTAAAATCAACGGGAAGAGAAAATGGATTCACTTCCGGCCCTGCAATTTGCTTTTGACAAAGGAGAGGAAATTACAATGGTTTGTATTTATTTTAAAGCGAAAATACTAGTTTATATTTCTGGATCTATTTTGTTAAAACGAAGTAAGTAATTTCTGTGCCGTATGCTTTACAATGATTTTTTTGCGAATTTCATATAGAAATCATTTAAGTGGGGAAGCAAATGACAAAATAGAAAAAAGAAAACGTTTCTGTTTTTCTATTCCTCTTTTTCTTTTCACTTAATTTTGTCTCACTCGCTCGATTTATCATTCTCTCTCCAAACTCCCCTTTATTTTCCACTGTCTCTCCTCCTCTTGTTCCTTCTCTCTTAATCTTCAAGAGTTTTTACCATTTTTCATTTGTCCAACGATCCCTTCTACTCTTTCTAGGATTTTCGAGTCAATGGAAAAAACTGAAAAAATAAAAATAATTTTAGGAGAGAGAGAGATAGATAGATAGATAGATAGATAGATAGATAGATAGATAGATAGATAGATATGGGAAGGCTGAGATAGATAGATAGATAGATAGATAGATAGATAGATAGATAGATAGATAGATAGAGTTGAACAGACTGAGATAGATAGATAGATAGATAGATAGATTTGAACAGACTGAGATAGATAGATAGATAGATAGATAGATAGATAGATAGATAGATAGATTTGAACAGACTGAGATAGATAGATAGATAGATAGATAGATTTGAACAGACTGAGATAGATAGATAGATAGATAGATAGATAGATAGATAGATAGATTTGAACAGACTGAGATAGATAGATAGATAGATAGATAGATAGATAGATAGATAGATAGATAGATTTGAACAGACTGAGATAGATAGATAGATAGATAGATAGATAGATAGATAGATAGATATGGGCAAACTAAGATAGATAGATAGATAGATAGATAGATAGATAGATAGATAGATTTGAACAGACTGAGATAGATAGATAGATAGATAGATAGATAGATAGATAGATAGATATGAACAGGCCGAGATAGATAGATAGATAGATAGATAGATAGATAGATAGATAGATAGATAGATAGATTTGAACAGACTGAGATAGATAGATAGATAGATAGATAGATAGATAGATAGATAGATAGATAGATAGATAGATATGGGCAGGCTAAGATAGATAGATAGATAGATAGATAGACAGATAGATAGATAGATAGATAGATAGATAGATAGATAGATATGGGCAGGCTAAGATAGATAGATAGATAGATAGATAGATAGATAGATAGATAGATAGATAGATATGAACATAATGGATAGGGATAGATAGATAGATAGATAGATAGATAGATAGATAGATAGATAGATAGATAGATATGAACATAATGGGATAGCTAGCTAGCTAGATAGATAGATATGGGCAGGCTAAGATAGATAGATAGATAGATAGATAGATAGATAGATAGATAGATAGATAGATAGATATGGGCAGACTAAGATAGATAGATAGATAGATAGATAGATAGATAGATAGATAGATAGATAGATATGGGTAGACTAAGATAGATAGATAGATAGATAGATAGATAGATAGATAGATAGATATGGGCAGACTAAGATAGATAGATAGATAGATAGATAGATAGATAGATAGATAGATAGATAGATAGATAGATAGAATGGGTAGACTAAGATAGATAGATAGATAGATAGATAGATAGATATGAACAGAATGAGAATTTGAGCATGACACACCCACACACACCCACACACACACACACGCACACGGAGTAACACTTACTCGGACGCCCTTCGATCCAACTATTTGAAGATATTAAAACACGGAGAAGCGTAGATGTAATTAATCGATATTTGATCAATTTTCTTTTATGTTTTTTTAAAGCCTATTCTCCTCATTATCAGATCAATAAGAACACAAGTGAATTTCGCTACTGATTTGCACACAGAAATACACACCTAAAAACGCCGGACGGCGTAACAGTTAACGATGTGAAAAATGGAAAAACAAAAACAAGTTGATATTTTTATAATCCTCATTCTATAAAAGACTCAAGAGCCAGTAGGGGTAGAGGATTTCAGCATAACATGCTCAGTTTTAGGGGATAAGTGAGGAAGATAACAGTTAAGTCTAGATTTGAAAAGGTTAATATTGTGGTGATCGGGCGAGCATCCTTTTAGGAGTTCGTTTACACTCATGAACACACCTGATGATGACCCATGTGTGCCGGAAGTTCGGACAAAGTCTTGATTTTGGATATTTTGCCCATCAACATTTTTGGAAGATTTTTTCGAAATTTAGAAAAGAAGATAATTAAACTTAATACAAATGAAATGTCATATTTAAAAGAATAATTTCTAATCTATTTGTTTACAATGATGTTCACCCTGTACAAGCCCCAAGAGACATTCGTGGTAGTCGGTTACAGATAACGGTTAATCCGAGACTTGAATAGATTATGATTTCAGTAATCTGGGAAGCAGCCTCTTGAGATTCGGTTCCACAAAACAGCAGTTTGTGGAAAGAAGGTACTCGAGTGGAACTTACATCCCACTAATGAAATACGAAGGGAATTATTGTCCGTGTGTATAATTTATATGTATAAATGTATCATAATTTTAGTTGGTCTCTGCGGGATCGGGGTGATAATGTATGTGTGTGAATTAGGCCATTTTGTGTTTGAAGGGTGCTCGTATGGGTATTAGGGGATGTAGGCAATCATCTTTCATCTTTTTCCAGCATATCAACCTCAATTAATTGGACAACTTTAACAACGCGTCTAAATCCACTGCTAGGAAGGTTGGGTCACTATGTCGGGTCAGGATGTTTTTCCCGCTTGAAACCATCCTGCATATATAAAAATCAACCATTCGTCCGTGCATGGAGTACTGCTGCCATATATGGTCTGGTGCCCCCGCTGTTCACCTCGGTGTTCTTGACAGGCTCCAAAGGAGAATCAGTAATGTGATAGGTACCGACCTGGCGGCTCGACTTCAGCCGCTTCCCCACCGACGGGATGTGGCTTCCCTTTGTCTGTTCTATAAATACTTCCATGTCTTCTGCTCCAACGAACTTAAGTCACTGGTGCCTCCGCAACAGGTGTTGACTCGTGCAACCAGATTGGCATCTGGGTCCCACCCATTCACAGGTAGATTAACCAAATGCAGACGACAATTCTACTCCTTCAGCTTCTTTTCTCGCACTTCCCGCCTGTGGAACTCGCTTCCCTATTCTTGCTTTCCTGACGGCTACAACCTCCAGGAATTTAAATGCAAGGTCAATACTCATCTCTTAACCACTTGACTCTAGTTCTTTCCCCACCGCCCTGTATATCCTTTCCTTTCTCTCCACCTATGCAACTGTCATCACACCTGTATTCCCTCCCTTCTCTTGCTCCTTTCTAAATGGTTTGTCTTTCTCTTTACTCTCTTCTATTTAGTGCTTTTACTCTTATGTAGCCCCCTGCACATCAGTGGCGTTACCGTCTTGCTCAGGGTGATATGATTAAAAACAAACAGAAAAAAAAACGAAATGTGGCAAAATCATGAATAGGAGTCTAGTAACCGTACCTGGGTACCCCGATGTTTAACAATCTTGTTTCGCTAGAACCTATTACAACTGGGTAATGAGTTCGATCCTCACTGGGTACCCCATACCTTCGGCCTTGTGGCACATCTAAGCGGCGCTATGTAATTTAACTATCCTTGACGTACCCCAAACATTGGGCCTTATTCTTTGGTGTCGCCATTATCTTTCTATTCAAGCCAATTTATGCCTGCTAGAAAAATGAATGTATTGAAAGTTTAAAAGATTCATTAAAATAAAACAACACGTAAAAACCCAAGTGTAAAGAAGACTTGAAAATTGGTCCAATATTTTACAAACAGAACCTGCAATACTTTATGACGTATTGCTTCTGAGCAATAAATACTTTTAATGGTACTGCGACTTTATGGACACTCTGTATGATGTCCCCTGCATTTCTTCTATAAAATTTCGCTGTTTAGGGGCAATGGAAAATCGAGCGTTGCCTTTCAAAAGCTAAGCAGAGTATTAAGAAACGGAAAAATGTCGTTAGAAAAAACTGTAGAAAAATGCATTTGCTCAAGCCAAACAAGTAAATTATACATTGCTTTCCCTTGACTCTCTTTCGTTTTATCTGACCTGTGAGTATCACATTCTCCAAGCCCTCCTTCCACCCTAGACACCCAAGAACTTCATCTGTCTTTTCCTGATGTTAAATACAAAATTTCCTTTTCGTTTCCATCCTCTCTAAAAACTCATCGTTGTTCACATGTTCGGTCCATGGTATCCCCAGCATCCTTCTGTAAAACTAAATTTTGGTTGCTTCAAGTCTCTATTTCATCTTTGAAGAGATTGTTCAACATTCACTGAAATGATGAAGAAAAGACATCACAAAATAAAGCAATACACTTTCTTTGTTTCCAGCGAAACGTTCCTGTCTCTCAATATTCTTCTTCTTTCTTTTTTATGTACCTTGTCCCTTCAGGACGTAGGAGATCATGGCCTTCCACGTCTTCCTATCCCTGGTAGTTCTTAGCACGCTTTCCCTGTAACGTCTCTCAGCCCCCGTTCCGTCATCCACCTGTACAGGCCTTTTAAATATGTTATCCACTGCTTTCCTCTGTCTCTTTTTCCCTCTATCTGGCCTGTTAGTATCAGATTCTCCAAGCCCTTCTTCCTCATTGCATGTCCCAGGAACTTTAGCTGTCTCATCCTGATGCTCAGTATTAATTTCCTTTTTGTTTCCATCATTTCTAAGACCTCATCATTGCTCACAAGCTCGATCCATGATATTCGCAGCATCCTTCTGTAGATCCACATTTCAGATGCTTCAAGGTTTTCCTTCATCTTTGAAGGTATTGTCCAGCGTTCACTGGCATATTAAAGAACTGACATCACATAGCAATCCAGTACTCTCATCTTTGTTTCTAGCGAAATTGTCCAGTTTCTTAATACTTTACTCAACTTCTGGAATGCTTTCTTCGCCATGCCAATTCGCCTTCGGATCTCTGTGTCGCACTTTCCGTCTTCTGTTATAACACTTCCCAGGTATTAAATTTTTTTTTATTAAATTTATAAATCTATTAATGTTTAATTTAAAATTGATTTTTTGTGTTGTAAAATAATTAATAGCAGAATTCGTCTCCCTGTCCCCCCCTCTTAGACCACGTGCTATTGCAAAATCAGTAATTGCCGGAATTATCCAAATGAAACAGAAGCATTCTTTAAGGAAGGACGAAATTTGAAAGAAAATATCTTCTGTTAACTGGATATGTAATGCTAATTTTTCTCAGTCGAAATAAAAAGAATATGGAAAAACAGACAAATTAGAAAAAAAACAAAAAAACTCGGAAACCGAACTATGATAGAGAAGCAGAAACCTTTTGATCGTGTCAAGTAAAAATCGTGACCCGTGTTGTTGGAAATTTTCCTACTTTTATTGTAAAATAAATTTTCAACATTTCCAAACAGTAAAAAAAATTTAAAACAATGAAAACATGACAACGCTTCGTCGAAACACTTTGAATTTGAATAAAGAGGCTGTGATTGGTTATGCGAATCGTGTAGTGGCTTTCGACACAGAACAAAAACAAAAATGGTGAACAGAGTTCGAATTTCGGCCTACTCTGTCATATCCATTTTCTATAATCTGTTTATGCGGAGATATCAATCTATTTTATTTCACTCTCAAGCTTAAATTCAACTTTAAATTGCAAATTTCACTGTCTAGATTGGTTAACCAGTCTACGAAAGAACATGTAGCTTTAGGGAGATGGTTAATGTTTATTATTTAATTAATGTTTATTAATTCGTCCTAGTGTCAGTTAAGTGCCATACGTGATACACCCTTTGGCGATCATGTCTCGAAAGAAACATGACTGACTGGGCAGAAGATTATCCCGCAGTAGGTTGCCATTGGTTTCTGCGGTAGACTGGTTGCCGACCAAGGCTATAGAATCCAATCTGTCCTGTTATTTAACCCATAACTGGAAGGAAGAGACGGATTAATACCTTTCCCAAGGGTATTTGCGCGTAAGTGAATACAATGGATTCAACTGGAATTCGAACTCGGATCGTGTCATACGAGTGTCATACGAGTGTCATACTTAACCTAGTGTCATACTTAACCGAACTCTCCACAGCTTACAAGTTTTATCCGTTGTCAACATCAGAATTATCAGAAGGTCTTCATCAGGTCGGAATGTGTGAAATTGTGTGGAATAGTGTAAGAATAAAATATACATTTTTCATGTTAAAATAGAAATTTATTAAAAGGTAAGAATAACAGGAACTGGTAGAAATTAATGTTCAATTAGAAAGTTGAGGATACCAAGTGTTGAAGAAATGTTCTTGTAGTAGTAATTTGTTGGAAAGAGTTTGTGTACGTACGTATGTATGTATTAGCGTTTCTTTCGTAGGAATGTCTTTGGATGAAGAAGAAGAAGTAAAAGGAATCAGCATACGAAAAGGAAAGAGAAAGAGAACGAATGTCCGGGTCAGCTTAAAGCTTCTTCCGTTATATTTTAGCTTGTCGTCTCTGCTGCTTCCATCCCTTGACTGCTTGACTGACGCTGATCAAGGCCTTTTATTGTAATTTAGATTTTTCGCACTGGATCGCGAAAGTCTTCTGGAACTTGCAATTCGCTTCCATTGGTTAGAATATCACTTTAACATCTACTTGCGAAATCTGGTTTCGACTTTTTCTTTAAGCACAAGGTCAATCTTTTTTCTATTTGGAAAAAACCGGCATTTCACACGTCATTGTCAATTTTTGTAAAAGTGAAGAAGAAGGTTGCTTTAAATTCTTGCTTTTTTATCCCACAAACTACCCTCAACACCAGATTGTCGAGATGGCAACAAAGAAGACGTCCATTATATTTTCTCAATGAGTTATGGAAATTCATAGAGAATGAAAAATCAAGATGGTGTAATGAGCCATAATCATCTACGTTTCCAAATGAATGCATATAATGAAAATATGTCAATAAATGAAAAAGCTATTAACCGAAGAGTTAGTGAAAATGCTCTTCATAAGAACATGAGTGATAATGACTCTTCACAACTTCCTATCGTTTAACAATGTCTGAGTTTTTAATACCTTTACTACTGCCTCTTCTAACATCTATTAACAGGAGTTCGATAGATAATTTACTCACTGTTTCACCTGCTACTCAAATCTTCAATATATTCTGTGAGCTGCAAATTCTCCGGGATGCGTTTTTAAAATAGAATTCACCTTCAACAGGGCAGTAAAGCCACTAAGACACATTGGGTTATGTGGTGTAGAAGAATTAGAAAACAGAAATATTACTAAGGAGCAAGAACAAAAGAAGAGTAATCAGGAAGGTAGTATATAGCAATTGACATTGTATTTGATTTTTTTAAGATTGGCTGGAAAGCCTAATGGGATTTCTACAAGCGAGAAGTGCGAGAAGGGAAACCGTTAACATAAAAATAAAATAAAATAAAATAAAATAATGAGACATTTGTCGTTATATCAGTACTGCATTTGAATTCACAGAATCTAGGTGCCATAGCGAAGAGCTCACCCGAACAATTACCATGAAAGTATTTATAGAAAAGACGCAGGGAGGCAACTTTATGGTGGTTGTAAAGTGACTAAAGCAGAGATGCCAGGTCAGGACTAATAATATTTCTTGAAAGTGTTCCGAAGATTTGGACTGTCTCTTTCTGGCTGTAAGCATACGGCACCCTTTTAGCTTTTATTTTTCTTTAAGACTAATTCGTTGCAAATATTCTTTAATGGCGGTATTTTCCCGGGCACCCGACTTTATTTCTAGACACAAGAAAATATAATAGTATTTTCTGACTCCCTAACAGTCATAACAACAACGACACATAGCAGCCCACTATTGGTGATATTGCTATGCAGGCTGGATTCTTCTTCTTCTTCTATGTGCCCTGTCCCTTCAGGACGTAGGCGATCATGGCTCCCCACGTCTCCCTATCCCTTGTGGATCTTAGTATGTTTGCTCCTGTTGCTCCTGGCAACCCCCGTTCAGTCATCCACCTGATCAGACCCTGCAGATATGTTATCCGCTGCCTTGCTCTGTCTCTCCTTCCTTCTATCTGTCCAGTCAGTATCAGGTTCTCCAGGCTTTCCTTCCTCATTGCATGTCCCAGGAACTTCAGTTGTCTCTTCCTGATGTTCAGCATCAATTTCCTTTTTGTTGCCATTCTTTCTAACACTTCGTCGTTGCTTGTATGCTCAGTCCACGATATCCGTAGCATCCTTCTGTAGAACCACATTTCGGCCGCTTCCAGTTTTGTCCTCATTTTCGATGATATTGTCCAGCATTTACAGCCGTATTGAAGAACTGACATCACTATCCAAATTGTTTTATTCATTTTCTGTAAGTGTATTCTAATAAAGACCTTTGTATATATATATATATATATATATATATATATATATATATATATATATATAGTCATCCACAATATATATATATATATATATATTGCGGATGACTATATATATATGACTTAGGGAGTAGAGACTCAGACTGACACTAAATCGGTCGAGTTTCGATCCCGGCCAGAAGCAAGTGGATAGGTCTAGCCACACTGATGAGCTGTGATACGTGGATGACTAATATATATATATATATATATATATATATATATATATATATATATGAGAAAAAGTGCGAGAAGCCGTGAACGTTTTGTTTAAAGTGTAGATTTATTGTTGCTATTATTATAATTATTATTTTCTTTTAAATGTCCATAATGGTATTTGTATCGCTACACGCGTTTCGGGTCTAAAGTTGACTCTCTTCAAGTTAATAAAATTGTGACTTCACATGTCGAGATTCGTTTGCTTTTCTTATGACCAAGGTATTGTGCATAAATAGATAAATCAAGTGGTAAGTACGCCAGAAATTCATATGCGTGCGTGCGTGTTTTCTTTTTCACACTCGCGCGTTAAGTTTCTTTTGTCACCTTAGTTGACCGTGAAAGTTTTTTTCGCTAACTTGCGAAATTTGATTTCGTCTTTATATTTAAATATTGTTTTCAGCGATTTTGATTCAACTCTACGGGTTATCGAGTTCTTTTTATTGTTTAGGGAATACTATTTGTATGTAGGGTGTGTATGCGTTTTTTTGCGTTTAAATTTCGTGTGTGTGTGTGTGTGTGTGTCTTAGGTTTTTCATGTTATTTTGTTGAGGAAAGGCTTCTATTCTTTTATAAATATTTCTTCTTGCATTATGAGTGTGTCATAATCTGCATTTTGGTAGATGGACATTACTCTGAATTTGCCTCCACAGCATTCATGGAAATATTGGGTGATGTATAATTTCCTGTTATTGGCTAATTTGATGTTACTTCTGCGCAAGGCTACTCTTTTATTCAGGCCTTATGCCACGTCCACCTAGATTTTTTCGCATTCACCGCATTTTAAAGCATAAATTACATTTTTAGAGTTGCAGCTCAGATTTGGTTTTATTTAGAATGTAGATGTGCTTTCGAACTTGAAATGTTTTCCTTCTATTATTATGTTTCATATTCCACATCTCTTTTTGTTGCATTTTCTGACCCCCTGTGTTGTGTGTCGCTCGAATTTTGATGAGATTAAGATGTGTTTTTTAAATTTTGGGGTTGGTGTTTGCTTTTTAATTATTTTAGCTGCCTTTTAGGATTGATTTTATTTTATCATTTTGTTGAATAATTCTATGTGTGTTTTTTATCTTTGTAAATAATTCTGGGTTGGTTTTGTTGTGCGTGGAAATGTATGCGAGAACATTTTCTTCTTTTAATGTTTTGTTTTTTGCATTGGCGTACGGTTGATTTATATAAATATAAAATGGATTCAGGCGTGAAAACCTTCCTCGCTCGATACATTGCACAAATCTTCCAAGGAGTAGATTTAGCTCTTGAACTTCCGCTCACTAAAAACAAAGAAGAGAGTACTGGATTGCTATGAGATGTCAGTTCTTTAATATGGTAGTGAATGCTGGACAATATCATCAAAGATGAAGGAAAACAAAGAAGAGAGTACTGGATTGCTATGAGATGTCAGTTCTTTAATATGGTAGTGAATGCTGGACAACATCATCAAAGATGAAGGAAAACTTGAAGCAACTGAAATGTGGTTCTACAGAAGGATGCTGCGGATATCATGGACCGAGTATGTGTTCAATGACGAGGTTTGGAAAATGATGGAAACGAAAAGGAAATTAATACTGAGCATCAGAAAGAGACAGCTAAATTTCCTCGGACATGCAATGAGGAAGGGGGGCTTGGAGAATCTGATACTAACAAGCCAGATAGATGGAAAAAGAGACAGAGGAAAGCAGTGGATAACATATTTAAAAGGCCTGAGCAGGTGGATGACGGAACGGGGGCTGAGAGACGTTACAGGAGAAAGCGTGCTAAGAACTACCAGGGATAGGAAGACGTGGAAGGCCATGATCTCCTACGTCCTGAAGGGACAAGGTACATAAAAAAAGAAAGAAGAAGAATATTGAGAGAGAGGAAAATTTCGCTGGAAACAAAGAAGAGTGTATTGGTTTATTTTGCGATGTCTGTTCTTTATTATGGCAATGAATGTTGAACAATCTCTTCAAAGATGAAAGAGAGACTTGAAGCAACCAAAATTTAGTTCTACAGAGGGATGATGATTTTGCGATAGCATGTGGTCTAAGAGGGGGGACAGAGAGACGAAGTACGCTATTAACTATTTTACAATACAAAAATCAATTTTAAGTTCCTGGGACATGCAATGAGGAAGGAGGGCTTGGAGAATCTGACACTAACAGGCCAGATAGAGGGAAAAAGAGAGAGGTGAAAGCAACGGGTAACATATTTGAAGGACCTTTGAAGGTGGATGACGGAACGAGAGCTGCATGGTGTAATAGGTGAATTCGTGCCCAGAGTCACCAGGGATAGGAAGACGTGGAAGGCCATGATCACCTACATCCTGAAAGGACAGGGCACATAGAAGAAGAAGAAGATATATGCCAACTGTTTATAAAAAATTATAACGTGGATATAAAGTGGGGGATCAGTTCTATATTATAATCATTATATAAACTGATCTCTCATTTTGTGGCCATGCTAGTTTCTATACATTTATATTCTAGATTTATGGGCGTGAGCATGTAGATGACGGAACGGGTGGTGTGTGGTGTAACAGGAGAAAGCGTGCTAAGAGCCACCAGGGATAGGAAGACGTGGAAGGCCATGATCGCCTACGTCCTGAAAGGACAGGGCATATAGAAGAAGAAGAAGAAGATATATGCCAACTGTTTATAAGAAATTATAATGTGGATATAAAGTGGGGGATCAGTTCTATAATATAATCAATATGTAAACTGATCTCTCATTTTGTGGCCATGCTAGTTTCTATACATTTATATTCTAGATTTATGGGCGTGAGCATGTAGATGACGGAACGGGTGGTGTGTGGTGTAACAGGAGAAAGCGTGCTAAGAGCCACCAGGGATAGGAAGACGTGGAAGACCATGATCGCCTACGTCCTGAAAGGACAGGGCACATAGAAGAAGAAGAGAAACATTAGGATTTGTTTTTTTAAAGAATTAATTTTCAAGTATAATCTTACTGTTTTCAAATTGCCAAAATTGCTGTTTTTCCCCAGTAGTTTACTCACAGAAAGGCATTTTTGACAAGCAGGATTTTGTTATTAAGTGCTCGATTTCAAATAATGAGTTCATAGAATTAATAAGAAGAGGATTTTCACTTATGGAAAAAAAAAACTCAGCAATTTTGACACTAAGCATCATTTCAATTTACCATTTGTTATATTCTCAGGGAATGAAAATGTGGTTTTTTGGAGAAAGATCAAAGAATGAAACGAGAGGATAACTCTTAGCAAATGTTTATTGATTACAAGTCGTATGGTCACTGAAGCCGCTGAATGTGTAATGATTAAAATGTAGGCCTTGAAAAACTGTTCACTCGCCTTGGTTTCTTGCACCCCCACCTACAAAAACAAAATCCTCTCCCATAATGACCTGCTTCTTAACAGGGGATGTGACTAAAGACCTTATTTTTCACTCATCCGGTTAAACTTATCTCAATATTTAGTCATATCAGGCACGCCTAGTATCAACTTGATGCTGTCTCGCTCTAGTGCCATTGCTCATTTGCCTGTGTCTGTCTGTGGGGTCGATCTGCCTCATTTCAATTTTTCTGAATGGGGGATTGGGTTGGTAAAGGAGACGGCAATTCAAATGTATCCATCAGCAAATTAAATGAAATCGACGGTTGCAAAATTATGTCATTTTTGGTGTATCTGGGATGTATTTGATTTTTGTGCCGATCCTACTGACGATTTCCAAGTTGTACATCATGTATTGTCCTTTTCTTTTTGATTTGTGTACTTCTTTTTCTCCACAAAACCACATCTTCATCCCCTGAGAACATAAAAAAAATGGCGGCGAGTGACGTCTGAACAACGCGAACGTACACAACGATAGATTTAACAGTTCAGCAACTTATATTACAAGTACGCTTAATGGAATTATTCTCTGAGATATTTTCGGCAACCACATCAGCTTCTTCAGAGACGAGAAAAAACTCACATCAGCAGAAGCGATAGTGCGTTTAATGACGGAGTTTCACTCCGACCTGGCTTATGATAAACAGACTTTCTGCACATGGTTTGCATGATTCAAGGATCTTTTCCGGGTCGAATTTAAAGAAAAGGCCGACAATTGAAAAGTCAGTGATTTTTACGGAAACTTAAACCCACGGAACATGATCTTTTAAGTGGAATTTGGTTTTTGGAAAAAAGAAAAAGTCGCAAGGGACGACATCTAAGGAATATTGTGGTTTCGAACCTGGGTAATGTTCTTTTCTTTTCTGCTGAACAAAGCATAGTCACTGACGAACACTGTAGTGTTGTGAGACGACCGCACTCTACACACTTTGCTTCCTTGCACTGTTATAAACGACGAAAGTGAGCGAGAACCTTATAAGCTGGTAGAACCCCTGTAATGTGGTAAGACAACCACAATATCCTTTCTTGCGTTGTTATAAATTTGAGCGAGAACTTTATAACCTGGTAGAACCTCTGTAATCTAGTGAGACGACCACACTCTACACATTTCCCTTCATTGCACTGTTATAAACGACGGAAGGGAGCGAGAGCTTTATAACCAGGTGGAACGTCTGTAATATAGTGAGACGACCACACTCTACACATTTTCTTCCCTTGCACTGTTATAAACGATGGAAGTGAGCGAGAACCTTATAAGCCGGTGGAACCTCTGTAGTGTGGTGAGATAACCACACTCTACACACTTTCCTTTCTTGCACTGTTAAACGACGGAAGTAAACGAGAACTTTATAAGCTGGTGGAACCTCTGTAATATAGGGAGACGTCCACACTCTACAGATTTTCTTTTCTTGCACTGTTATAAGCGACGGAAGTGGGCGAGAACGTTATAATTTATTGTACTTCCATGAAAGAGTACTCTAGTTCCGTTACTATAGCAACAGTCTTGATGATTCTGATAAAATCTCATATCTGTGAGTATGTCCGTGCGCCGTTTCCTTCAATAGAAAAATGGGCGTGAGCTGAGGTATCAGTTTTCTGATGAATATTTTAATTAGTCAGTCAGTTAAGTGCCATACGTGAAACACGCTTGGGCGATCATGTCTCGAAAGAGACATGACTGACTGGGCAGGATATTATCCCAAAGTAGGTTGCCATTGCTTTCTGCGGTAGACTGGCTGCCGACCAAGGCTATAGAACCCAATCTGCCCTGTTATTTGACTCATAGCCAGAGGGAGAAATATGTATTATATTAATTTGTAATTAGTGGGGGATCAGTTTATTACTTCATAACAATATAAAACCAATCCCCCACTTTATGCTCAGTAGAATCCTTAATTATGTTTCCAACTATTATATTCAGTCAGTCAGTTAAGTGCCATACGTGAAACACGCTTGGGCAATCATGTCTCAAAAGAGACATGACTGACTGGGCAGAAGATTATCCCGCAGTAGGTTGCCATTGGTTTCTGCGGTAGACTGGTTGCTGACCAAGGCTATAGAACCCTGTCTGTCCTGTTATTTAACCCATAACTGGAAGGAATATACGGATTAATACCTTTCCTAAGGGTATTTGCGCGTAAGTGAATACAATGGATTCGGCTGGAATTCGAACCCGGCTCCCCGGTTTCTCGTTCCGAGCCGATATTCTAAACTAAATGTCTTAATTAACAGCGTATGATTAGTTAATGCGGTTTGGACGAGAAAGAACAGAAAATGTTAAATGTAGTAAACATGTGATAAGGTTTATAGCTTCTCCAGAACCTTCTTTTAAGACGCTGGCGATCATGTCTCTCCACATTTTCCCCTTTAGCATCTCTCTTTGTTCTTGTTCTTACATATATTTTCACAAAATAAGTCGGTTATTTTCTGTTTCTTTTGCCTTCAATATATTTCCAAACATCCTTTTCTAATTATGTAACCATAAACTGTCTCTTTTTAACTGTAGGTGAAAAAAAATTAGTATCATTAGTTTTTAGTTTTTATTTTCTTACTTGTTGCTCAAATGAACTTCATGTCTTATTCTCAACATGCTCCTGTAGAACTACATCTCTGTTGTCTTCAAATAACCTCATCATTTCTAAAGAAATTATCCCGCATTCCCTACTATATAGGAAAAGTTATATTCTACTGAAATCTAGTATCTTTAATTTGTTTCTAACGAAATTTTATTATTGTACAATACCATGCTTTGTTTCTGCAAAGCATTTTACTTATCTATATGCGCCTTTTAAGTTAGAGCCGGTAGCAAGGCCTCTGATCATGAGGTTTTGTAGGGAATGGAACCAACTTAATTCCTTGTCTTGGGTCAGACGATAAACTACATCCGGCAGCAAGGCCTCTTATCGAGAGGTTTTGTTAAACCTGAAACCAACTTAATTCCTTGTCTTGGGAAAAATTGTGGATTTGTATAAAGAACCTACAGACAGATAAACAGACACACACACAAACATCTTGCTTTATATATATATATATATATATATATATATATATATATATATATTATCGATTTTCTGCACTATTGTAAGAACTGCAACCTTGAAACTTCTGAATATCGTTTCTTATGTCTTTTTCTATGAGTGCATCAAAGTTGATTAAAATCGGACCACTCCTTCTATTACCCGATTTTTTCGATTATCGATTTACGATTTTTATCGGGGGTACCTCGACACAAAACCTAGCTAAGAACACTCGCAGACGCTTATAGTACTACTGTGTAAATTTTCAAGAAAATCAGTTCAGTCTATAGGTAACGGACACACACACACACACACACACACACACACACACACACACACACACACACACACACACACACAGAGACAAAGTTCCATTTATAAATAAGTTTAGATATTGATACAGTTTATGTTCATTTTTCTGCTAATAACTTTACTAAAAATAGAAGTTCTCTCACCCTGTTTGACGATCAGACTAGGAAATGGGGGGGGGGCTACCTTTTTTACAGAGCGTTTCAAATCCAACCAAATCTCTGACAGAAAATCTTTCTACGTACCAACAAAAGTTTTTTGAGAACATATTATTTGCTGTCTCGGTATTTATCCCAGCCTCTCAACATAGGCGAGATATGGTAGATTATTTAATATCTCTTAAGTAAGTGAAGAACATTTTTAAATCATAAAAATCAAAGCAAAGCTGTAAAAACACGGTTTTATAAGAGATTTTGTAAATCTTATCAATCTGACTGAGGTGAAATCATTATGAAGAATATTCATTTTTTTAATAGTATTTTTTTTATATTTTTTATCAGCCTGTAAGTATAAATGTAACTTCCAAACATCCTCACATATTTTAAAGACACTATTAACTATTATTAGCATCAACGCAAAAAAGTCAACACTTATTTTATAGATTAATCAATCATCATTTTTCCCAGTTATACGTTTTTATGGCTAAAAGTAAGCAAAAGGTTATTAAAAATAATCTTCTACTGATTTTTAATCCCTTATAAATCATGTATAAGAAATAAAAAACATTTATTTACATTCAAAACTACATTTAAACAACCCTGAACCCACTTTCAAAACAAAACATACGAGGCAGAAAATATTTTGACTCATTTAATATATTATCAGTGGGACATCTGCCAATGCATCCCTGATGACAGATTTTATATAAAGTTTATATTTAGTAACCTTGAGAGATATGCATTCACTACTCGTCACTCTTGTTACGAGAATTCATCAACGAGAAGAAAGATTCACAAGCATGCACCCTTCGGCATATTAAGGTCAGTTTTAGGCACACTGGAGTGACAGGGTGTAATCGAAGCTGAGTAAAGTATTAAGAAACAGGAAACTTTCACTAGAAACAAAAAAGAGAGTACTATATTTCTATGTGATGTCAGTTTATCAATATGGCAGTGAATGCTGGACAATATCATCATGGATGAAGGAACAAATTGAAGCAAATGAAATGTGGTTCTACAGAAGGATGCTGCGGATATCATGGACCGAGCATGTGAGCAATGATGAGGTTTTGGAAGTGATGGAAACAAAAAGGAAATTAATATTGAGCATTAGGAAGAGACAGCTGAAGTTCCTAGGACATGCAGTAAGGAAGGAGGGCGTGGAGAACCTGATACTAACAAGCCAGATAGAGGGAAAAAGAGACAGAGGAAAGCAGCCGATAACATATTTGAATTGCCTGAGCAGGTGGATGACAGAACGGGGGTTGCGTGGTGTTACAGGAGAATGCGTGCTAAGAGCCACCAGGGATAGGGAAACGTGCAAAGTCATGATCGCCTACGTCCTGAAATGACAAGGCACATAGAAGAAGAAGAAGAAGAAGAAGAAGAAGAAGAAGAAGAAGAAGAAGAAGAAGAAGAAGAAGTGACAGGGTGTAATCGATTTCCATTTTTTCCTTAGATTAGTTCATTTTCAGTAGTGTGCAGTAATATGAATCTATTTTCGGGGTATATGATTAAATTGATTTGACCTCGAAAAATATTACGTCATTCATGATTGTATCAGATTTTTATTACGTCCAGACACTATTTTCTCAACTGTCGATTAGTTTTCCTACAATCATTGTCTGTGACGGACGTTACTCCAAGGAACCTTACAAAAATTGTAACGCTGCATGAACACACTGGAGATCGCGGATTGTTGGTTTCAGCCTTTCAACTATCAGTCGTGTCATTAAGAAACAAACTCGATCCATCAATTCAAAACGTAAAAGAAAATGCGGTCGGAAGAAAAAAAAAAAAAAAAACAACGCCAAGAGACGATGTAGACGTGATCAGGAAAAGTGTGAAAGATCCTCAGAAGATACTATTCGTTTTGTTTCAATTAATTTGCACAAGGGTGTATATAGATGAAAACATGGATAGTAATGATGTATGTTTTTTGTAGACAAATAAAATTTCTGGAATTGTATTCCAAGTCATTAATACTTCATTTTATGCATTTCTCCCGGATACTCTTATCCCTAATCGCTTTTTGTAAAATTGAATTCATTGCATTCGCTTACACACAAATACTCTTCGAAAAGATATTCATTCATCACTTCTCCCTCCAACTATTAGCTAAATAGCAGGGCAGATAGGGTTTTTAGATCTAGTTGGCAACCAATATGACGCAGAAAGTAATGGCAAACTACTGAGGGAAAATCTTCTGCCCGTCCAGTCATGTCTCGAAAGAGACATGATCACCCTAACGTGTATTACGTATGGCTCTTCATTGACTGACTGAATATACTCTTAATTTTTTTGCCATAGAGCTTTCCCTTTTTTTAGCCCCCCCCCTACGAATATGTGGTATTATGGTATATGATGATGGACGAGTTCTTGTGGTGAATGTGCATATTGTAATGGGTGATTGGGTCGTGAATCTGATTAGCTAGGTCTAGGAGAGAAAGTGTTGACCAGCCTCTCCCTACTCTCCTTTAGGCCATTTTTTATTCATATCACCCCGAGCAAGGCGGTAACGTCACTGATGTGCAGGGGGCTACATAAGATTTAAAAGATTAGAGGAGAGTGAAGAGAAGGACGAACCGGTTAGAAAGGATCAAGAGAAGGGTGGGAATACAGGTGTGATGATAGTTGCAAAGGTGGAGAGAAAGGAAAGGATCTACGGGGTGGTGTGGAAAGAACTAGGGTCAAGTAGTTAAGGGATGAGTATTGACTTTGCATTTAAATTTCTGGAGGTTGTAACCGTCAGGAAAGCAAGAATAATGAAGCGAGTTCCACAGGCGGGAAGTGCGATGAAAGAAGCTGCAGGAGTAGAATTGTTGTCTGCATTTGGTCGATCTAACTGTGAATGGGTGAGACCCAGTTGCCAGACTGGTTGCACGAGTAAACACCTGTTACGGTGGCACCAGTGACTTAAGTTCGTTGGAGCAGAAGCCATGGAAGTATTTATAGAACAAAGGGAAGCCACTTCTTGTCGGGGGGAAAGTGGCTGTAGTCGAGCCGTCAAGTCGGTACCTATCACATTTGGAGCCTGTCAAGAACACGGAGATGAACAGCGAGGGCATCTGACCATATATGGCAGCAGTACGGACGAATGGTTGATTTTTATATATGCAGAATGGTTTCAGGTGGGAAAAACATCCTGGCCCGACACATTGACCCAACCTTCCTAGCAGTGGATTTAGCTATTGAGTGAATTTAGCTATTGAAGCAGAGGATTAACTATTGAAGCTGTGCCATAATTAATGTATTTATACATTAATAAATAAACATTACCATATTTGATTGGTCATATCGACATGGTGTAATGGTTTGCAAGCTTGCATCCAATAGAAAAATTACTACTTAGTAGTGAGTTCGACCCTCCATACTTTCGGTCTTGTGCCAAATCTAAGGTATACTTAGAAAATCACCTTTCCCTTACTGGATTGTAACCAACAGTTGTAAAGAAAGAAAATCTCAGTTCTTTGCCAAACTAAGATCCCACAGATATCACCTATGGTTTGTGAAAAATTTGGCTCACATGAACTTCAAATTTAAATTCATACATATGCATTTATTAACCGTTCAGTGACGCTGTCCCGAACGCCATTCGAGCTTTCAAAAAGCAGACAAAATTATTATCGCTTGCTACGAAAATTTTAAGTCCCTCAACCTTGGAAATGATTAATAATCTTTTCTAACATAAAAATAGAAATTAAAAATTATCGAATCCATTGCTAAATCCGCTGCTATGAAAGTCGGTTCTCTGTGCAGGGCCCGGAGGTTTTTGCCGTCTGAATCTATCCTGCACATTTATAAATCTACCATCCGCCCGTGCATTGAATATTGCTGCCATATCTGGTCGGGTGTCCCTGCTGTTCTCCTCGGGCTTCTCGATAAGGTTCAGAGGAGGGTCTGTAATGTGATAGATACCGACTTGGCAGACCGCCTGCAGTCTCACTCCCACCGGCGCGACGTGGCTTCCCTGTGCCTATTCTATAAATATTTTCACGGCTTCTGCTCCGATGAACTTAGATCACTGGTGCCCCCTAAATACGAATTTGAACGAGATACTAGATTAGCAACTAGATCCCACCCTTTTACAGTGAAACCGATAAAATGCAGCCGTAACTTCTACTCCAACAGTTTCTTTCCTCGCACTTCCCGACTGTGGAATTCTCTTCCAAACGATTGCTTCCCCGACGGCTACAATCTCCAGGAGTTTAAATGTAAGGTCAATAGACACCTCCTAACACACTAACCTGCTCCCATTCTATCAAGCACTCTTCCCATCTGCCCAACCCTCATCCTCGCTATCCTTACTCATCTGTCACCTTCCTCCTGACATTCCCTATGTCTAACCACTCCTTCTCTTTACCTTCCCCTATGTAGCCCCATGCGCAATAGTGGCAGTGGAATGCCTTGCTTGGGGTGAGATGATTAAAAAAAAAAATTAGGAAATGTATTTGCTAACCAATAAAACTTCTGAGTTTACTTAATCTAATGTTTTCTGTGAACAGATTTTTTCTTAAAAATATGTTAACGTAAATTAATATTTTTCAGTCTGCAATATAATTCGACAGGGGGGATTATAAACAATACTGAATTCTCAGATTTTCGAATACTCCAATTAACTTATCTAAACTTATTTATAAATAGAAATTTGTCTGAGTGTGTGTGTGTGTGTGTGTGTGTGTGTGTGTGTGTGTCCGTTACCTATAGACTCTGAAATGGCTGAACCGATTTTCTTGAAAATTTACACAGTAGTACTATAAGCGTCTGCGAGTGTTCTTAGCTTGGTTTTGTGTCGAGGTATCTCCGATAAATATCGAAAATCGATAATCGAAAAAATCGGGTTATAGAAGGAGTGGTCCGATTTTAATCAAATTTGATACACTCATAGACAAAGACATGAGAAACGATGTTCAGAAGTTTCAGGGTTGCAGTTCTTACAATAGTGCAGAAAATCGATAATATATATATATATATATATATATATATATATATATATATATATGAAAGGCAAGATGTTTGTGTGTGTCCGTTCATCTGTCTGTCTGTCTGTCTGTCTGTATTTTTTCAGCCCTTTTATTTTAGTTTTTGCTTCGGGTTTGGCTCTACGTAGGTATAATTGTAGTTCTTAGTCTCAACCATCATACCATTTACTCAGAGGACTTATTTAGCCTTCAAAATTCAGTTTACCACGAAAACACTTATTTGATATCGATAGCAGGAAATCAAAATTTGACTTACATCCATTCATTTTTCTTTCAGTCTACGGTTTCGCTTTAACTGGAAACAACTATTGCTTTTTAGTCTTTCGTGCCAACGTCCAAAGAGTCTGAGCTCCAGGACCATGGATTAGTTTTAAAGCTTTCATTACACCCGAACAACGCCGGGTTATACTGCTAGTTATTATTATTATATCATGCTCACAATTAACCTAAACCGTGAATTTTTGCATTAGGAATTCACATATTAACACAATATATTTCTTTTGTGTTGAAAAACAAAAAATAAAACATTTGTTTTTGAGAAACTTTGTAACTTGTTTCTTTCAAATGAAAAACAAAAGAAAAAACAAACTTCATACTTAATAATAAAATTGTGTTTGAAGATTATTTCTTTTCTTTGGTTTTCTAACACTTGTTTCTCTACACTTCCTTTGGGTATCTCAGACCACTCATTTGTCTATGTCAAGTTTGATGACAAACAAAGGCATCATTTGACTGGAACAGCTTCAGATCTTACATTGCAGAAGCACATCTCGCAGCTTTCTTCAGAAATGAACATTCAGAAAAAAACATGCCTCGTTTCCGAATGAATTCTCTTCGGTATAGAAAGAAATACAAAACAAAAACAAATAGCCAACGCTGGTTCACCATAACCAGTAATACCGTCTTTAACCCAGTGGGGAAAAAAAAGTATCCAGTGACCAAAAGAGTTGTGCGTTCAATACCTGGCGAGAGTAGTGGCGAACACAAACTTAGAGAGTTTAGTTTAATAGAGATAACGATGACATTCGGAAATGACATGACTCATGGAACGAGAACAATCAACCTCAGTGATCAAAATAAAGAAATCGGTTCAAAATTCCAGTTACCTGAAGAAGGTCGGAGCGTACAACGGTAGAAATGTTGTGAATTTGAAAATGAAGATGGGGACAGCAGTCTGAACAATGCAAATAATATTAAAATAAAAATAATGGGGAAAACAGATAAAAACAAAATACAGAAATGTCAATAAAAGATGAGTTTGAGATTGAGTTTGAGTTCTTTTTAACGGCATATCAACACCTCTGTGGGTTATTTAATGCCAAAAGGTGGGTTTTAAGGTATTTTTTTTAATGTTCGGTTATAGTGAGAAAGTTGATTTAGTCAGAAATTAATGAAATTTAAATTTTTTTTTTTATCTTAAAAAATAAATTGTCATAAATTCTGGATGTGATTATAAAAGAGGAAATTTTCCTGGTAGTAAACGAGTTGCGGATAAAAAGGTCGATTAGAAAAAGAAAGAAAGAAAGAAAGAAAGAAAGAAAGAAAGAAAGAAAGAAAGAAAGAAAGAAACGAGTTGCGGGTAAAAAGGTCGATTAGAAAAATAAATAAATGAATGAAGAAAGAAATAAAGAAGGTTAAAGGATACAAGGGAAAATATTTGAAAGAAAGAAAGAAAGAAAAAAAGAAAGAAAGAAAAATATTAACCTGAAAAGAAAGAAAAAAGAGAAAGAGACAGAATATTACATGGTAAAAAGAAAGAAAGAAAGAAAGAAAGAAAGAAAGAAAGAAAGAAACGAGTTGCGGGTAAAGAGGTCGATTAGAAAAATAAATAAATGAATGAAGAAAGAAATAAAGAAGGTTAAAGGATACAAGGGAAAATATTTGAAAGAAAGAAAGAAAGAAAGAAAGAAAGAAAGAAACGAGTTGCGGGTAAAAAGGTCGATTAGAAAAATAAATAAATGAATGAAGAAAGAAATAAAGAAGGTTAAAGGATACAAGGGAAAATATTTGAAAGAAAGAAAAAAGAAAGAAAGAAAGAAAGAAAGAAAGAAAGAAAGAAAAATATTAACCTGAAAAGAAAGAAAAAAGAGAAAGAGACAGAATATTACATGGTAAAAAGAAAGAAAGAAAGAAAGAAAGAAAGAAAGAAAGAAAGAAAGAAAATATTAAGCTGGAAAAGAAAGTAAAAAGAAAGTGAGAGAGACAGAATATTACATGGTATAAAGAAAGAAAGAAAAAAAGAAAGAAAGAAAGAAAGAAAGAAACGAGTTGCGGGTAAAGAGGTCGATTAGAAAAATAAATAAATGAATGAAGAAAGAAATAAAGAAGGTTAAAGGATACAAGGAAAAATATTTGAAAGAAAGAAAGAAAGAAAGAAAGACAGAAAGAAAGAAACGAGTTGCGTTTGAAGAGGTCGATTAGAAAAATAAATAAATGAATGAAGAAAGAAATAAAGAAGGTTAAAGGATACAAGGGAAAATATTTGAAAGAAAGAAAGAAAGAAAGAAAGAAAGAAAGAAACGAGTTGCGAGTAAAAAGGTCGATTAGAAAAATAAATAAAGGAATGAATGAAGAAATAAAGAAGGTTAACGGATACAAGGGAAAATATTTGAAAGAAAGGAAAGAAAGAAAGAATGAAAGAAAGAAAGAAAGAAAGAAACGAGTTGCGGGTAAAAAGGTCGATTAGAAAAATAAATAAATGAATAAAGAAAGAAATAAAGAAGGTTAAAGGATACAAGGGAAAATATTTGAAAGAAAGAAAGAAAGAAAGAAAGAAAGAAAGAAAGAAAGAAACGAGTTGCGGGTAAAAAGGTCGATTAGAAAAATAAATAAATGAATGAATGAAGAAATAAAGAAGGTTAAAGGATACAAGGGAAAATATTTGAAAGAAAGGAAAGAAAGAAAGAATGAAAGAAAGAAAGAAAGAAAGAAACGAGTTGCGGGTAAAAAGGTCGATTAGAAAAATAAATAAATGAATGAATGAAGAAATAAAGAAGGTTAAAGGATACAAGAAAAAAATATTTGAAAGAAAGAAAGAATGAAAGAAAGAAAGAAAGAAAGAAACGAGTTGCGGGTAAAAAGGTCGATTAGAAAAATAAATAAATGAATAAAGAAAGAAACAAAGAAGGTTAAAGGATACAAGGGAAAATATTTGTAAGAAAGAAAGAAAGAAAGAAAGAAAGAAAGAAAGAAGGAAAGAAAGAAGGAAAGAAACGAGTTGCGGGTAAAAAGGTCGATTAGAAAAATAAATAAATGAATAAAGAAAGAAACAAAGAAGGTTAAAGGATACAAGGGAAAATATTTGTAAGAAAGAAAGAAAGAAAGAAAGAAAGAAAGAAGGAAAGAAAGAAGGAAAGAAACGAGTTGCGGGTAAAAAGGTCGATTAGAAAAATAAATAAATGAATAAAGAAAGAAATAAAGAAGGTTAAAGGATACAAGGGAATATATTTGAAAGAAAGGAAAGAAAGAAAGAATGAAAGAAAGAAAGAAAGAAAGAAACGAGTTGCGGGTAAAAAGGTCGATTAGAAAAATAAATAAATGAATAAAGAAAGAAACAAAGAAGGTTAAAGGATACAAGGGAAAATATTTGAAAGAAAGAAAGAAAGAAAGAAAGAAAAATATTATGTTTTGTTTAACGGCATATCAACACCTCTGTGGGTTATCTAAAGCCAAAAAGGTCAGGTTTTAAGGTATTTTTTTAATGTTCGGTTATAGTGAGAAGGTTGATTTAGTCAGATTTTAATGAAAATTTTTTGTTTTTTTTCTTTTTTATTTTAGAAAACTGAAAATGTCTTCTAGTTTTGTATTCAAAAATGTTTTGCTGAGAATATTTTTTTCCTTTAAAAATGTGTTATGTAAACAATTTTTTCTTTAAAAAATATTTATTTTCTATAAAAGTATTTTTATACATTCCTCGTGTTTGGACCACAGTTTGTGGGATTAACTATTTGTCCATAGCTGGGACACTATCAACTGCTAAGACCTTGGGTCAGGGTGGACCTGGGAACAACAGGAATTAAGAGATGTTTCCATGCTTCCCACAACCTCTGAATCAGAGGGCTTGCTGCTGGATGTAGTTTACCGTCATGCCCAGAAACGCAATAAAAGATGAAGACAAGCATTAAGCGTACTATCCTCCAGGCAGTACTTCTCCTTCAGGAGGGCTGGTGCCATTATCTCTGTGTCTCAAAAAAGAGAATACTGAGCGTGGTTTGATCAATTTCTGTACGTCTTTGCCAAAATGCCACAATTAAACACTGACCTTGTGTCAAATTTTGTTGCGCACGGATGATTACTTAAAAAAGATAATAGCAAAACAAGAAATATAAAAATACCAATAAAAGGTAAATAAAATATTTAAAAAACGATTAAATTTAGAAAAAATAATAAAACAATGTATTAAAGTCATTTACATTGTTTAGACTGTGGTCATTCTCTTTATTGCTATACTAGCAGTATAACCCGGCGTTGCTCGGGTGTAATGAAAGCTTTAAAACTAATCCATGGTCCTGGAGCTCAGACTCTTTGGACGTTGGCACGAAAGACTAAAAAGCAATAGTTGTTTCCAGTTAAAGCGAAACCGTAGACTGAAAGAAAAATGAATGGATGTAAGTCAAATTTTGATTTCCTGCTATCGATATCAAATAAGTGTTTTCGTGGTAAACTGAATTTTGAAGGCTAAATAAGTCCTCTGAGTAAATGGTATGATGGTTGAGACTAAGAACTACAATTATACCTACTTAGAGCCAAACCCGAAGCAAAAACTAAAATAAAATGACTGAAAAAATACAGACATACAGACAGATAAACAGACACACACACACAAACATCTTGCCTTTCATATATATATATATATATATATATATATATATATATATATATATTATCGATTTTCTGCACTATTGTAAGAAATGAAACCTTGAAACTTCTGAATATCGTTTCTTATGTCTTTTTCTATGAGTGTATCAAATTTGATTAAAATCGGACCACTCCTTCTATAACCCGATGTTTTCGATGATCGATTTTCGATATTTATCGGTGGTACTTCGACACAAAACCTAGCTAAGAACACTCGCAGACGCTTATAGTTCAACTGTGTAAATTTTCAAGTAAATCGGTTCAGCCGTTTCGGAGTCACACACACACACACACAGAGACAAAGTTACATTTATAAATAAGTTTAGATTCATTCTTTCCACTTTCTTTAGCTAACTTCTGTAGGAGGTCTTGCAGTTTCTTTTCCGTGTTACTGTTCAGGTTGTGTCCACTAATGACGACTTCTGGCAAAACGTCTAGATCTCTCAGAAATCATAGGTGTAAAATACTGTCTCCATTTCTTTCTTTTAAATATTTATAGTACAAATAGTACTAACGTGACACAAGGCCAACAATGATGATGGCGAAGGCTGGTCTTCATCTGTCTTAAATTTAAACTTAGCTAGCCACAATCACCGACCCCAGTACACCACAATAATCCTTGTACCATAACGCCACATTCTTACTACATCTACCATAATACCCCAGAGACTCTATGAAGTCTTAACTAAAAACTCCATATGTACAATTTTTTCTGTGGACTGTAGGGGAAAATAACAACTTTTAAAATTCTATTTTCCCAATGTATGTAATGGAGAGAAAAACAAAAACAAAATTATTTTTCCAATGAATGTAATGGAAACAAAACAAAATCGAGTTAGTAATAACACCCCCACCTACAATTCTTAAAATATGGCAGAAACGTCAGTTAACTACAGGAAATTAATGCAGGACTTAAAAAAATATTCGAAGTCTCGCATTAATTTCGCTCATTTTATTCTTTTGTCCATGTACAATTAGACAGTCGGATCTTTATGACTGACTTTGTCGAGCAGTTGTAAAACTTCGCGCCAAGCATAACGAACGCTTAGAGAGAGAGAAAAACCCTGTTCTATAAAAAAAATGTATTTTCTAAACTCATAAATTTAATTAACAATGAAGATTTAAACACAGAACACACAAGTGACCAAGCGTGTTGATATTTTCTTAATGTAATTAGAAAACTGAGGCCGTCTAGCTTGTTAATACACAATTGTTAAAGGACATCAAGAGATGAACCGGAAGTTTGTTTTTTTCTTAAAACCCATCATAAATTACTGTCCATACTGATACAATAATCAAAGTGGATAGTGACATTAACAACTTAGCTCTTGATATTTGCGGAGTCATGGCGGGATGTTACGTGATTAAATTCAATTCAGTTCAAGTCAAAATGTCTCGACTGCTGATGAGGAAATCTTAGTACGTTATTTCCGGTTTTGAATCGGAAGTAAAGTTAGTGGGAATTATTACTCGCCTTTCGCCCATTAGTATGTTTCGACATATTTTTTTTAATTACAACTATCTGTCTTTGTTTCTTTATCGTTTTGGAAATAAATTATTTAAACATTAATTCGTCACTGCTCAAGGATCACGTCACGACGTTGTGTCGTGAAAGAGATGAGTTTGGATTACAACACTTTACTAGATTTTTCTTTGAATTCTATATTGAGTTATCATTAGATAATATTTTATAGCCTAAAACTTTTTTTTTATCCCAAGCATACAAAAGAAAACATATTGGATTGGTAACGTCTCGCTGAAAAAACTGCACAACACGATGAAAAAAAAAAAAAAAAAGGACAAAAACTAAATAAAAACAAAGTTCTATTGTCAAAATTCTTATATTATTATTATGAGAAAAAATCAAAGTATTTAATTATTTTATTAAATTTTGTAATTCTTTCCAAAACGTTCGTAAATTTGGTTAAAAATCTTGATTTTTTTTTCTTAAGTTAGCGGTTATGTATTATTTACAACGAGTGTAGCCCTGCCGTAAAAAATGACGGAAAATATTTCAGAGGATTATTACCTGTTTCCCCGCAGGCTATCGCTCTTGAACGTGACAGGAGGGAATATATATGTATATATATCTCAGAGACAGAATCACCGACTGATGTCAATTTGGTCGGGTTTCAACAGTACTGAAGAGCTGTGATACAGCAAAACAGATCTGCGGAGGACTATATATATATATATATATATATATATATAGTCCTCCGCAGACATATATATATATATATATATATATATATATATATATATATATATATATATTGTTAAATATAGGAGACAATGAATGTCGATTATGTTTAATCATGATCCGTTCTAAATATAATAAAAAATAAAATAAAAAATAAAAAAATAAAAAATTATCCAAATGTTGGAGAATTTGTGTCTTTATTTTCAACTGAAATTAAAGCCAAAATACGACGTTTAGAACGGCTCATGATTAAACATAATTTGACCTTCATTGTCTCTTATTTTTAGCAGTATATGTTTAGAAAATTATTTGCTGCCTCGATACACACTATATATATATATATATATATATATATATATATATATAGCAGTCTTTATTATAACAGAGAGGAATCGATTTTTGTGCTTTTTTCAAATAATTGTCGGATTTAAACTTATATAGAACTTATTCACGAATGAATTAAAGTTTTCTTAAATTTTTAGTATTTAGAATTTTTTTAAACACATTAACCAGTTCTTAATTTCATAAAATATTATGAAATTTCAGAATAATTAAAAAAAAAGAAGATATTCCTATTAGTTGAAAGCAGAGCTCTTTGGAGATTTAAAAATGATCAAATTTTTTTTCAAACTACGACTCATTTTCCGAAAATCTGCTCTAAATCGTTAAATAAAAATGCAATAATATTATTCAATTTAGAAATTTTTTAATTGCTTTTATAAATAAGATTTGTTTTGGGAAAATCTCTTTTTCGATGAATAATGAATTTTTACAAGGAATGCTTTCATCTTTTAATAATAATTTATAAAGTTTTAAATCTTTTAAAATTCAGCATTAATGGGATTATTTTATCTGAAATTGTAATTAACTGAAAACTATATTTACGATTAAAAAATTGAAAAGCTTAATACTCATCATTTTGCACAAAGATGTTTTAAATAGATTTTTATTTGATTTTTAGCGTTAAAACATTCCAATTCTTCTAAGTAGAGTAGTCAATAAATGACAATATCATTAAAAGATCACGCGCTTTAAAGATTATCACCCCTTAATTTCTGGGAAAGAAACATATTTTTTAATTTGTGTGCCATTCTTTTTTACTATTCTTTTTGTGCCTCATCTTGTTTAATTCTCAACATTTTGCTAACTATCCCTTCAAAATTTGAAAGTATATTTTAAGGATGCGTAAAAACGTTTATAAATTTATCTCATTACATAACAGTACGATATTAAATGAAAACATGTTCAACCTGTAAAATAATAACTCTCTTAGGTTAACAATACCAAAAACAATTTTAACTGCCGAAAAAACACAATCTGCCCACTTAACGGTCAATGTATGACCAAATGTATAATTTACAAAACTAGCATTCATTCTGAAGACACTGGTAAATCTTATTTTGGTTCAACAGAGAACAAATGCAAAAATAGATTCTATGAACATAATGCAGAAAAACCTTTATCTGTGCTTTGTGGACTACGCAAAAGCGTTTGACAAAGTACGACACAAGGACTTGATAGAGATGCTTGACAACCTCGATATTTTCAGAACAGACGTTAAGATAATCAAGAACCTATATTGGCAACAAACTAGTGTACGGATATGAGGTGAACTCAGCAAGTATACAAAAATAGAAAAGGACGTAAGACAAGGATGTGTTTTCTCGCCAGATCTTTTGAACCTGTACAGCGAAGCAATTATGAGAGAAATAAAAGTCTTGCCAGGATTCGGCATTGGCGGCCATAATCTCAACAATATCCGATACGCGGATGATATAGTGCTGATAGCAGACACAGAAAGGAAAATGCAGGACCTCCTACAGAATTTAACAAAACTAAGTGAAAAGGATTGAGCATAAATCTCAAGAAAACTGAATGCATGATCATAAGCAAAAAGAGGAGATCAATATGCCAACTGCAAGTTGGATGATCTAAAAAATTCATATACCTGAGAAGTGTTTTGACAGAGGATGGAAAATGCGACACGGAGATCCAAAGAGGCATTGACATGGCCAAAGACGCATTTCAGAAGTTAGCCAGAGTACTGAAAGACCAGAAAATCTCATTAGAAACAAAGAAAAGGGTGCTGGATTTCTATGCGATATTTGCCCTTCTGTATGGAAGTGAATGCTGAACAATCTCATCAAAGATGAAGGAGAGGCTTGATGCAGCAGAAATATGGTTTTACAGAAGCATAGATAGATAGATAGATAGATTTGAACAGACTGAGATAGATAGATAGATAGATAGATAGATAGATAGATAGATAGATAGATAGATAGATAGATAATGAAGAGTGCTGGATTGCTATGTGATATCTGTCCTTCTGTATGGAAGTGAATGCTGGACAATCTCATTAAAGAGGAATAAGAGACTTGAGGCAGCTGTAAAGTGGGTTTACAGAAGGATGCTGAGGATACCATGGACAGAGCACATGTGCAATGATGAGGTGTTGGAAAGGATGCAAACTGATAATAAATATCAGGAAGAGACAAATGACGTTCCTGGGACACGTAAAGAGGAATGAGTTCCTGGAGAACTTAATACTCACAGGTCGGATAAATGGAAGGTGAGACATGGGGAAAGCAGTCGCGAGACGTACTTGTTAGGTCTGAGCAAATGGTTGAAGAAACGGATCTTGGAAGAGATACCAAGAGAAAAAAAACTATTGAGAGCGACAAGAGACAGAGCCAAGTGGAAGTCCATGATCGCCTACCTCTTGAAGGGACACGACACATGAAGAAGAATTCCTATTTCACTCAGTCATTAAAATTTTTAATTAATTGAAGAAAATTTTATAGGATCTTAAATTTTATTGAAAGCATTTTCAAACGTAAGATTATAAAGTAAAAAAAAAAACTAAATCTTTCAAAAATATTAGATGATGGAAGAAAATATGCTAACTTTTAAAAATTACTAGGTAGTTAAAACCAAAATCAAATCGTTCACTTTAATTTTGTAAATTTATGTCAACTCTGGTCAACCATACTTAGGTTTCCAATAAGGCTGTCAGTAATCAATCAACACGTTAGAAAAAGGAGGCCATCGTGATAAAGAAATGATTGTATGCTTCGAAATTCTTCACCAAACCATTTAGTATAGTGGAGTCAGTTGAGTGCCGTACGTGATACACACTTGGGTGATCATGTCAATAAAAAGACATGACTGAATAGACAGAATATTTTCCCGCGGCAGACTGTCAGTTCTTTCTGTAGTAGACTACCAGATCTAATCTTCATGGCTAAGACGCAGCATGTGTCTACGGCTATATCGTGTTCAATACACCGGTTCCATCGACATCAACATCGACCCTGGCCAGTACTTAAATGGGTGACCATTTGGGAATACCAGGGGCTGTAAATGTAAGGACCAAGAATGGTCCACTGGTCCTACATGTAAAAAAAAAAAAACAGTTTGTTACAGCAACAAAAAAGTTGCTGCCCTATGCACCATCTGGGTGTAATGATGTGATGATGATGATGATGATTATGACGCACCATACCAGGAACATTGTAGCCAAACCCCTGAATCCCTTTATATTCCCCCAGTGAGATGTAAATTCCCCTAAAGCAGCTTCCTTGTGTAAACTGCGACTCTCGTGATTTTTACAGAGAGAACACCATTGTACAATAATAATAACAAGAAATCATTTTTTTCATGTTTTAAAGCACAGATTTGAGAGAGAGACTCTTAAGGGTCACTCTCGTAACGCTTCTGCGAGCTATAAAACTGACTAGAATACCAAAGAAGGATTGGTTAAGCTGTTTTTCTTTCCGTTTTTTTAATCGAATTTACTCTAAGAAAGACAGTAAAGATACTAAGACACAATAGGTTACTGGATGTGGGAGAATTAGAAAGAGAAATATGACCAATTAAGGAGAACAAAAGTCGAGTAATCAACAGGTGAGTAGATACCTGTTGGCATTATACAAGTTAACTAAAAATGTTCTGTCCGTTTTTTGATTAGTCATTGAATGAAGTTGAAATATATACAAAATGCGTGTAGCAATTGTTTTCAAATTCGGACAGCCGTAATTAGGAACATCAGATGTTATAAAAAATAAAAAATAAAAACACGCACACCGTGCCCGGCCATGTATTATAAGCCGGACAGCTGTGAGAAGGATGGAAGTGTCTAGAGATCTCGTTCGGGGCTGTTTGCTTTACGACTTCAAAGTGGGCTTATCAGCAGCTGCATCAAGTCACCGCATATATTGGGGATAGTGCTGTGGATGAACGAACTGCAAGGCGTTGGTTTCGAAAATTCAAGTCGGGAGATTTATCTCTCCATGATGAGCCTCGCAGTGGACGACCACGGGTCTTGAATGACGGAGTCCTGAAGGCGGCCATTGAAGAGGACAGTAGTCTAACCTGTGATGAACTTGCAAGACAGTTCAACGTTTCCGATGAAACAGTTAGACTTTATCTGCACCGCCTAGGTAAGACGTACACACTGAGCAAGTGGGTTCCGCAAACGCTGTTGGAGGTCCACAATAGACAATGAGTAGCAGCCTGCGTATCGCTGCTTTCTCCCACCGTACCGCATCCTTATTCAATCGAGTGCTTACCAGTGATGAAAAGTGGGTTCTGTACGAAACTTCCAAGCTTTCCAGACATTGGTTGTGTCCTCAGGATTCTGTCCCTCACACCGCAAGACCGCCTATACACCCACACAAGATTATGCTGGTGGACAGGTCGTCAAGTGGTTCATTATGAACTGCTACCAACATGCCGAACGGTCACTGGAGACATATACTTGCAGCAATTGAAACGTGTGAACAGATATTGCGCCGGAAAGAGCCAGCACTGGTGAATCGTAAAGGTGTGCTTTTCCTCCATGACAACGCCAGGCCGCATATCGCGCGAGTGGTCAGGGATACCATACAGCAACTCGGGTGGGAGACTTTGTGCCACCCACCTTATTCACCTGACTTTATTCGCCATCCGATTACCACCTCTTCCACTCCCTGGATAATCATCTTCCTGGGAAATCCTTCGCTAATGAAGCAGACTTGCGCAAAGCCCTCACGGACTTTTTTGCCTCAAACCCCCACCCCCCGAGTTCTACCGCAAGGGCATTGAACGCCTGGAGACACGTTGGCAGAAGGCGCTGGGTGCCGATGGCGATTACTTCGAAGACTAAATATAAGTTACACATACTGTGAAGCGTTTAAAAAACGGACATAACTTTTTGGTTACCTTGTATTTAATTAATTGAACATCAACGTTAACCGAAAAGCATGGATTTGGAAGGGAGTTCCATAGGCGAAACCTGTGAAAAAAGAAACTGTTAGTGTAGAATTTACGGTTACGTCTAGCCAACTGAAATGTAAACTGATGAGACCTTGTTGCCAGTCTAATAGTGCGCTTAAATTCATAAAGTCTATGTACTTCAGGTCGACTGTGAGTGTGAGACCGAGGAGGCACTCTATGAAAGAAACAAACTGTTAGCATAGAATTTACGGTTACATCTTGCCAAAAAACTGTAAATTGATGAGACCACATCGTCAGTCTAGCCAGTCAACGAATTGCCATACATGACTCACGCTTGGGCAATCATGTCTATTTTAAATTCCAAACTGACTGGGCAGCAGATTTTCTTTCGGTAGGTTACCATTACTTTCTATGGTAGACTGGTTGCCAACCAAGGCTATAGAGCCCAATTTGTTCTGGTATTTAACCCATAGCTGAGAGAGAAGCGACGTATTAAAACCTTACCCAAGGGTATTTGTGCGTAAGTAATGCAAAGAATTTCACTGAAATTCGAACTCCTTTTCTCGTTCCGTGTTGATATACACTGCACCACAAAACATAGATTGTTCTTATTTATTTTAGTCTGCAGGCCTAAATGTTTGAGAGCGCAAAACTTTCATTAATAAAAGCTGTTCGGTCTCCGGCAATTTCATAATATTTTAATAGGATTTCTCTATCATTTAGGCTGGTAGATGAAAGCAAACAAATATATTATTTAATAAATAAACAGAGCATCTACTCAAATAAGTGTATCCACTAAAAATAACGTTTAAAATAATAAAAAAGCTATCGGATTAATAAGAATTCATTACATTGTTTAGAAACCGTGTCTTAAAATGACAGGTTGAAACGGGACTGAGAATGCATGTCTTAAAATGGCATGTTGAAAATGGTTATTTCCCCTTTAAATTTTATCTGAATTTACACACACACACACACACACACACACACACACACACACACACACACACACATATATATATATATATATATATATATTATGACTATTTTCGCTTTCACACCCTAATTAAACACTATGGAGGAAAGGTAGACTTAGAAAAAACAGTAGCTACTCACGCATTCTACAGTAATGAATTTGAACACTCTCGGCTACTGGCTTGTGTTTACATTGTATAAAGTCCGCCTTTCCTCTACCGAACGTCCATAGCTCAGAGGTAGATTCGCCGACTGACGTCAGTTCGGTTTGGTTTCAATCCTGGGTAAAAAGCAATCGGATGTCTAACCGTACTGATGAGCTAACCGTACAGATACAGCGAAACAGATCTATCTGCGGATATATATATATGTATATATATATATATATATATATATAAACTTATTTATAAATGGAACTTTGTCTCTGTGTGTGTGTGTGTGTGTGTGTGTGTGTGTGTGTGTGTGTGTGTGTCCGTTAACTATAGACTCCGAAACGGCTGAGCGGATTTTCTTAAAAATTTACACAGTTGTACTATAAGCGTCTGCGAGTGTTCTTAGCTAGGTTTTGCGTCGAGGTACCCCCGATAAATATCAAAAATCGATAATCAAAAAAATCGGGTTATAGAAGGAGTGGTCCGATTTTAATCAAATTTCATACACTCAGAGACAAAGACATAAGAAACGATATTCAGAAGTTTCAAGGTTGCAGTTCTTACAATAGTGCAGAAAATTTGATATTGATACCAGGAAATCAAAATTTGATTTACTTCCATTCATTTTTCTTTTAGTCTACAGTTTCGCTTTAACTGGAAACAACTATTGCTTTTTAGTCTTTCTTGCCGTCTGTGTGTGTGTGTGTGTGTGTGTGTGTGTGCGTGTGTGTGTGTGTGTGTGAATAATAAATAATATACATATGGGAATATACACTTCTATAAAAATATTATTCAGATGTTAATAAAACAGTGCGCAATATAATACAAGCATTAATTATATATATATTAATAAATTTACATATTATTCTACGTCGGTAGTACCACTCCGAGTTTCATGCGTTACGCGATCATCAGATGCATATCATGGACTGACCTTTTGAGAGATTTGAATTTAAGTTCACTCTATTTTCATAGGAGTTAAATCTTATAATGTTAGAGTACTACTTTTTCATTTAAAAATTTAATTTTAATTTTTTTAATTTGAAATTTTTAGTTTAATTTTTTAAATTTTAAATTTAAATTTTTAAACTTAAAATGTTTATTTTATAATTTAAACTTTCACTTTTAATTGTTAAAATTTAGAATTTAAATTTAGTATTTAATTTGTTATTATCTCCTTTAATTTGTCGTCTATTTAAGTTTTACTCTTGAAAATAAATATTTTTTTGGGAAGCCATGATCGCCAAGGATCAGTTAAGTGCCATACGTAATACTCGTTTTGGGCGATCATGTCTCGAAGCAGACATGACTGACTGGGAAGAGGATTATTTCGCAGCAGCTTGCCATTGCTTTCTGCGGTAGACTGGTTACCAACCAAGGCTATAGAACCTAATCTGTCCTGTTATTTAACGCATAGCTGAAGGGAGAAAAGACAGATTGTATTAATAAGTATAATTAGTAGGGGATCATTTTATTACTTAATAACAATATAAAACTGATCCCCCACTTTTTGCCCAGTAGAAGCTTTACTTATGTTTCCAACTATTATTTTCATTCATTCAGTTAAGTTCTATACGGGATTCACGTTTGGGCGATCATGTCTCGACAGAGACATGCTTGACTGGACAGAGGATTATTTCGCAGCAGCTTGCCATTGCTTTCTGCGGTACACTGGTTGCCGACCAAGGCTATAGAACCCAATCTGTCCTATTATTTGACTCAGAGCTAGAGAGAGAAATGTATTATATTTTAAGTGGGGGATCAGTTTATTACTTCATAACAATATAAAACTGATCCTCCACTTTATGCCCAGCAGAAGCCTTAATTATGCTTTCAACTATTATATTCAGTCAGTCAGTTAAGTGCCATACGTGATATAACTGAAAGAGACATGACTGACTGGGCAGAAGATTATCCCGCAGTAGGTTGCCATTGCTTTCTGCGGTAGACTGGTTGCCGACCAAGGCTATAGAACCCAATCTGTCCTATTATTTAATCCATAACTGGAAGGAAGGGACGGATTAATACCTTTCCCAAGGGTGTTTGCGCGTAAGTGAATGCAATGAATTCAGCTGGAATTCGAACTCAGCTCCCCGAATTTTCGTTCCGAGCCGATATCCAATGGACCACAACGCACATCCTAGGATACGGTGAGTAAAAAAAGGAGGACGTGTTTGAGACCAGCTCGAAGGAAATGTTCTACATGTTATCTCGCATCTCTGTTTGGAATAAAATCTTCATAGCCCACCAGAAGATGACTCTACTATCCCAAGCCGAGCTCATTAAATATTTTCCAGTGAGACTAGTTAATTAAACAGAGAAAGCGTTTGCCTGTCTTGTTAATTGAAAGTCTGTGTTTCCTCTGTGCAAAGGCCGACATTTATCTAGTTCTCAGCTGTCGAATGATCGATCGATTATTGAAAATAGACATTTAGTTTTACCAGAGGCACTGGTCCAATGACGACGTGTCCGTCAAAGCGATAATTGGATGCGTAGACTGAAGCTTTGTTGTTCGATTCTCTGAAATATTGGATTAAACGCGACAGTCATAAATAATTAAAAGAAAATAAAGACAAGAAATTTACATTTAAATTTAAGAAAATAGGAATGTATTAACAGACGCGATTCAAAGATGAATTGATATAAAACACACTCCTGAAGAAGGTCGACGAGAGAATCGGCCAAAAAATAATAATGAGAAAAGCAACAACGATAATACCGGTTGGATAAGTTCTACGAAAATGAATATGTTTCGGTAAAGTTAATTAAAATTATTGAGGGCTGTAAATTGTATCAAGTCAGAATAAAAACCAAAAAAAAACAAAAAACAAACCAACATGAGCAACATCATTATTCATATTTGCCTAGTATTAGTAGTTAAATTTTACGCCTATTAGCAACGAACGCAACACTAAAGATGACTACACTATTTCATTCTAGATTAGCACTTCATTCTACGCTCATTAACAACAAACACAACAATAAAGGCTATAGTCTTAACTGTTTTATTCTAGTACCGATCGTTCATTTTACAGCCATTAGCAACGAACGCAACAATAAAGGATATAGTCTTCACTGTTTCATTCTAATATTAGACATTCATTTAACGCCCATTTGCAACAAACGCAACAATGAAGGCTTTAGTCTTAACTAATTCATTCTCGTATTGCACGTTCATTCATCGCCCATTAGCAACGAACGCAACAATAAAAGCTTAGTTTTAACTTTTTCATTCTAGTACTGGTCGTTCATTTTACACCCATTAGCAACGAATGCAACAATGAAGGCTTTAGTCTTAATTAATTCATTCTAGTATTGGACTTTCATTCTAAACCCATTAGCAACGAACGCAACAATAAAGTCTAGTTTTAAGTGTTTCATTCTAGTATTGGACGTTCATTCTACGCCTGTTAGCAACAAACGCAACAATTAAGGTTATAGGCTTCACTGATTCATTCTAGTGTTAGACGTTCATTTAATGCCTATTACCAACGAATACAACAATAATGGCTATAGTCTTAGCTAATTCATTCTAGTATTGCACATTCATCCTACGCCTATTAGCAACAAATGCAACAATAAAGGCTATAGTCTTAACTGTTTCATTTTAATATTGGACGTTTATTCTACGCCCATTAGCAACGAACGAAACAATAAAGGCTATAGTCTTAACTGTTTCATTCTAGTATTAGACGTTCGTTTAACGCCCATTAGCAACGAACGCAACGATAAAAGCTATCTTTATGGTCTTTCGTGTAAACCTCAAAGTGTAAATGCTAATTTTGAATCATGCGTCAATTTGTTCTTACTTTGCGTAGACGATTATGCTCACATTCAGTCAGTTAAGTGCCACACGTGATACACGTTTGGTCGACCATGTCTCGAAAGAGACATGACTGACTGGGCAGAAGATTATCCCGCAGTAGGTTGCCGTTACTTTCTGCGGTAGACAGGTTGCCATCCAAGGCTATAGAACCCAATCTGTTCTGTTATTTAACTCACAACTGAAGGGAGAAAAGATAGATTATATTATACTATTATATCAAGTATAATTAGTGGGGGATCAGTTTATTACTTCGTAACAATAGAAAACCGATCCCCCACTTTATGCCCAGTAGAAATTTCAATTATGTATCCAACATATTCAGTCAGTCAGTTAAGTGCCATACGTGAAACACGCTTGGGTGATCATGTCTCTAAAGCGACATGATAGACTGGGAAGAAGATTATCCCGTAGTAGGTTGTCATTACATTCTGCGGTAGACTGTCCTGTTATTTAACCCAGTCTGTCCTGTTATTTAACCCATAACTGGAAGGAAGAGACGGATTAATACTTTTCCCAAAAGTATTTTCGCGTAAGTGAATGCAAGAAATTCAAGTGGAATTCGAACTCGGCTCCCCGATTACTGATTACCGATTACCAATAAGTAGGTTTCAGAAATATCTTGGCTTTAAAGGCAAAGTTTATAGGAAATATTGACCATCTTTTCATACTTTCTAGGTGCAAGCAAATCGGAAATAAAAATTACTACACCAGAAAAAAAAGCGTGTCACTCAGTATAATTCACAGCTCTGGCATAATTACTTTCAGAACAATCCAATAGAAAAGTTAATAAACTAATTTTAGACGCAGTTTCGTACTAATCAAACGTTGTACAGTATTGGTTAGTTAACTTATAATTCATATAACAATGAAACGCATAATTATTTTCGTAAGTACCCAATAGAAGATATTTTAAACTTATTTTATTCTGTTTCGTATCATTATACCTTTGTTCTCTATTGTTTGTTTCACAAGTCTCTGTAAAATACGTAATTTCATTCCGAACGTCTTAATCGAAGTGATTATAATCTAACCGAGGTACCTCCAGTGGAGTCCAGTCATTTTCGATATCTAACTTTTAAACTAAATTTTTAAAAATGAAAAAAGTTTTCATGAAGCTTTTATTTTAGTTTTAATTGAAAGTTAAATGATTAAATTTACTATTTCCAGTAAGTAAAATACTCTGGTTTATTTCAAGCAGAAACTATACTGATTGAAATACAAAAGTTTGAGATTTTATTTTAAATTTTTTGAATTTTGACACCTTTTTTGAGCGATCGACACATTTGTAAACAAAAGTTAATTCTCGGTTTTAAAAATCTTGCAAAAATAAAATATACATCTGTGATACATTATTTTTGGAAAATTAACAAATTTTAATCTGATTTACACAAATATTACTTATTTATAGGATGAAATTTAGAATAAAACTATTTCTTAAACACAGATTTGAACTTTTTGACCTGTTCACCGTACATCAAGAACTTGTTGATATGTTCTTGATTAGAGATAAAAGTGTATGACGTTCATAAGTGACAAAATTGAACAATTTTTTTTGGTGATGGGTAAGGGGAAAAAAAACTCTGACCTTTTAATTTGCACACAGAAATTACCATACAAAAAAAACAACTTCAAATACACACACAAAAAAAGAAAAATTTTAATTATTTTAAAAATATTAAGGCCAAACGATTTGTATTACATTTTCAATTTTCGATAGGCAATATAATCTTCAATTATCAACTTAAAAATCTAACCGGAACAAATCTTTGAAGTATTTTAAAAATACATTTGAAACTTTATAAGTTATTATAATTAACAAAAAATTAAAACAATCCTTTTAAAATTTCATTAGTAATCAAAAAAAAAAAAAATTACTTTTCTTTAAACTACAATCTCCTTAATTTTTATTCAAGCAATTAAAAGCTTATCAAATTAAATAATATCTGAGTTTTATTGCATTTTTTATTTTACTCTTCGGGGCAGATTTTCGGATAGAGAGGCCAAATAAAAAAAAAAGATGATTTATGTGTTCTGTTTTTAGCTAATAAAACCATAGACTGCAACAAAGTAAAAATTATTAAAATTTCATGGATTTACGTGTGTGTCTGGGGGGGGGGTGTAACAGAGTTAAAAAATGTTACCAAGATTTTTAAAAAATAATAATTTCAAAAATTAATTCATTCATTTGTGAATGAGTACTGAAAGTTTCATTAAAATCCAACAATTATTGGATTTTTGCGAGAATTTCCAAATTAATGTGTTTGCCACCAAAAAAATGTGGGTGATGTAATCATTACGTTTTCCATTGTAAACAGTCGTAACGTTTTGGTTAGCCGCTAACTCAAATCAAAACAAGATTTTCTGCAAAAATTTCAAATATGTAAGAAGGGA
>JBBBDQ010028973.1:0-42500 GCA_037127315.1 Ascarosepion bandense
AAGAAGAAGAAGAATCGTAACTGTTGGTGTTAGAACACTACCGCATTGGGCTCCCCAAAAATTCAGAGATGCGATCTGCGTGTTCAGGACCCTGAACAGAGTTCAAAGAAAAACTGGAAGGAGTAAAAACTAAAGTAAGATCAACACAGGACAAAAAGAGTTTGAGTTAGAGTTTTGTTTAACGGCATATCAACACCTCTGTGGGTTATTTAATGCCAAAAATGTGGAGTCTTACAGGTATTTTTTTTAATGTTTGGTTATAGTGAGAAAGTTGATTTAGTCAGATTTTAATTAACATTTCTTGTTTTTATTCTTTTTTATTTTAGAAAACTAAAAATGACTTCTAGTTTTTTATTAAAAAATGTTTTGCTGAGAATAATTTTTTCCTTCAAATGTTTTATGGTAATAATTTTTTCTTCAAAAATGTATATTTTTCTCTAAAAGTCTATTTTTATGTATATATTTCTATAAAAGTCTATTTTTATACTTTCATAATGTTTTGACCCCAGTTTGAGAATTAACTATTTGCCCATAGCTGGGACCCTAACAGGTTCTACCACTTCGGGTCAGAAGGGACCTGGAAACAACAGCAATTAAGAGGTAGTTTCATGCTCCTCACAACCTTCCAATCAGAGGCCTTGCTGCCGGATGCATTTTAACGTCATGCCATGGGCCCCGGACGAATGGAGGAGCAGAACAAACGATTTCCAACGGCACATCAAATCCTTATTTAATGCCAAAATTTATTTTTCTTGATAGCTTTGATTTGATGTATTTGTTTAATGGCATATCAAATCCGTGTGGGCTATTTAATGCCGAAATTGTTTGTTTAACGGCACATTAACTACATATGGGTCATTTAATTCAACTCTGGTGGGACTTTTGATTTGTTACTTCAATGGAATATTATTCCTTATGGTTCATTTAATACCGAAATTTAATTTTCTTTGGGGATCTGTTTGAGTTGTTTATTGAAAGGCATATTATCTCTTAGGAGATATCTAATGCCGAGAATTAATTCTCTTTGGGGATTTCATTTGCTTGTTCAACGGCATATCATCACTTATGGGTTATTTAATGCGGAAATTTAATTTTCATGGGAGCTTTGATTTGGCTTATTTGTTTAACAGAATATCAACACCTTGTTGGTCATTTAATGCCAAAATTTAATTTTCCTATTAACTTTGAAGTAATAAAAATATGATATATGCGATTCTGTTTTCACGATTGTATATGTAATAGATCAATAAATGGTACTCGTGTTTAATATATATATATATATATATATATATATATATATGCGTGACTCTTCAGAAATGAATTGAGTTCTCTCGGTGACTGGCGTCTGTATACACTGCTTATATACAAGACGTTAAAATTTCTCTTCTCTGATGCCATGCGCCGATGGCTTAGGGAGTAGAGACTCTCGACTGACACCAAATCGGTCGAGTTTCGATCCCGGCCAGAAGCAAGTGGATATGTCTAGCCACACTGATGAGCTGTGATACAGCGAAACGGGCTTGTATGAGGATGACTAATATTTTTTTTTAATCATATCACCCCAAGCAAGGCGGTAATGCCACTGAAGCGCAGGGGGCTACCTAAGAATGAAAAGATTGGAAAAGAGAAAGCCGGGAACCACATCCTAAACAGGGAACAAGTGATGAGCCTCTACACCTGTTCAATAGACGTGGGTGGAGTGTGAACCGGGCGATAGTTTAGTCTATCTACTCCAATTGAGGAAAAAAAAATGAAAGAAAAAAGTGAAAAGATAGGAAAAGAGAATGCCGGAAACCACATCCTAAACAGTGAACAAGGGATGAGCCTCTACACCTGTTCAATAGACGTGGGTGGAGTGTGAACCGGACGGTATATATATATAGTAGAACCTGCCGTATGCGACTCTCTTCGTCAGCGACTACCTGTTGTTAACGAACGTTTTTCTATGCACGGGTGATTTGCTAATGTTAATTGACCCTCAGTGAGCGACCACCTGCAGAACACGACCAGCGACTAACATCAACGAGTGAAAATCACTGATGAAGCGACCGCTTTAAAAATAACCCATTTTGGTCGTACACTCCGAACTTCTAAATTAAGAGAAACTAAATGAGTAATCTATTTTATTTTGTTAAAAGACGACAAGAAATCACAGCAATTGTTGATTTTTTATCAGGTCTGAGCTTTCGGCTTACATAAGCCATCATCAAATAATGAACATTAATATATAGTGAACATAGAACATTTAAGTTATGAACAAAGTGGAATTAAACAAAGAGAATTAAATCAAAGAGACAAGTCCATTTTTAACGTTTCGGATGGCCGCAGAGGGTGACAAAATGGTGGTGGTGGTGTTAATAACAACTATTGCTTTATAGTCTTTCGTACTAATGTCCAAAGAGTCTGAGCTCCAGGACCATGGATTAATTTTACAGCTTTCATTACACCCGAGCAACGCCGGGCTATACTGCTAGTATATATATATTATTCTATGACTATGGTACTACTCGCAGTTTCATGCGTTATGCAATCATCAGGTGCATATTTCAAACGGACAGTATATATAATACGGCTCCGTTCATACACTGAGCACTGTTTTATTTTTTAACACTCAATAATAATACTATATGTACACCCACCTCATATGTGTATTTGTTGATTTTCGTCACTAAATTGTTCAACAATTGGTAAATGTTTTTAGGTTACAAGCATGTTAACATAAAAACATCCACCATCAGCGACGATTTTACCTTGTGTTGACATAAAACTTTACTAAGCAACGATAACATTTACCAAAAAATAGCAAACGCAGTTCTCTAATAATCCTACAAGCACCCAACTAAATCCTCTACAGAAAGCCAATGTAGTGTACCAATTTACACGCTCGTTTAGAGATTGTATCTCTGGTACTAATAATAAACCCATTGCATATATTGGTTTTACTACAACCACACTCTCCCGTAGAGTTACCTGACACCTTTCTGATTAGAGTTCAATTAAACAACATTTCTTTGAAAACCATAGCCATGTAGGTAATATCAGACAGATTTTAGTCAACAATACAATAATCCTTACTCATACACACAGTAAAAAGAACCTTCAGATATTGGAGGCCATCTACATTAAATTCAAACAACCCTCACTTAATAAAATCAAGTTTAAATCTGGTCATAACACATTACATTGCATTTAAATATATGGTTCTGTTATCATTTCGATCTCTCACGCGGTGTGAGGTCATAGATCTGCATTACAAATTTACGAACTGCGTTTGCTATTTTTGGTAACTGTTATCGTTGCTTAGCAATGTTTTATGTCAACATAAGATCAAATCGTCACTGATGGTGAATTTATTGATTGATTCAAAGGAAAGAAAGTAAACGTTCAGTACGAACTCGGCAGATTAGTAGTGGGGAATACTAAGAAATAAAATAAGATTGTAATGGATACCCCGGTCTCCGCTAACGATATTGGTTTTACGATTAGATCGGCGTAAGATGGCATAGGAAATAAGACTACGTCAACGGATTAAATAACAATTAAAATCTATTTTGCGGTGTTCTCTGGAGGTTATATAATAATTAAGTGGAAACGAAATTGACGAGTCCAAAATTGCAAAGATTACTAAACGTATTGGTGACATCTATTTTTAAAATAATTTTTATTTACTTAATACGTTCCTTATTTTCATGTATGGTTGACTAAAACTGATATTATTATGAAAAGGTTACGTAATTTAAGAGTTTTGTACCTTCCCTTAGATTTATGAAAATTGCATTTAGGGTCATGCGTAGAAGCTGTTATCGCTTCGTCATTCAACAGTCCGGCAAACGTTCGATCAGATGAACACGACCAATTGTTAATAATTGGTTGTATATTACTTTTTTATGCTATAAGTAAGTAATATTTCTTTAAAATCAAATTAATTTAACTTTAATTCTCTAATTTTACTAAAATAAAGTGTCGGAAATCTTTTGAAATATTTTAAAATCGATGAATGTTTGTTTGTTTACAAATTTCTTAAAATTAAGAAAATGGCCGCTTTTAAGAAAGTTTTAAGAAATCAAAATTAAATGTGACATTCCAATCTACATAATTTGTGACTGAAATAGACCAGAATTTTTTACTTAATGGAAATAAATTTAATCAATATACTTTAAATTATGTCCAAAATAAACTCTTCAAGAATGTTATTTCATTTTAAACTTAGGTAAGAAAATTATGGCTTACAGCCATATCACGTTGAATACACCGGTTCTCGTCCGATCACCGAAGTTAAGCAACATCGAGCCTGGTCAGTACTTAGGTGGGTGACCGCTTGGGAATACCAGGTGCTGGTATTAGGATGTTCGTTGTGGGGCATTGGATATCGACTCGGAACGAGAAATCGGGGAGCCGAGTTCGAATTCCAGCTGAATTCATTGAATTCACTTACGCGCAAATACCCTTGGGAAAGGTATTAATCCGTCTCTTCCTTCCAGTTATGGGTTAAATAACAGGACACATTGGGTTCTATAGCCTTGGTCGGCAACCAGTCTACCGCAGAAAGCAATGACAACCTTCTGCCCAGTCAGCCATGTCTCTTTCGAGACATGATCGACCAAGCGTGTATCACGTATGGCACTTAACTGACTGAATATAATAATTGACATGATTAAGGCTTCTACTGAATATAAAGTGGGGGATCATTTTTATATTGTTATGAAGTAATAAACTGACCCCCCACTCATTACTATTTAATGATATAATACATCTCTCCCCACTCTAGCTATGAGTCAAACAATAGACAGATTGGGTTCTACAGACTTGGTCGACAACCAGTCTACCGCAGAAAGCAATGACAACCTACTGCGGGATAATCTTCTGCACAGTCAACCATGTCTCTTTCGAGCCATAATCACCCAAGCGTGTATCGGGTATGGCACTTAACTGACTGAAAAAAAATTTATGCCGAAATATTGGAGGTACCTATATTTAAGAAACAAAATTCTCAAAAAGGGGATATTGTAGAGTAAATAAAACGTTTTCGGTAAGACAAATGAACTGACAGACACACAAAGTCTGATTAGTAGTGGGGTTTACTAAGAAACAAAAGACGCCATTTAAAAAATTTAAAAAATTCTCAAAAAGGGGATATTGTAGAGTAAATAACACGCTCTCGGTAACACATATAAGCTGTCAGAAACACAAAATGAGTTCAGGGAGAGAGTAACGCCACGAACACGCCTTATCGAACTCTGCCTCCGGTTGGCGAGAAATCGAGATGAGGCTAAGGGAAAAAATTAAACAGGTACCAAACTCTGCCTTATGCAGGATCTACGAAAAACCTTTGCTAGAGCTTAAGGCCTCGACGTTCCCACAATTAAATGTCCTTCTGCTGTATCTAACCTCTGTAGAGAGGTCGGTAGATAGCAAGAATTTTACTCGAACTTACCTCGCCTGACACTCTGCCTCCGGTCGGGGGAGGAAACGATATGAGGCTGGGAAAAAAGTAGACAGGTACCAAATTGCCTTATGCAGGTTCTACGAGAAATCTTTGCCAGAACTTAAAGTCACGGTGTTCCCCACGATAAAATGGCCTTGTGTAGGGAGAAAGGTAAATAACCAGGGTTCCACTTGATCCCAGTCGACTCAGTCGGGGTTCTACAGACTGAAATCAGCAGACAAAAAATAATAAATACAAAATGCCCGATCCTTCTACTGGGAGGGGTTGTTAAATTTTCATCTTTGGCACAAGAGTACGTGTTCGTATATCCCACTTCAAATTCGACCTTGTAACATATCTGGTCTCTGTGGTGAGACTTTGTCCAAATACCCAGAATTCTGACAGATTTCTGATAGATTTCTGATAGAGAACACCCCTCCCCTCATTTCTTTTTCATTAAATTTTTAAATATATATATACTAGCAGTATAGCCCGGCGTTACTCGCGTGTAATGAAAGCTTTAAAACTAATCCATGGTCTTGGAGCTCAGACTCTTTGGACGTTGACACGAAAGACTAAAAAGCAATAATTGTTTCCAGTTAAAGCAAAACCGTAGACTGAAATGAAAAATGAATGGATGTAAGTCAAATTTTGATTTCCTGGTATCAATATCAATTAAGTTTTTTTCGTCGTAAACTGAATTTCGAAGGCTAAATAAGTCCTCTGAGTAAATGGTATCATGGCTGAGACTAAGAACTATAATTATACCTACTTAGAGCCAAACTGAAGCAAAAACTAAAATAAAAGTGCTGAAAAAAATACAGACATACTGGCAGATAAACAGAAACACGCACAAACATCTTGCATTTTATATATATATATTATAGATTTTTTACACTATTGTAAGAACTGCAACCTTGAAACTTCTGAATATCGTTTCTTATGTCTTTACCTATGAGTGCATCAAATTTGATTAAAATCGGACCACTCCTTCTATAACACGGTTTTTTCGATTATCGATTATCGATATTTATCGGGGGTACCTCAACACAAAACCTAGCTAAGAACACTCGCAGACGCTTATAGTACAACTGTGTAAATTTTCAAGAAAATCGGTTCAGCCGTTTCGGAGTTTATAAGTAACGGACACACAAACACACACAGTTTTATTTATAAATAAGTTTTGTATATAAATGAATTTTAATATCATGGGTTTGTTTCCCCTTTTTAGGTGCCCCTTGTAAATATGTGGTATTGTGTTGTACGAAGGATTGGGATGTGATGGATGGGTTCTTGCGGTGAATGTACAAATTGTTAATGAGTGATAGGGACGTGATAGTGTTTAGCTAGGTATAGGATAGTTAGTGATTACTACCCTCTATCTATCTTTTCGGCCTTATGCGACAATTTTGTATTTTAATGCAAAATAAATATTGAGATTTCTGATAGAGTTCTGATAGAGTAATCCATAGAAACCGTTTGCGTCAGACCTGACATAATATTATACCCTTTAGTAATGGGTTATAGGAAAGTTGTGGTGCAGTGGATATTGGCTAGGAACGAGGAATCGGGGTACAGAGTTCGCATTCCAGTTGAATTCCTTGCATTCACTTACGCACAAATACCCTTGGGAAAGGTATTAATCCATCTCTTCCCTCCAGTTATGCGTTAAAAAATAGGACAGATTAGGTTCTGTAGACTTGGCTGGCAACCAGTCTACCGCAGAAAGTAATGGCAACCTACTGCGGGATAATCTTCTGCCCAGTCAGTCATGTCTCTTTCGAGACATAACCGCCCAAGCGTGTATCACGTATGACACTTAACTGACTGAATGAAGATAATAGAAACATAATTAAAACTTCTACGAGGTATAAAGTGGGGGAATCATTTTTCTATTGTTATGAAGTAATATGCTGATCCCCCACTAATTATACTTGATATAACAATGTAATATAATCTATCTCTTCTCCCTTCAGCTATAAGTTGAATGGTATGGCAGATTGGATTCTATAGCCTTGGTCGGCAACCAGTCTACCGCAAAAAGCAATGGCAACCTACTGCGGGATAATCTTCTGCCCAGTCAATCATGTTTCTTTCGAGACATGATTGCCCAAAGTGTGTATCACGTATGGCACTTAACTGTCTGACTGAATAGTTGGAAACATAAGTAAAGCTTCTACTGGGCAAAAAGTGGGGGATCCGTTTTCTATTGTTATTAAGTAATAAGCTGATCCCCCACTAAAATTACTTATTAATACAATCCGTCTCTTCTTCCTTCAGCTATAGTTTAAAGAGAGGATTAGAAAATCTTCTGCCCGGTCAGTCATGTCTCTTTCGAGACATGATCGCCCAAAGCGTGTATCACGTATGGCACTTAACTGACTGAATGGATTATAACAAAACCTTAGAAAAAATCAATTCTTTCGACAAAATCATGTTTAATCTGTGGAGTTAAGCATAATTTTAATAATGAGATTTATTGTGTGTCCAGACTTTAGGGACACCCTCTATATCGTACATTCGAAAAATGTGTTGCTCTTAATAGAAATCGAACTTTCTATCCCGATAATGTTGGCAGCATAGATAGGCGATATTTGGTGTGTCGAAATTTAGCAACAAATGCAAACCAGTGTTGTTTTCAGCAAGATTACTTTTGGATAATAGAACGAAAAACGGTCTTCAGCCTACAATGAAGAAAGTAGCTGGAGGCATTTTGAACGAAAGAAATCAAGCCACAAGAGAAAGAAAGAAAAAAAACATGCATATAAATAGAATAAAAATAAAAATAAAATTAAAAGGGAGAAAAATCAATCAAATCATATTTCATTTGGTTTGGCACAAACAGGTTGGCGGCAACAATCACGTGAAACATGTCTAAACAGAAATACAAACGAATTCGAACTATTTACGGATGTGTATTCTTAGCGAAATACACAAGTGGTGATTTCGTAGTTGCTAAAAATGGCAACCTTTTTCTTTGCAAGGTTTACATGCGGAAGATTGCATTTCAAAATGTGGCACCGTTGATAAGGAATCACAGAAAAGAAATGAGTTTGAGTTTTGTTTAACGGTATATCAACACCTCTGTGGGTTATTTAATGCCAAAAAGGTGGGGTTTTAAGGTATTTTGTTTAATGTTCGGTTTTAGTATAAAGCTTGATTTAGTCAGATTTTGATGAAAAAGTTTTTATTTTTATTTTAAAAACAGAAGACGTCTTCCAGTTTTTTATTAAAAAATGTATCGCTGGTAATAAGTTTTTTCTTAAAAAATGTATTATGGCAATTTTTTTTAAAATATATTATGGTAACATTACCAACAATACTAATGTATTGTTGGCAATATTTATCCTTCAAAAATGTATGTTTTTCTATAAAACTCTATTTTTATGTATATATTTCTATAAAAGTCTGTTTTGATTCCAGTTTGGGGTTAGGTATTTGGCCATATCTGGGACCTTAACAGGTGCTACCACTCCGGGTTTGGGTTGACCTGGGAACAACAGCAATTAAAAGGCGTTTCCATGCTCCTCACAACGTCTCAATCAGAGGTCTTGCTGCCGGATGCAGTTTACCGTTATACCAAGAGAATTGAGATAGAGGGAAAGATTTTAATGACAACGTCTTTAGCCTTTGTGTTTTAAGTTGGCGACTTCAAGTCAGGATGGAAGACAACCAATGGGATACTTACACTGACATCTTCCACTTGGAATGAACGGAGAAGGGCGTGTTTCTGTTCTATAGACGTTAACTTGTACAGCGAGACTATTCAGAGGGCCCTAGATGTTCTGCTAGGATTTATCATCGGAAGTCACAATTTGAACAACATAAGGTACGCAGATGATACAGTGTTGATTGCTGACACGGAAAGGAAACTACAAGGCCGCCTACAGAAGGTAGCCGAAGAGAGTGACAAGAAAGGTGGGGTATAGAAAAATCAGGCAGGTACAAAGATTTAAATAGCTGAGAAAATCAGAAACTGCGACAGAGAGATCCGAAGGCGAATTGGCATGGCGAAGGACGCGTTCCAGAAACTGAATAGAGTATTAAGAGACGGAAAACTTTCACTAGAAACAAAGAAGAGAGTACTGGATCGCTATGTGATGTCATTTCTTTAATGCTGGACAATATAATCAAATATGAAGAATAAACTTGAAGGAGCTGAAATGTTCTACAGAAGGATGCTGCGGATATCGTGGACCGAACATGTGAGCAATGACGAGGTTTTGGAAAAGATGGAAACAAAAAGGAAATTAATACTGAGCATCAAGAAGAGACAGCTGAAGTTCCTTGGACATGCAATGAGGACGGAGGGCTTGGAGAACCTGACACTAACAGGCCAGATAGAGGGAAAAAGAGACAGAGGAAAGCAACGGATAACATATTTGAAGTGCCTGAGCAGGTGGTTGACAGAATTTAATATCTTTTCTCTTCGTATTTCTACCATAATCCAAACTCCTAAGCTTCGCTGTAGGGATCTATCTATCTATCTATCTATCTATCTATCTATCTATCTATATATATATATATATATATATATGTGTGTGTGTGTGTGTGTGTGTGTGTGTGTGTGTGTGTGTGTTTGTAAACATACAACGAAATTTATTATACATTATATATGACATAATTTTAATATATTATTATAAATGATATATTATATAATTATAATATACAAATATTTTATACACATATTTTTAAATATAACAGGCAAGTAATGTCTATTATGTTTAATCATGAGCCGTTCTAAACATCGTATTTTGGCTTTAATTTGAGGTGAAAATAAAGACAAAAATTCTCTAACATTTGGCTATTTCTTTTATTATGCTGGTTCTAAGCTTTCGGTGACTGTTATCGTCGCATAGCAATGTCTTATGTCAACACAAGCTAATATCATATTTGATGATGGATGTCTTTATGTTAACGTCTCTGTAACCTCTCTGAAGATGGCTTATGTGAGCCGAAACAAGGTTGAATTTTAGTTGTTTTTTATTGAACAATAGATTTTTTACTACTATCTATGAGTATAAGTCCGAATTAGGATTAAATAATTGTGGTATTCTTAGTTACATTGTATTAAGAACAGCAATTTGGTATTGTGTGGGTCATTTTATTAAAATGATATTCAGTTTTTATTTTATTTGTTTTTATGTTAGATTATAAATTATAAATGAAACAACCTCCTGATTAAAATTACTGTCTACCCTTTAAAAAATCTAAGGTCCCACTATGTATCTTACCTAGACAAAATTAAAAAGGGACATGTCTTGATCTAAGCCATCCTGCCCCCTTCCCTAACCAAAATTTTAAAAATCTCCGTGGTTACATTATTCTAAATGCTAATTGAATTGTTTTGACACACCTAAATGCATTTCCTTCAACTACCACTCCCTAATTTTCTAAATAACCAGAAATTCATTTTATATTTTCACCAAATCCTTTTCACCATTTATTTTAACATATCACCTGAAGATGAACAGTTCTGCTCTGAAACATGAAATTTTTTCTGTTATGATATTAAGCTTTTATAAACCATTGTAATAACAAAATTACAATATTAAGCTCTACTCTGTATCGAGCACTCTTTATAAAAGTAAATGCTTGAACAGTGGGTTTTTAATCTGCGTGTTCTTTCATTTTTCTGTTATATATATATATATATATATATATATATATATATATATATATGTTTTTAACGGTACAAAAACATATTATGGTGTTAAAGGCAAGAAATTATTTGCTATAGGTCATGATGAATTTCAAAACAAAAACCACCAGTCGACCGTTTCGTCGCGTCTCCTCAGAACTGTAAACAGAGAAACAAATTAAGAGAAGAAAGTCTGTCTCGGTTGACGTGAATGGATGGACAGGGAAAAATAATAAAAGTTATTACATCTAAAGATGCTAGAGACACAGCAAATCAAGCCCAATCAAACAGTCTCTTTGTTTACAAAGAGAGGGTCTCCTGGACCCGATGAACATCGAATCCAACAACTTCAGATGGAATAACGAGTGTGCTCTGGCCAAAACGGAAAATCAGTTCACACTGAAATCCATAGCACAGGTCGGATTATTTATCAACTCATCCGCTGTAGAAAACCAGTATGTATTTCGAATGGTCTCAACAGATGAAATATTTTTGTGGAGTATTTTAGCAGGCACATGCTGTTTAATCCTAACATCCAAACGCTGCGTCGTTCTACATATGTAGTCGAGTCCACAACTACATTTAAAATAATAAATAACGGAATTAATATAGGGGGGGAGATCAACAAGAACAATGATCCATTGACCTCCTTATATGCCTAAATTTAAGGGCAAATTGAACACCATTGAGTAGAAAGAAAAACTTGTCAACTCTCGATTCGTCGTTAAACACAAAGTTTCATCCACATAACAAAAGTAAACCGAGAGTCGTGAAGAACCTAAAAGAAGGCTTTCCTCGTAAAATCTCACAAAAATATTCACCAAAACGAGACTCAAAGGGGAACCCATTGCTACACCATCAATGTGGCGATACATGATTTTATCGAACCTAAAATCCACAGACATGGTGGCAAATTTTATGAGTTCAACAAAAATATATTCAGTTCTAGTTGGAGGAGTAAAATTACTACGATATAGCAAATCGCAACAATTGTCGATAGTTTTCGATAAAGGAACGCAAGTGAAGAGGTTGCGGAGGTCCAACGGACACATAAGCCCATCAGTGGCCTCAGAATTCCGAAAGAATTGGGAAAAAGTAAAAAAAATCTTTAATACAAAAAGAACTATAACGCTGCAACATTGGTTGCAACATTATAGCCAGCCAATTTGCGACTTTATGTTGAGAAGACCCAATCATAGAGAATATGGGTCTCAACGAGACACCCTCCTTATGAATCTTGGGTAATCCATAAAGACGGAGACGAATGGAGCTAGACGGTCTCAATTCCTCAGCCATTTCAGAGGAAAGAACACCACTCTTTACTCATTTCACAATAGAATTTCAGAAGTCAGCGTAGAGTCATGAATGTCGATGGAACGAAGACGTTGATACTTGGAAGGACCATTAAAGATACTTAACATTTTATTAATCTAATTCTGGTGGTCCATAAGGACAACGCCAGATCCCTTATCCGGTTTCGTAATAACCAGGGAGTGGTTATTCTTCAGAAATCTAATGACCCTATGGTGTTCATTTCTCCATTTCGGTTTAGAGAAAAAATTAGGAGAGCTATCATAAGAATAAGCCAATGCTTCTATATCTGGTCGGGTGCCCCTGCTATCCAGCTAGGTTGACAAAATCCAACGGAGAATCTGTAATGTGATCGATTCCAACTTGGCAGCTCAGATACAGTCACTTTCTCACCGGCTCAATGTGGCTTCCCTGTGTCTCTTCTACAAATACTTTCATGGCTTCTTCTCAGATGAACTTAGCTCACTGGTAACGCCCCTACATGAATTTCCTCGAGCAAAAAGATTAGCAACTAGGTCCCACTCTTTTACTGTGAAACCAATAAAAAATGTAAACGCAAATTCTACTCCAGTAGCTTCTTTTCTCGCACTTACCGCCTGTAGAACTCCCTTCCGTTTACTTGCTTTCACAACAGCTACAATCTTCAAGAATACAAATATAAAGTCAATATTCATCTACTATCTCACTAACTTGCTTCCTCTCTCTCTCTCTCTCTCTCTCGTGCGCACTTCTTTCTCCGTCCACTCCACTCTCATCAGTATTCTGTTCCTTCTCCTACCCTCTTCTTGACACCACCTGTAACTGTCACTCTTTCTCATAACTTTCCTCCTATGTAACCTCCTGCAAAACACTGGCAGTAAAATGGCTTGCTTGGGGCGATATGCTCATAAACAAAATTCTTTACTATTATACGGATATAAAGTGAGGGATCAATTCTACATTACAATCAATACATGAACTGATCCCTGTCCAAAGTCATCCTTCTCTTACCCACTTCCTGATCCCCTTAATAACCTGTCACTCTTTCTCATAACTTTTCTCCTATGTAAACTCCTGCAAAACACTGATAGTAAAATGCCTTGCTTAGGGCGATATGATTATAAAAAAAAAATTGTATACTATTATAATGTGGATATAAAATGGGGGATCAATTCTACATTACAATCATTATATAAACTGGTCCTTCATGGCCATCATCATCCTTCTCTTGCTCACTTCCTGACACCCCTGTAACCTGTCACTCTTTCTCATAACTTACCTCCTATGTAACCCCCTGCAAAACACTGGCAATAAAATGCCTTGTTTGGGGCGATATGATTATAAAAAAATTCTATACCATTATAATGTGTATAATAAGTGGGGGATCAATTAAAAATTACAACCAATATATAAACTGATCCCTCACTTTATGGCCACAGTCATCCTTCTCTTACCCACTTCCTGACATTCACTATAACCTGTCACTCTTTCTCATAACTTTTCACCCATGTAACCTAAAATTACTACCTCCGAAAATAAATCCTGGTCGGGTCTCCGTCTCCATTCGGATAGTTTCGCTGTAGATGTTGAAGAAATCTGGGGAAAAGACCCATCCTTTCTATGATCGCAACTTTCTTTGCAGTTTACGTCAGTCTCTTTACTCGGTTTTGTCTACCGCCCTGTCTATGAGTTTCTTTCTGAGACGCCCATTAACACAGTGTCATCTGCGTGTCTCATACCGTTAAGATTACCCCCGCAGATAATAACTCTTGGTAGGGTCGCTGATTCCCTTAAGACGGCATCGCTGTTGAGGTGAAATAAATATGGAGAGAAAACACCCCCTTGTGTCACGCCGCCTACCGCCCCCTACCGCCACTGTTATACTTTTGTATACTTATATCTTAATCTTAATCTTAATCTTAATCTTATTTATAAATGAAACTTAGTCTGTGTGTGTGTGTCTGTGTGTGTGTGTGTGTGTATCTGTGTGTGTGTGTCTGTGTCTGTGTCTGTGTGTGTGTCTGTGTGTGTGTGTCTGTGTGTGTGTGTGTGTCTGTGTGTGTGTCTGTGTGTGTGTGTGTGTGTCTGTGTGTGTGTCTGTGTCTGTGTGTGTGTGTGTCTGTGTGTGTGTGTGTGTGTCTGTGTGTGTGTGTCTGTGTGTGTGTCTGTCTGTGTGTGAGTGTCTGTGTGTGTGTCTGTGTTTGTATGTGTCTGTGTGTTTGTGTGTGTGCGTCTGTGTGTGTGTGTCTGTGTCTGTGTGTGTCTGTGTGTGTGTGTCTCTGTGTGTGTGTCTGTGTGTGTGTGTCTGTGTGTGTGTGTCTGTGTGTGTGTGTATGTCTCTGTGTGTGTGTGTGTCTGTGTGTGTGTGTCTGTGTCTGTGTGTGTGTCTGTGTGTGTGTGTCTGTGTCTGTGTGTGTGTATGTGTGTGTGTGTGTGTATCCGTTACCTATAAACTCCAAAACGGCTGAACCAATTTTCTTGAAAATTTACACAGTTGTACTATAAGCGTCTACGAGTGTTCTTAGCTAGGTTTTGTGTCGAGGTACCCCCAATAAATATCGAAAATCGATAATCGAAAAAATCGGGTTATAGAAGGAGTGGTCCGATTTTAATTAAATTTGATACACTCGCAGACAAAGACATAAGAAACGATATTCAGAAGTTTCAAGGTTGCAGTTCTTACAATAGTGCAGAAAATCGATAATATATATATATAAAAGGCAAGATGTTTTTGCGTGTGTCTGTTTATCTGCCTGTATGTCTGTATTTTTTTCAGCACTTTTATTTTAGTTTTTGCTTCGGGTTTGGCTCTAAGTAGGTATAATTGTAGTTCTTAGTCTCAGCCATGATACCATTTACTCAGAGGACTTATTTAGCCTTCAAAATTCAGTTTACGACGGAAAAACTTATTCGATATCGATACCAGGAAATCAAAATTTGATTTACATCCATTCATTTTTCTTTCAATCTACGGTTTCGCTTTAACTAGTAACAACTATTCCTTTTTAGTCTTTCGTGCCAACTTTCAAAGAGTCTGAGCTCCATGATCATGGGTTAGATTTTAAGTTTTCATTACACCCGAGCAACGCCGAGCTATACTGCTAGTTATTTTTATGTTTATATGAAACAATCAAATAAAGTTTCAAGGCATGTAATAGAGAACTGAATTGAGGATTTGGAATGAAACTTTGCAGAATGAAGTTCTAAAATTATTTTAAAATGGAAGTTATTCACCAGGTGGCAGTGCAATCGATGGTAATTTAAAAATCCAAGACAAATGATGAATGAAATATGTGTAACATTGCTAAATTTTTATTTATTGGAATGTTAGAGCTAATAGATCAAAAGGACAAAGACTTTTATTAGCAAAACACCTAACAATCGAATTGCCCCCTAAAAAACCAAATTGTCTCCCTGTGGGGCGTACGCCCCACGCTAGGAATCACCAAGCTATTCTTTACACCATCCACACACTTCAGTCAATCGATATCATTACGCTTTATTTCTCTTTTTATGTTTTGGTATCGAAATTTAGTGATCAGAAATTAAGCATGGTCAGATGTTATCTAAACAGTGAACAACAATCAAAACAGCCAATAGTAACATGGTCAAAAAACAGTCTTGTCGAGACATTAGTTCTTCCAATATCGATCTTACCCTAGTGACATGTTGCTTCTGGGTGTCTGTATACACTTGACAGAAATCATCGACAGAAACTACTCTGGCCTCCAGACAAAAAAAAAAAAAGACATTTGTTAGCGTCAAAATAAACCGATGATATTGATTCTTTATCACCATTCGGTGTGACGAGGGTCGTGTTCCGCCAGATTCGATTTCATGTGTCCATACAGTTCTGCAAGAATAAGTTCCTGCGAGATGAAAACAAGACCAGCAACGAGACGGGCGCCATAGAAGCACGAGCGAGCGGGAGAAAAATAAAAGAAAAGAAAAGAAAAAGATCAGAAACTATTTTTTATTAAAATGAGTTTCAACATTTAAAAGTTTTCATGGCTCTTCACAACTTCCAATTCGTAGTAACTTTTTAGAACGTTTGTCTTAACTAACTTTTTAGAACGTTTGTCTTAACCCTAACTTTCAAAACATTTTCAATTCAACAAACAAAAAAAAAAAATAAGAGAGACGTTTGTTTTTGGTTTTATTTGTTGCAAAATAGTCCAAAAAACAAGTTTGAGCTTTCTTCTTCGTCTTCTTCTTGCATCGATTACACTTTCTCTCATACTTTCAGAACGCGGACGATCATGTCTTTCCACGCCTTCTTAATCTTTGCATTTTGTCTAATCATTTGTATTTTTGCGATATTTCTTTTTCTTTTTTTTTTATAATCATATCGCCCCAAGCAAGACATTTTACTGCCACTGTTTTGCAGGGGGTTACATAGGAGGAAAGTTATGAGAAAGATTGAAAGGTTATAGGGGGTGTCAGGAAGTGGGTAAGAGAAAGATGAACGTAGATCTAAAGTGAGGGATCATTTTATATAGTGATTGCAATGTAGAATTGATCCCCCAATTTATAATCACGTGATAATAGTATAGAATTTTTTTTAATAATCATATCGCCCCAAGCAAGGCATTTTACTACCACTGTTTTGCAGGGGGTTACATAGGAGGAAAGTTATGAGAAAGAGTGACAGGTTATAGGGGGTGTCAGAAAGTGGGTAAGAGAAGGATGAGAATACCGATGAGAGTGGAGTGGAGCGAAAAAAGGTGCTTGAGAGAGGATGCAGGTTAATGAGATAGGAGATGACTATTGACTTTACATTTAAATTCTTGGAGATTGTAGCTGTCGGGAAAGCAATTAAATGAAAGGGAATTCCACAGGCGGGAAGTGCGAGAAAAGAAGCTGTTGGAGTAGAATTTGCGTTTACAATCACTGTTCTGCCAACCTTTTACAAATTTTCTTGCTTTCCTGTTAATCTTGCTTTGAGAGTGTCAAATTCTCCTAAACCTCTCTTCTCGTTATTTTACCTAGTATTTTCGACTGTCCCTTTCTGATTCAAATTGTAAGAACACGTTTATTTCCTTAAAACTTTGTCCTTGCTCATATGCTTCATTCATGGAATTCTCAGCATCCATCTGTAGCACCACATTTCTGTTGCCACGAGTCTCTTTTTCCTCTGTGATGAGATTTTCAAACATTAGCTGATATATAGGAGGGCCGATAATTATCCTGATTCTTAATACACGGTTTAGCTTTTGGAAGGCATCTTTCGTTATGCCAATTTGTACTATCTGTGTGGTCATCCAGAACCTGCTCTACAGTCGAAGGAATGTTCATTACACCCATCACGTTCAGCATTCACATTAATTCTTCGAAAATGACCAGCGAGACTCTTGATAGTTCAAAGTTCCATTCGTTAGGCTCTAACCGAACAAAAAGTGCATATGTACGACAACATAATATGACAACACAGCTGTACATATATGTTCCTATCGCAGCTAACACTGGCATCAAAACCCCCCAAAGCGGTAATGTATCCGTATTAGTTTTACTACAACACAATATGGTGGACAATTTGTAAATTTAACATAATATCTACTAAAATCTCTCATTAGCATTCTGTTCATATCATCTTACAAAGACTTCAGTATTGAGAATTTTTCCGTCTGAATCCATCTTGCACATATACAAATCAGCCATTCGTCCGTGCATGGAATACTGCTGTCATATATGGTCAGGCGCCTATGCTGTGCATCTCAGTGTTCTCGACAGGCTCCAAAAGAAAATCTGTAATATGACAGGTCCCATCTTGGAAATTCGACTCTAGCCACTTTCTCACCGGTGATATGTGGCTTCCCTCTCTACTCTACAAGTATTTTCATGGCTTCTGCTCCGACAAACTTGGGTCACTAGTGCCCCCATCACAAGAATTTACTCGTGCAACGAGACTGGCAACAAAGTCCCACCCATTTACAATTAGATCAACAAAATGCAGCTGAAAATTCTACTCCTTCGGCTTCTTTTCTCGCAATTCCCGCCTGTGGAACTCCCTCCCATATACTTGCTTTTCTGACAGCTACAACTCCCAGGAATTTAAATGCAATGTCAATGCCCATCTTTTATCCACGTGACTCCGGTCTTTGCTACATAACCTCGTGTATCTTGTTCTTTTCCTTTCTCTCTACACTCGCAACTGTCTTCACTCCTGTGTTCACATCCTTCTCTTGCCCTTTCTCTTTCACCCCCTGTAGCCGGTTCGTCTTTATCATCACTCTCCTCCTGCCTAATACTTCAATTCTCTTATGTAACTCCAGCCCTTTCTACATCACCCCATGTATCTTGTTCTTTTTCTTTCTCTCTAACTTCGCAACTGTCTTCACTCCTGTGTTCCCATCCTCCTCTTGTCCTTTCTCTGACACCCTCTGTAACTGGTTTGTCTTTCTCTTCACTCTCCTCCTGTCTAATTCCCATCTTTTATCCACTTGACTCCAGCCCTTTCTACATCATCCCGTGTATCTTGTTCTTTTCCTTTCTCTCTAACTTCGCAAATGTCTTCACTCCTGTGTTTCCATCCTTCTCTTGCCCTTTCTCGAACACCCCTCGTAACTGGTTCGTCTTTGTCTTCACTCTCTTCCTGCCTAATCTTTTACTCTTATGTAGCCCCCTGCACATCAGTGGCAGTACCGTCTTGCTTGGGGTGAAATGATTAAAAAAAATAACGAGTCCAAGATTTCATTGATGGATTCATTTCCACCGGATGTAATATCTCTGGTCAGAATTTTTATATTGCCCGACAAGATTATCGGTTGATTTGCAGCCGACATATATTTAAGATTATCACTAATTACAAGCTACAAACAAACGATTGCCTTAGCCTTTGAGCAACAAACACGAGGAAACAAAGTTAAAATGATAATTAGTGTTGTCAGAGCGACGTGCATTGCGCCTCGATTAATCTGTTATTGTCCATGACTTAATCTAACGAGGCAAATTCGTTGTTAAATCAATGGCCTCGTTAATAATGGACAGACTAACTCGACTGGTAAACTGATTAGGCGTACTTCAATGATTTTGAAGGGCGGGAAACGAACCGTTATCTCTCTCTTGAAGTAAATTATTGGCACCGAAACAATGAATAAGAATTGTTCAGTTTTTGATGGTAAAATATATTCTATCGCAAGCGCTGGATTGAGTGAGATTAAAAAGCTTTATCAAAATAATAAACCGGTTTATATCTCGTGAAATTACCTTTTCGTATCAAACTTACACACACACACACACACACACACACACACACACACACACACACACACACACACACACTAGTTATTACGCCATCTAGGTTTCTACCGTGTGGTGTCTTTAGGCAATTTGCAATAACTCATTTTATCGTTTTTTTATGTTTTTTTTTTTTTTGCTTTTAATGAACGCTCACGTAAAGGGGATTTTTCGGACGCTCACGTAACACGCCACCTAGGTTTCTACCGTGTGGGGCCTTTAGGCGACGTGCAATAATAATTTTTTTATGTTTTTTATCTGAATGCTGACGTAAAGGGGATATTTTAAACTCACAGTTTTAAATATTAGAAGAAATTATACTGTTTTTATCCATGGTTGTATAACTCTAACAAATACCTTAGGTTCATACAACCATTGATGAAAATGTTAAAATTTCTTCTAATTTAAAAATTTGCTCGTTCAAAAAATCCCCGTTACGTGAGCGTTCATAAAAAAAAAAACGGTAAAATCAATTATTGCTAAGATTGTTCGAATTCATAAATGAATGAACGATGTGTATATGCTAGAGTAGCTAGTGTTTCTTTTTCAAAGTCTACCATTCTTCCAGAGTTGCTCAATCAGGGTGGGAAAGCGTAAATAGTTATCCACAGAGAGATCTGTTTTTTAAGGATCAAAGCTCATCAATATGGTTAGACATTCGATTGCTTTTTACCGAGAATTGAAATCCAAATTACTGTTACTAGGAGCTGAGGAAACAGGTTTTTAAGAACCTCTTGAAATCTGTATTCTCCAAATGAAATAATTTGAATTCATATATATATATATATATATATATATATATATATATATATATATATATATATATCATGTTTCGTTAATAACGACCGACAAGGAAGATTTTTATTAATTTTTAATTTAATTTTTCCAGTATTCTTACATGATTCCTGTTTTCTGGAGATAAGGAATGTTAAAATGTTTCATAATTTTCGACTTTCCAAGCGCTTTCAGCCTCTTCACAGGCCATTTTTAAGGATGTTATTTTTCCGGTGTTGTTATGTCCTTATGTTTGACGGTAATGTAACATATTTGTGTTTTTAGCTTTTTTATTTCTTTTTTTTTTTTTTTGTGAAGGAGAGTTCATTAAAGTTATCATGCGAAGCGCTTAGCTGGCCATTGTGTGAGCGTCTGTCTTCTTTTTTTTTTATTAAAATTTCAAAACTTTATTTTCACTGTTAAATAATGTAAGGTTGATGGTAAGAGAAAATTGTTTGATATATAATGTCTCTCTTTGGTATATAATGTCTCTCTTTGGTATATAATGTCTCTCTTTGATATATAATGTCTCTAGAGATGTGCCTTTGATATTGTAATTTAAATAATATTTTTGCATTTACAACCAAAAACTTTTCTTGGTGGTTCTTCTAAGTTATGGGTTTATAAATGCTTTTTTATTGCACTATTATTACTAGATAGGTGGCATGTAAGGCTTCTTCTCAAAGGAGTGGTAGTATGGCCAATAAAGGTAACTGAATTATGACAAGAAACAAAATCTTGTACAGGGCATTGAAATTAATGAACTATTCTAGTCAACGCCAGTTTAGATTTGATGAGTTTATTTGTTGTCTTCCATTTTCTGTAACAACAAGATATTTAATAAAAAAATGTCTAATCTGTAAAATAATAGTAACCCCCATATCAATAATAGTACCCCTACTAAAAGTAATTGTAACAAAAAAAAAAAAAATCTGCCTATTTAACGGTCAATTTATGACCGACCGTATGATTTAAATTGCTACATACGTACTGACGATGATAATAAATTTTATTTTAGATCAACTGACAAAAACTGTGTCGTGCCATTATGTTTAGTCAATAAACTGCTAAAAACATTGCGTCATTATGTCAGGCCAGGAATTTTTGTTTTCCGACTGAATCCTTTTTGCTCATACACAAATCAAACATCCGACCGTGCATAGAATACTGTTGTCATATCTGGTCAGGCGCCCCGGCTGTTCATTTCAGTGTTCTCGACAGGCTCCAAAGAAGAATCTGTAACATGATAGGTCCTAACCCGGCAGCTCGACTCCAGCCACTTTATCACCGGCGAGATGTGGCTTCCCTCTGTCTCTTCTACAAATATTTTCATGGCTTCTACTCTAACGAACTTAGCTCACTGATGCCTCCCCCACAAGACTGGCAACAAGGTTTCACCTTTTTACAGTCAAATCAACCAAAAGCAGGCGACAATTCTTCTCCATCAGCTTCTTTTCTCGCGCTTCCCGCCTGTGGAACTCCATTCCATATACTTGCTTTTCTAACAGCTACAACCCCAGGAATTTAAATGCAATATCAATTCCCATCTCTTATCCACTGACTCCAGTCCTTTTTACATCACCCCGTGTGGGTTGTTTTCTCCTTTCTCTCTACCTCCGCAACTGTCTTCACATCCTTCTATTGACCTTTCTCTGACACCCCTGTAACTTCACTTTCCTCCTGGGTAAACGTTTACTCTCCTATGTAGCGCTCTGCGCATCAGTGGTGGTACCGCCTTGCTTGGGGTGAAGCGATTAAAAAATAGCGATAGAGGATGAAAATTGAGGAATGGCCTGCTTCAGCACAGATGTAGCAAAAATACTTAATTTTTGTTTGCTCTGTTTCTTGTAAAAGTAGCTGTTTAGCGATTAATGTAGGGCTACTTGATATCCTTGGGTTAGGTACTGTATTTTTTTTGAAAGTTCAGTGGATATCGACTCGGAACGAGAAATCGGAGAGCAGAGTTCGAATTCTAGTTGAATTCGTTGCAATCATATACTCACAAATACTCTTGGGAAAGGTATTAATCCGTCTCTTCCCTCCAGTTATGGGTCAAATAACAGGACGGATTGGGTTCTATAGCCTTGGTTGGCAACCAGTCTCCCACAGAAAGCAATGGCAACATACTGCGGGATAATCTTCTGCCCAGTCAGTCATGTCTCTTTCGAGACATGATCGCCCAAAAGCGTGTATTACGTATGGCGCTTAACTGATTGACTGAATATAATAGTTGAAAACATAATTAACGTTTCTACTGGGCATAAAGTGGGGGATCGGTATTATATTGTCTTGAAGTAATAAACTGACCCCCCTCTAATTACTACTTAATAATATAATACATATCTTCTCCCTTTAGCTATGAGTCAAATAACAAGACAGATTGGGTTCTATAGCCTTGGCTGGCAACCAGTCTACCGCAGAAAGCAATGGCAAGATACTGCGGGATAATCTTCTGCCCAGTCAGTCATGTCTCTTTCAAGACATGATCGCCCAAGCGTTTATCACGCATGGCACTTAACTGACTGACTGAGTAAAACAGACATGTGAAATTGTATTAGATATCTATTTTGAAAGCAGTACAATTCTGGTCATCTTAAAATATGAATATGACGTCTAGATAAATGGAGTGAATTATTTCATTTTTTTTTTTTTTGGACAAGACGCTGTTTTTAGAAGTGCATGTCACAAAGAAGAAGCACTGTTGTAAAGATCATATTCATGCAAGACTTTATTACTGCATATTCCGCAAAACTGAATATTACTCATCTTAGAAAAAGTTTACAAAATGCCTAAATTAAGAAGATCGCCTCCAGTATCATTTTTAATAAAAATGCAATAGAAGATTGACGATCCATTATTAAAAGTAATGCATTTAAGAAGGGAAACAATATTCAACCAAAGACTTCCGAGTATCAATAAAATTTTCTGCAGGTTACACTTAAGACTAAAAAGAAACCAAAAAGTTGAGAAAATAAATTAATAACAAAATTGTTGATAGTTATAGATTGTCAAGGAAACCATATATATATATATATATATATATATATATAACATAGTGATGATCCACGTATACTGTCTTAATATGTATAGGAAAGAATATTAATAAAAAAAAGTTTTGAATTTAAAAATGTACTTTTTTTGGACAGTATTTGTTTATTTTTATTATTATTTTATTATTATTATTATTGTGTCATTTTTTCATCATATTTCGATTTCTGCTTTGGTCTCACTACCAACCAAGTCTGCGGGGAGACCTAAGGCAGGTAGTGGCGTGTTGTTATGGCTCCATTTCATGTTTTTCTATCTTCCCTATCATCTCCAGCATTACATAGATAAAGTTTTCCTTAGTGTGTGGGCTGTACTTAATAAGACAATTTTTTGTATATCTCTTAAGCTGGGGTTTCCAGGGATTCTTTCAATGTGTTGTTTTGTTCCATTTTTTATCATTCCAAGTGCACCTACTATCACTGGCACAACTCTTGTTTTCAATTTCCACATTTTTTCTATTTCAATTTCCAGGTCTTTATATTTTGACAGTTTTTCAAATTCCTTGATTGCTATGTTACAATCCGCTGGACAAGCCATATCAATTAATAGACAAGTTTTCTCCTTCTGGTTTTTAACAATAATGTCTGGCCTGTTTGCTTCAATTTTTCTGTCTGTGTAGATGGTGTAATCCCATAGAATGGTTACATCTTCTATTTCTGTAACCGGTGCTGGATGATGTTCATACCAGTGTTTGTTTACAGCTTTTCCATAATGTTTGCCCATTGTCCAATGTAAATATTGCCCAACTCTATCGTGGCGATTTTTATATTCGTTTGGGGCAAGCACAGAACAGCCTGAGATTAGGTGGTCTATTGTTTCTTGGTGTTTATCACAAAACCTGCATTTTGGATTCATATTATTATGCATAATATTTGCCTGAAAGTTTCTCGTGAAAAGACTTTGGTCTTGTGCTGCAAGTATAAATCCTTCAGTTTCAGACTTTAATCCAGATGCACGTAACCATTGATGAGTATTAACTTTGTCAACATTGGATTTATTGGCACGTACTGGATATTGGCCATGCAGAGGTTTGTCTTGCCAGCGCTGTTTCATCTTTTCAAGAGCTTTATCTTTGGCTTTCATTTTCATATATTTTGCCGCAATAGTTGGTTCTTGGCTTCTGTTTTGCTTTTCTACAGAATCTACTAACTGTAAATCTTGTTTGTATTTGTTGCCTTCTTTTATTATTGAATATTTTTTCTTTCTTTCTTCATGTTGCCTTACTAATTGTATCATCCAATCCTTTTTATTATTATTATTATTATTATTATAATAAAAATAAACAAATACTGTCCAAAAAAAGTACATTTTTAAATTCAAAACTTTTTTTATTAATATTCTTTCCTATATATATATATATATATATATATATATATATAAACTTATTTATAAATGATACTTAGTGTGTGTGTATGTGTCTGTGTGTATAGTGTGTGTGTCCGTTACCTATAGATTCCAAAACGGCTGAACCGATTTTCTTGAAAATTTACACAGTTGTATTATAAGCGTCTACGAGTGTTCTTAGCTACATTTTGTGTCGAGGTACCCCCGATAAATATCGAAAATCGATCATCGAAAAAATCGGGTTATAGAAGGAGTGGTCTGATTTTAATCAAATTTGATACACTCATAGACGAAAACATAAGAAACGATATTCAGAAGTTTCAAGGTTGCAGTTCTTAATATAGTGCAAAAAAAAATCGATAATATATATATATAAAAAGCAAGATGTTTGTGTGTGTGTCTGTTTATCTGTCTGTTTGTCGTTTATTCAAATCCACAATTTTTATCCGATTCTCACCAAACTTCATACAAATATTCTTTTGGCTGAGTCTGAGCTCCAGGACCATGAATTAGTTTGAAAGCTTTCATTACACCTGAGCAACGCCGGGCTATACTGCTAGTGTGTAATAAAAATCATAATTTATTCGTCTATGGCAGGGTTTCTTAATCAAGGGTGCTCACATCCCCAAGGGATAGCATTGCAGGAAGGGCGAGATAATATTTCCGTTTTTTTGTCTATATATTACGCTATTTGATTTACATGGCACCAAACTACGCACATTTATTCCGTGTTCCATCGGTGAGAAGTAATTTTGATTCGAACAGCTTCTTCTCGCGAACCGTTGCTCCTTGGAAACGACTCCCAGAGAAGATGGGTCCTGATCACTACAATCTTAACCTGTTCAAGTCTAAGGTGAACTACAATTTTCAATTTTTATCCGTACACTAGCAGCATATCCCGGCGTTGCTCCGGTTTAATGAAAGCTTAAAAACTAATCCATGGTCCTGGAGCTCAGACTCTTTGCACGTTGGCACGAAAGACTAAAAAGCAATAGTTGTTTCTAGTTAAAGCGAAACCGTAGACTGAAAGAAAAATGAATGGATGTAAGTCAAATTTTGATTTCATGGTATCGATGTCAAATAAGTTTTCCGTCACAAACTGAATTTTGAAAGCTAAATAGGTCCTCTAAGTAAATGGTATCATGGCTGAGATTAAGAACTACAATTATACCTACTTAGAGCAAAACCCGAAGAAAAAACCAAAATGAAAGGGATGAAAACCTGATTTTGATCATACCCGATAGGATATTTCCAATTGGAAATCGATACTCAGATAGCCGATCAGGTCTGTGTTCAAGAACAGGATTTCAGCCCTTTTATCGTGGTTCTTGCTGCAGAATTTGCTCTAACTTGGTAAAATTATAGTTTTTAGTCTCAAACATTAGTAGATCTTCTCAGACGACTCATAGGAAATCGATACCCCCGATATTCTATCGAATCTGATCAAAAACCGATATGCAGCCATCAATATGACATTTTCTGCAGTTTTACTCCTGATGGGCACGATAAGTTTTCATGGACTTACTTAGGTAAGACGTAAGAATTTCCAATATTACCCACAGGTAAGTCTTACCTATCACCTTTCTGATCAGAGTACAATAAAAAAACATTTCTCAGAAAGACATAACCATGTAGGTAATATCAGACAGATTTTAGTCAACAATACAATAATCGTCACTCATACACACAGTAAAAAGAACCTTCAGATATTGGAGGCCATCTACATTAAATCCAAACAACCCACACTTAATAAAATCACTTTTAAATCTGGTCATACCACATTACATTGCATTTGAATATATGGTTCTGTTGTCATTTCGAGCTCTCACGCGGTGTGACGTCATAGAACCGCATTACAAATTTGCGAACTGCGTTTGTTGTTATTGCTAACTGTTGCTAGCTGAGTTTTATGTCAACACAAAATAAAATCGTCGCTGATGGTGGATGTTATTGTGTGACCGTTTTAATAATCTCTCTGAAGATGGCTCATGTGAGCCGAAAGCTTAGAACCAACTTAAGAAAAAATTATCCAAATGTTGGAGAATTTTTGTCTTTATTTTCAACTGAAATTAATGCCAAAATACGATGTTTAGAACGGCTCATGATTAAACATAATACAAATTCATTGTCTCTTATATTTGACAGTATATGTTCAGAAAATTATCTGCTACCTCGATACACTATATATATATATATATATATATATATTTGTAAACATTTGGAAAATATTCAAGATGAGAGAAGATGGGCGAAGAAGAGAGAGTTGTTAGAGACAGCAAAATCGGCGAAGCAGTAAAGATTTTAAACTCTCTATCTTGCAATTGGTAGTGCAATAAATATTTGTTATAGTGAAGTATAAAACTACAAACCTTTGGCGTTCTTTGAAAAGATAGTGAAATCTTGTACATAGACGTAGGAGTTATTTAAAAAAAAACATATTTAACCGCAATTTCAAAATTATAATTAGAGGGAAATTTTTTTTGAATGTACACTTTGTAGTAGATTGCAATTTGAACATGTTTTAAATTGTAATAAACATTGATAGCTTTATTTCTCTATTGAGCACGATTTTAAATGAATGTTTTGAACCTTATTAAGATTTTCTTCGTTCCTTATTCATTCGTATATATATATATATATATATATATATATATATATAGAGAGAGAGAGAGAGAGAGAGAGACTTATTTATAAGAAGGAATGAAAGTTTTGACGTATTTGTTTAATAAATCCTATCCGTTATATGCGTAATCATTAAAGGGAATGAAAGTTTTGACGTATTTGTTTAATAAATCCTATCCGTTATATATGTAATCATTAGAGGGAATGAAAGTTTTGACGTATTTGTTTATAAATTCTATCGGTTATATATGTAATCATTAGAGGGAATGAAAGTTTTGACGGATTTGTTTAATAAATCCTCTCCGTTATATATGTAATCATTAGAGGGAATGAAAGTTTTGACGTATTTGTTTATAAATCCTATCCGTTATATATGTAATCATTAGAGGGAATGAAAGTTTTGACGTAGTTGTTTAATAAATCCTATCCGTTATATATGTAATCATTAGAGGGAATGAAAGTTTTCACGTATTTGTTTAATAAATCCTATCCGTTATATATGGAACCATTAGAGAAAATGAAAGTTTTGACGTATGTAAACTTATTTATCAATGGAACTTTGTGTGTGTGTGTGTGTGTGTGTGTGTGTGTGTGTGTGTGTGTGCCCGCTACCTATATAATCCAAAACAGCTGAACTAATTTTCTTGAAAATTTACACAGTTGTACTATAAGCGTCTGCGAGTGTTCTTAGCTAGGTTTTGTGTCGAAGTACCCCCGATAAATATCGAAAATCGATCATCGAAAAATCGGGTTATAGAAGGAGTGGTCCGATTTTAATCAAATTTAATACATTCATAGTCAAAGACATAAGAAACGATATTCAGAAGTTTCAAGGTTGCAGTTCTTACAATAGTGCAGAAAATCGATAATATATATATATATATATATATAAAAGGCAAGATGTTTGGGTGTGTGTCTGTTTATGTGTCTGTATGTCCTTTATACAAATCCACAATTTTTATCCGATTCTCAGCAAACTTCACACAAATATTATTTTTGCTGCCTGAGCTCCAGGACTTTTAAAGCTTTCATTACACCCGAGCAACTGCCAGTATATATATATATATATATATATATATATATATATATATATATATATCCAAATGAATAAGGAAAGCGAACGTTCTAATCACTCGACCACTTGCCAATACCATTGGTGGACCCGAGCAGGACCGTGCTTAGCACCCCATCCCACAGACCCCGCAATTGCGGAAGAGCGGAAGTTCCCTTGGGACCGCAAAGCCTCGAGAAGCCGCAGAGCTCTTTGGCTTCGCAGATCTATTGTAATGAAAAACCATTAACAAAATAATTATCTGGATTAACTGGAATATTATTATGATACTTATATGTTGAAATAGACAACTATCAACTCCTCTTTCTCTCTCTCTCTCTCTCTCTCTCTCTCTCTCTATCTATCTATCTTTATATACAAAGGCCGCAAATCATTTGTAATTAAAAAAAAAAGAACTTGAGTGAGAAATAGATTATAGATATCTGTTTCAACATACATACAAGAACATAACATGTATATTCAAAAAGTAGCTAAAAGTTGTGAAACCGTTCGTAATGTATTTTTTTTTTAATCATCTCACCCCAAGCAAGGCATTCCACTGCCACTATTGCGCATGGGGCTATATAGGGGAAGGTAAAGAGGAGGAGTGGTTAGACATAGGGAATGTCAGGAGGAAGGTGACAGATGAGTAAGGATACCGAGGATGAGGGTTGGGCAGATGGGAAGAGTGTTTGATAGAATGAGAGCAGGTTAGTGTGTTAGGAGGTGTCTTGTATAGGTTCAAAACGCGAATTCCTCAATTTCTTCCGTTTTTTCGTGATCACGGAATATCTGCTTTCCGAGAATATGTTATTTTGTTTAAAGTACCATTTATTGTGGGTCGAGTATGTTCGGGTGGGGTGCAAGGCTGATTCTGCGGGTAGAGGGGCCACAAGGTGCATTCTGCGGGTGGGGGGCGCGATGTTGCTAAGCAGGGCACTGGACCTGAGCCTTGTGAGTAACATCACCCCTAGTGATCGTTACACAAGAAGTTATCGCAGACTATTACAAACTTTCAGAGTTCGAATTATTAGCAGGGCATAGACAAAGGAAATTGGTCTATTGCACAAATATCACAATATGCACATCAGATAATTCATCTCTAATTTTTATCACAATATATATATATATATATATATATATAGAGAGAGAGAGAGAGAGAGAGAGTATCCATAACGTTCGTGTGCGCTTTAAAAAACTTATAACTTGATTTGTATTTCTGATAGAAATAAACTGTAAAAAGTTTTATAAAGTTCAGTGTATCTAGTTTTAAATATAGTTATTGAATAATTCTTTATCACAAAGTTTGCATCAATCTTTAGATAAGTAATAAAATATTTTCTTTTTTTCAGACTCAATTTGATCCATGGCTTCCACTGAGGAAAAAATAAACATGGAGACATGTGCAAACAATTGTGTATGCAACAAAACCTAATTCATTAAAAGATTTGAAAGCTAAAATAATTAATGTGATTTCAGGCATTACTGCAAATCAGTTGGCAAATATTTTCCGTGAACTGCAAAATCGTATTACCCTTTGTATTGCTAATCATGAAGGACATGTGGATACTTAAATAAAATTTCAATAAAACCTTTAAAAATACATATTTAGTTCTTTCTAATCCTTTTTACAAATTATTTTTATCACAAATACAAGTAAAGTTATAAATTTTTTAAAGTGCACAGGAACATTATTGACAACTGTAATATAACAATCTGGGCCCACCCGAGGAAGCTGATGCAAGCGGGGGTGTTTCCGGTCGTTGAAAGGAACGGATGTTTGTTTGACCTTATTTCCGGCAGTAGCGGAAATGGCTACAGAGGCAAACAGAACAGGTGTCTCTGAGAATTACGTGGGCGTGCGTGGGCGAGGCAAAATCCGGAAGTCCCGGTTTGGAGATTATAAAAAGACCTCGGCGCACGGATTTTACCAGACAGAGAGCCAGACAGACCAGAGTAGCAGTAGAGGAGCGAGAGAGATCGGCCAGTGAAGAGAGACACTCCCGTCAACCCTTAGAAGCGCGCTCTCTTAATTCTCTGTCCCCTATGCTACACGGTTCATCTTCATTAATAAAAATATAACTTCATATTTTTATATATATGCGTGTTTGTTGTTTGTCGATATACAACACAGCCTGTATACAGGTAAGGAGGTAAATAAGTAGAGATATGCATATGTGTCTATACACATATACACACATCTCTATATATAAAAGGCACAATATATTTGTGTCTGTCTGTCTGTCTATCTGTCTGTATGTCTGTATGTCCTTTATACAAATCCACAATTTATAACTATATTTGTATTTGTCATAGAAATAATCTGTAAAAATGTTATAAAGTTTAATGTACCTAGTTTTGTTTTAAGTATAGTTATTGAATAATTCTTTACCACAAAATTGGCAACAATTTTTCGATAAGTAAAAAAATTTGAACTGCAAAATCGTATGACCCTTTGTATTGCTAATGATGGAGGACATGTGGAAACTTAAATAAAATTTCAATAAAACCTTTAAAAATACAGATTTACTTCTTTCTAATCCTTTTTACAAATTATTTCTATCACAAATACAAGTAAAGTTATAAATTGTGGATTTGTGCATAAAACTTTATGCACACCTTATATATATATATATATATATATATATATATATATATATGTGTGTGTGTGTGTGTGTGTGTGTGTGTGTGTGTGTTCATTTATTTATAAGTGACCAGATATTTCGACATCAGTCACTTTCTTACTGACGCAACGTTTCTTCCTTGACTTTTCTACAAATATTTTCATGACAATTGCTCCGAGGAGTTTTATCCTCTGTTGCCCCCACCACATGAATTTAAACGTGCTACTAGATTGGCATATAGGTCCCACCCTTTTAGTAATAAAATGCTTAAATGCAACTGCCACTTCTACTCCTACATGTTCTTTTCTTTAACTTCCCGCCTATGGAACTCCATTCCGTTTACTTACTTCCCTCATGACTACAATCGGCGGACCGGAAGGAGACTACCATAATTTTACATATTTTTTAAAAATTTCTTTTTACTTTTATCTGTTTTTACAATGTTTTCGATGATGACATAAAGTTTCAATTTATCAAAAAAATTTGTAAAAGTTTCAATATTTAAACAATTTTAGGGTGGCGGCTCAGTTTATCATACAACGTTACAGTAAATCGATTCTCCATTTTGTAACCATTCGCGTTGGGGTCACTTTTTTTTTGTTTTGTTTTTTGAGACGAGTTGTTGCTCTTGATTTTGTCTTTTTCAAGTTTTCTTCAGTTCTTACGATGGCATCTTCCTCGGAAACTGCGAGATGGCTTTATTCAAAAAATTTCGCAAAGGATTCAGTTGTAGAATAAACTCAAGCAAAAAAGCTAATTGCACAGGATCGATTTACTATAAGGTTGGACGAAAAACTGAGCTCCCCTCAAAAATTGTTTAAATTTTGAAATTTTTATAATTTTTTTTATTGTCAGTCGGAAAGTTTAGGGTTTAATCGATAAGATTGCACTAAAAAAAGTCAAACAAAATTGATAATCAACCAATTTACAGGTGGTGGTAATGTCGTCCCAGTGAGTGGTTACAAATGGAGGACCGATTTACTGTAATGTTGTATGAAAAATTGAGCCCCCACTAAAATTGTTTAAGCATTGAAATTTTTCCAAATTTTTTTGTTAATCGGAAAGTTTCGGGTGTAATCGATGAGGCTGCACTGAAAAAAAGTTTTAAAAAAAGTAACACAACAAATTTAAAGGTGCTGATAGTCTCCTTCAGATTCGCCCTATGATCATTAAAAAATGAAACGCAACGTCGATTGCCATCTTCTATTTTCTTGAATCCATTTTCACTCTTTGCCCTTTCATAAATTCTCTGTGTTCACAATTTTTCAGTTCACTTTGACTTCATATAACCCCCTGAGTACTCATGATATTCCCGACTTTCTTGGGGTGAAATCTCTTTTAATCATTTCCCCCCAAGCAAGGCGGTACCGCCACTGATGCACAGGGAGCTCCATAGGTTTAGGTAAGAGGAGAGTGAAGAGAAAGACGAACCACTTACAGAGTGTGGCAGAGAAAGGGCAAGAGAAGGATGGGAATACAAGAATGAAGAGAGTTGCGAAGGTAGAGAAAAAGGAAAAGCTCAATATATATGGGGTGATGCAGAAAGGACTGGAGTCAAGTGGTTAAGAGATGGGTATTGACATTGCATTTAAATTCCTAGAGGTTGTAGCCGTCAGGAAAGCAAGTATATGGAAGGGAGTTCCACGGGCGGGAAGTGCGAGAAAAGAAGCTATTGGTGTAGAAATGTCGGCTGCATTTAGTTGGTATAACTGTAAATGGGTGGGACCTTGTTGCCAGTCTGGTCGCCCGAGTAAATTCTTATGGCAAGGGCACTAGTGACATAATTTCGTCGGTGCAGACGCCATGGAAGTATTTGTAGAATAGATAGAGTAATGCCACATCCCGCCGGTGAGACAGTGGCTGGAGTCGAGCTGCCAGGTGGGGGACCTCTCATATTACAGATTCTCTTTTAGAGCCTGTCGAGCACCCTGAGATGAATGGCAGGGGCGCCTGACTAAATATGACAACGTTATTTCACGGTAGGATGGATTATCAAAATATAAGGAAAGAAACTTCTAAAAGTGTAAAGACCGTCTAATGCAGTTGCCTTACAGATATCCGGTTTATATGGTCAATGAAACTGAAAAAAAAATGTTCACTCATTGTAGCTTCTTGCGTAGGAGTGGAATTTGCACTTTGCTTGAAGTAAAATAATTTTTTAAAGAATAGTTTTTTTTTAAAGAAATGATGTATTTCATACTAGTTTTTAGTATTTATCACCAAGTGAATAAGTGTAAATGAAAATAGAATGCTTCTTTTGTTAATATTGGCCAATAACATGTGCATCAAATCAATTCATAAATATTTATTAATTGCCGATATTGCATTTTCATCAATGAAAGAATGAAGAAAATTTAGGGTGATTCGGACGAGTTCATCTTTGCTTTTTTGCCTTCTAAAATTTTACAAAAAAAAAAAATAGCAAAAGAACCATTCTATTTTCATTTGGCAATAAATACTAAAAATGGTATGAAATACCTCATTTCTTTTAAAAAACTGGGATGGCCTAATAATTATGGCCGGGAGTGTAATTCCTGAAGGGAAACGGTACATAGAAGAAGAAGAATTAGATCTAAAAGACATGCCTGTGTAGCTAATCAGTATTAAGAGGTGGATTCATACCTAATCACAATTTGATAAACAAATAAGAAAATATAATCTAGATATAAAATGGGGGATCAATTCTATATTATAATCAATATATAAACTGATCCCTTACTTTGAGATGTTAGTTTAAATACGTTTATGTTCTAGATTTATGGTTTTGAGTAAATGGATGTCAGAGCAGGGTTTGGGAGGGGTAACAAGAGAATCGGTGTTAAGAACTACAAGGAATAGGAAGATGTGGAGGGCCATGACTGCCTACATTTTGAAGGGACACGGCACATGCAAGAAGATATACGACCCATCATTAAATATACTAGATGAAAGGTTAGGTTCATTGTAGCTGACTCATGCTATGCAGCACCTTCACAAAAGCTAGTCAGTCAGTTAAAGTGCCATACGTGATACACGCTTGGGCGATCATGTCTCGAAAGAGACATGATGACTGACTGGGCAGGAGATTATCCCGCAGTAGGTTGCCATTGCTTTCTGGGGTAGACTGGTTGCCGACCAAGGCTATAGAACCCAATCCGTCCTGCTATTTAACCCATAACTGGAAGGAAGAGACGGATTAATACCTTTCCCAAGGGTATTTGCGCGTAAGTGAATACAATGGATTCAACTGGAATTTGAACTCGACTCCCCGGTGTCTCGTTCCGAGCCGATATCCACTGTACCACAACGCTAGACCCGGCCGAAAAAAGAACACTCATTATATTTGGGCCACAGTAGACGTGTCTTCACGTTGTTGTCTACAAAAGACGACTAAGTGGCTCAATCCCAACTCCATTATTCATTTGCTCAAGTCTATCAAGCATGTCATGCGTTGCTTCCCCTCTAAGTGCCTTGTGATCACCAGGTTCTCTAAGCTCTACTTCCTCATTCAATCAGTGAAGTGTCTTACGTGATACACGCTTTGGACGATCATGTCTCTTTCGAGACATGACTGACTGGCCAGAAGATTATTCCGCAGTAAGTTGCCATTGCTTTCTGCAGTAAACTGGTTGTCAACCAAGGTTATAGAACCCAATCTCTTCTTTTATTTAACACATAACTGGAGGGAAGAGACGGATTAATACCTTTCCCAAGTGTATTTTTGCGTAAGTGAAGGCGAAGAATTCAACTATAGGACCCAATCTGTCCTGCCATTTAACTCATAGCTTAAGGGAGAAGAGATACATGATGTTACATTAATATAGTAGGGATCATTTTATTACTTCATAACAATAGAAAACCGATCCCCTACTTTATGCTCAATAGAAGACCTAATCATGTTTCTGACTATTATATTCAGTCAGTCAGTTAAGTGCCATACGTGATACACGATTTGGGCTATTATGTCTGGAAAGAGACATGACTGACTGGGCAGCAGCTTATCCTGCAGTAGGTTGTCATAGCTTTCTGCGGTAGACTGGTTGCCAGCCAAGGCTATAGAACCCAATCTGTCCTGTTACTTAACTCATAGGTGAAGGGAGAAGAGATAGATTATGTTACATCATTATATTAAGTGTAATAAGTGGGGGATCAGATTATTACTTCCTACCAATAGAAAACCGATTCCTTACTTTATGTTCAGTAGAGGTTTTAATTATGTTTCCAACTATTATATTCAGTCAGTCAGTTAAGTGCCATACGTGATACACGCTTTGGGCGATCATGTCTCGAAAGAGATATGACTGACTGGGTAGAAGATTATCCCGCAGTAGGTTGTCATTACTTTTTGCAGTAGACTGGTTGCTAGAAAGGGCTATAGAACCCAATCTGTCCTATTATTTAACCCATAACTGGAGGGAAGTTACCTTCCCATAGTGTATTTGTTCGGAAGGAATTCAAGTGAAATTCGAACTCGGCACCCCGATTTGTCGTTCCGAGCCGATATCCACTGCACCATAACACAGATCCAAAAATTTCTCTCGTGTTGTCTTCTTCTTCTTCTTCTTCTTCTTCTTCTTCTTCTTCTTCTTCTTCTATATGCCGTGTCCCTGTATGAGGTAGGTGATGATAGCCCTCCACATCTACCTGTCCCTTGTAGCTCTTAATAACTCTAATGCTGTTATCCCACTCAATCCCCGCTTCACCATTCATCTTCTCAAACCCATCAGATATGTAATGCGTTCCTTTCATTCGTCTCGTGAACACCAGATTCTCCAAGCCGTCCTTCCTCATTACATGTCTCCGAATCTTTAGCTCTCTTTTCTGATGTACCATTTTCATTTTTGTGTCCTTTCTCTCCCAAAACTCGGTGTTGCTGGCGTATTCCATCCATGTGATCCTCAGCATCCTTCTGTAGAACCACAATTAGGTTGCTTTCCTTCATCTTTGATGAGATTACCAAGCATTTGCTACCATATTGAAAGACAGACATCACTTAACGATGCAGTGCTCTTTTCTTTGTTTCCATCGAGATTTTCCCGCCTCTTAATACTCTACTCGGCTTCTGAAAAGCATCCTTGGCCATGTCAATTTGCCTCCGGTTCTCCGTGTCACACTTTCTGTACTCTGGTCACACACTTTCCAGGTATTTAAATTTTTGCACCTGATCGCAAGAAATTATTATTCTCATGAGAGACCTGGCTTTCAAAATAGATAAGGAGATGAAAAGGATATCAGTTGGCAACTTCGGATTAGGAAACTGTAATGAAAGAAACTACAAGACCTCCTACAGAAGGTAGCGACGAAGAATGACAAAAAAAAAAAAAACTACAAATAAACTTTAAGAAATCTGAATGCATGGTCATCAGAAAAAGGTGCAACCCAAAATGCCAAATACAGGTGGGGGAAACCACAATCAAGCAAGTACAAGAATTTAAGTGTTCTAACAGGAAATGGAAAATGCGACACAAGAGATCCAAAGGCGAATTGGCATGGCAAAGGACGCGTTCCAGAAGCTGAGTAAAGTACTAACACACAAGAAAATTTCACTAGAAACAAACCAAAAAAGTGCTGGATTGCTATGTGCTGTCAGTTCTTCAATACGGCAGTGAATGCTGGACAATATCATCGAAAATGAGGACAAAACTGGAAGCGGCCGAAATGTGGTTCTACAGAAGGATGCAGCGGATATCGTGGACTGAGCATGCAAGCAACGATGAGGTGTTGGAAAGAATGGCAACGAAAAGGAAATTAATACTGAGCATCAGGAAGAGACAACTGAAGTTCCTAGGACACTCAATGAGGAAGGAGAGCTTGGAGAACCTGATACTGACTGGCCTGATAGAAGGAAAAAGAGACAGAGGAAGGCAGCGGATAGCATATTTGCAGGGCCTGATCAGGTGGATGACGGAACGGGGTTTGCCAGGAGTAACAGGAGCAAACATACTAAGAGCCACAAGGGATAGGGAGACGTGGAGAACCATGATCGCCTACGCCCTGAAGGGACAGGGCACATAGAAGAAGAAGAAGAAGAAGAAGAAGACTGAGGGGAAAATTTTGTCAAGTTAGGAAATTTATTTCTGAAGCGATGTGTCGTAAGTGCGTGTTGCAGATCAAATTAGTTAAAATCTCGTTTGATACACCCTTATGCGTTCGTTGTGAAAATGTAGCTTTTTTTTCTTTTCTTTTTTTTTGTATTCTAATTTTGAATATTTTAATCTTATTGCTAAAATCAATTACACATTTTCGTCGGATAGAAATGCAAACATGCGTGCATGAATATATAATCTCGATATATGTAGACATAATTTGAAACATCTACATACCTACAGCCGATCACCGTTCATTCTCTCGCTCAAAAACGCACATATGTATTCTTGCGTGTGTAGACATCTATTGGGAGATTAATAATGCGACATAATGATGTAGACATGAGATCATTATCTGGTCGCAACCTGCTGATTCGTGGCGAGCTAGGATGAAATCGCGATCGCACTAACATCTACTGACACGTATATCTGAACAACCGGCATTCACACCTAAATACCTAAACCTAATTTCGCGATACCACAAAAAAGAAAATGTTTTAAAAAGCCGTTTGTCATGATCTCGTTTACGCTTCAACACAGCTCGCAAATTTACACCCTATATTATTACTTCGTTACCTATATATATATATGTTTATATATATATATATATAGTACCGTGCAAAAGTATTAGGACAAGAACTATTTTACCTTTTATATTGACAGAAAATAAACAATTTAATTAAAGTAATTTTATTTGATTTACTCAACAAATGTTTTAACAAAAAAAAAAAATTGTTACAAAATAAATTTAATATTTAGTATAATAGCGTTTTGCTTTGATCACAGCCTTCAATCTGTCAGGCATTGACATCACAGGCTTTTTCAATGTATCTAATGGTATCTCCTGCCAAGCAGCTTGTATTTGTTCCCAAAGTGTGTCTTGCGAAGTAACATTAGATTTATCAATTCTTTTATCCAAAATATCCCACACGTGTTCAATCGAGTATTTTCAAAATAACGTGTTTAATAGAAAACAAGAAAAATTAAATATATTTTCATTTTAATAGATTTCTTTTATACCTAGTTTTAAATAATCAATATTTGTTAGCAATTTACTTGGGTTTAACTCTGTATTTGACTTTCAGTGAGGTTTTTAGGAAAATCACCCCTGTCCTAATACTTTTGCACACTACCGGTAGTGTGCAAAAAAGTGTAAGGACAGGAGTGATTTTAAACTTTATTTTGATGCCCCATAAAAGATAAAATAGTTCTTGCCCTAATAATTTGGCACAGTTCTGTATATATATATATATATATATATATATATATATATATATATATATATATTATCTGTGTTTAATCTTATATACAACAAAAGGCAAATTGCGATAAAGTGATGTTCTGATCGACGAATTACATACTGTGTATGAAATAAAAAAAGACCGGCTATTTCAAACACGAGTTTTTACGGAAAATAACATGACATCGCTATAATTAACATACAGCTTGCAATGGATAAATTGTTGTCTATTTCATGCAAAAACTAAAAGAACGCTAAATATATATCAAAACTATTATCTGTCAGTAAAGTGCCATACGTGATACACGCTTTGGGCGATCATGTCTTTTTCGAGACATGACTGACTGAGCAGAAGATTTTCTATTCCTCTCTTTAAACGATAGCTGAAGGAAGAAGAGAAGGATTGTATTAATAAGTAGTTATTAGTGGGGGATCAGCTTATTACTTAATAACTATAGAAAACTGATCCCCCACTTTTTGCCCAGTAGAAGCTTTACTTATGTTTCCAACTATTATCTTTCTTCAGTCAGTTAAGTGCCATACGTGATACACGCTTTGGGCGATCATGTCACGAAAGAGACATGACTGACTGAGCAGAAGATTTTCTATTCCTCTCTTTAAACAATAGCTGAAGGAAGAAGAGACGGATTGTATTAATAAGTAGTTATTAGTGGGGGATCAGCTTATTACTTAATAACTATAGAAAACTGATCCCCCACTTTTTGCCCAGTAGAAGCTTTACTTATCTTTCTTCAGTCAGTTGAGTGCCATACGTGATACACGCTTCGTGCGATCATGTTTCGAAAGAGACTGTGCAGAAGATTATCCTGTAGTCTTCTTCTTCTGTGTGCTCTGTCCCTTCAGGACGTAGGCGATCATGGTTCACCACGTCTTCCCATCACTTGTGGCTCTTAGTATGTTTGCTCCTGAGCAGACCATGCAAATATGTTATCCGCTGCCTAACTCTGTCTCTCTTTCCTTCTATCTGGCCAGTCAGTATCAGGTTCTTCAAGCTCTCTTTCCTCATTGCATCTCCCAGGAAAACAGCATGGCCACAAAATGAGGGATCACTTTATGTATGGATTATAATATAGTTTTGATCCCCCACTTTATGTCCACATTATACTTTCTTATAAACTGTTGGTATATATCTTCTTCTATGTGCCCTGTCCTTTCAGGACGTAGGCGATCATGGCTGTCCACGTCTCCCTATCCCTGGTGGCTCTTAGCATGCCTTCTCTTGTTACACCATGCAACCCCCGTTCCGTCATCCACCTGATCAGACCCTGCAAATATGTTATCCGCTGCCTTCCTATGTCTCTTTTTCCTTCTATCTGGCCTGAGAGTATCAGGTTCTCCAAGCCCTGCTTCCTCGTTGCAAGTCCCAGGAACTTTAGTTGTCTCTTCCTGATGCTCACTATTAATTTCCTTTTTGTTTCTATTCTTTCCAACACCTCATCGTTGCTCACATGCTCGATCCACGGTATCTGCAGCATCTTTCTGTAGAACCACATTTCAGCTGCTTCAAGTTTTTTCCTCATCTTTGATGATATTGTCCAGCATTCACTGCCGTATTGAAGAACTGACATCACATAGCAATCTAGCACTCTCTTCTTTGTTTCTAGTGAAATTTTCCTGTGTCTTAGTACTTTACTCAGCTTCTGGAATGCGTCCTTCCCCATGCCCATTCGCCTTCGGATCTCTGTGTCGCACTTTCCATCTCCTGTTAGAACACTTCCTAGATATTTAGATTTTTGTACTTGCTTGATTCTGGTATCCCCCACCTGTATTTGGCATTTTGGGTTGCACCTTTTTCTGATGACCATGTATTCAGTTTTCTTAAAGTTTATTTGTAGTCCTTTTTTGTCACTCTCCATCGCTACCTTCTGTAGGAGGTCTTGTAGTTTCCTTTCCGTGTCTGCAATCAGGACTGTATCATCTGCATATCTAAGGTTGTTCAAGTTGTGGCCTCTAATAACAAATCCTGGCGTGTCATCTAGAGTCCTCAAAATATTATCGCTGTACAAATAGAACAGATCCGGTGAAAAGACACAACCTTGTCTTACGCCTCTTTCTATCTTTGTAAATCTACTGCAATCGTTACCTGTCCATATGCAGGCCGTTTGCTGCCAGTAGAGATTCTTGATTACGCTTATGCCTTTCCCAATTAGAACATATTCAAATTATAATCTACTACAAATTTACATTTTGTTTCGACATTGAAAGGACAATATCTCATCAGGCCGTTTGAAAAGAAGATGGAAAATTCTTTACCTTGTATTGGCGAATTATGTGGGAGAGGTATGTTGGGTAGAAAATGGGAAATCAAAGTTGGAAGATGGAAGTTCGAATTTGAACAAAAAGAAGAAAGGGGAAGAGGAGAGAGGAAATTAATGGACATGTTGAAAATTTTATAGACAGATTTAACAGTATAAGATCAGTTATGGTCCATTACAGCCTTTATGGACAGTCCTTTGTATTTAACAAAGAGACAAAAGAAAAAAAGTAAAGAAATGTATATGGGGTGAGATGGGTAGTAGAGAATGGGCTAAAAAAGGGATTAGGAATCGCTATTTCAATGTCGAAACAAAATGTGCACTTTGTAGTGGATAATAATTTGTACATGTTCTAAACTATAATTTATAATAAATATTCATAGCTCTATTTTTCTTTTGAGCACTGTTTAAAATTAATGTTTTGAACGTTGTTAATATTTTCTTCGTTACTTATTCACTTGGATATATATATATATATATATATATATATATATATATATATATATATATATATATTAATCATATCACATATATTAATCATATCACACCGAGCAAGGCGGTAACGCCACTGATGTAAAGGGCGCTACGTAAGAGTGAAAAGATTGGAAAAGAGAAAGCCAGAAACCACATCCTAAACAGGGAACAAGGGATGAGCCTCTTCACCCGTTCAATAGACGTGGGTGGTGTGTGAACCGGGCGATAGTTTAGTCTATCTACTCCAATTGAGTTATATATAATATATATATAGCATATACTGTTAAATATAAGAGACAATATTCACGTTTCAATCTGGTCATAACACATTACATTGCATCTAAATATATGATTTTGTTATCATTTCGTGCTCTCCAGCGGTGTGACGTCATAGAACAACATTACAAGTTTGCGAACTGCGTTTGCTATTTTTGGTAGCTATTATCGTTGCTTAGCAAAGTTTTATGCCAACACAAGATAAAATTCTCGCTGATGGTGGATGTTTTTGCGTTAACGTCCTTGTAATGTCTCTGAAGATGGCTCATGTGAACCGAAAGGTTAGAACCAACCTCATAAAAAATTATCTAAAAATTGGAGAATGTTTGTCTTTATTTTCCCCTGAAATTAAAGCCAAAATACGATGTTTAGAACGGCTTATCATTAAACATAATAAATTGTTTGAACATTATTTTTAACAATTCATTTCAAATTGTCGGTTGTTTATAACCAAGTTTCGTTAATCTTTGTTAATTTCCGTAACATGTTTACATTTGTTGACATGACGATTCATTTCAGAGCAGATATGGTTGTTGCGATGAATCAAAGACTGTGTTATATAGGCTTGATTAAAACCTTGTGTTTAGACTAATGGGCTTTCGTGGTCGAGAGGTCTAAGACGTTACCAGATCAAATGGTAGCTTCCCCTATATAGATAGGGGTCGCAGGTTCGAATCCTGCCGAATGGCATACAATTTAGTAATAAAAATTTATCGTAAATAATCAGACCGGTAGATATAAATATATAATACTGTTTCATTAAAAACAGAATATCTACTTAAATACAAGTATCGATAAAAAATAATGTTCAAACAATTCATTTCAAATTGGCGGTTATTTATAACGAAGCTTCGTTAATTTCCGTAATATATATACATACATATACTGTTAAAAATAAGAGACAATGAATGTCTATTATGTTTAATCATGAGCCGTTCTAAACGTCGTTTTTTGGCTTTAATTTCAGTTGAAAATAAAGATAAAAGTTCTCCAAAAAATTGAGTTCGTTTTAAGCTTTCGGCTCACATGAGCCATCTTCATAGAGATTACAAGGACGTTAACACAAAAACATCAACCATCGGTGACAATTTTATCTTGTATTGACATAAAACTT
>JBBBDQ010028973.1:47500-125000 GCA_037127315.1 Ascarosepion bandense
GATTAACAGTAGAATTTCGGGAACTGGATATCCTGTTTTTTTTTTAATATAAAACACTGATATAAATTTACTAAGGAGTTCTGTTTATATTTTATCATTTCATGTCTTTTGAGACATGATCGCACAAGCGTGTATCACGTATGGGACTTAACTGACTGAGTGAAGATTATAGTTGGAACATTAAGTAAAGCCATCTACTGGGAAAAATGTGGGGGATCAGTTTTCTATTGTTATTAAGAAATAAACTGATCCCCCATTAATTACTACTTATTAACACAATCCGTCTATTCTCCCTTCAGCTTTAGTTTAAATAGCAGGATAGAAAATCTTCTGCTCAATCAGTTATGTCTCTTTCAGGACATGATCGCCCAAGTGTGCATCACGTATGCCACTTAACTGACTGAAGGAAGATATTTGGAACATTAAGTAGACCTTATAGTGGACAAAAAGTGGGGGTATCAGTTTTCTATTGTCATTAAGTAATAAACTGATCCCCCATTAATTACTACTTTTTAACACAATCTGTCTCTTCTCCCTTCAGCTATAGTTTAAATAGCAGGATAGAAAATCTTCCGCTTAACTGACAAAGATTTCTCATTAATGACACGCTATAGTTTTTGACTGTGAGATAAGTTAATGAATCAGTCTTTGGCGAAAATGTACATCGTATTGAAGGAGCAGCCCAAAATGCCAAATACAGGTGAGGGATACTAAAATCAAGCAGGTAAAAAAATGTAAATACCTGGGAAGTGTTATAACAGAAGACGGAAAGTGCGACACAGAGATCCGAAGGCGAATTGGAATGGCCAAGGACGCGTTCAAGAATCTGAGTAAAGTATTAAGAAACAGGAAACGTTCAACGTGATATGTTTTCGGCATATCACGTTGAATACACCGGTTCTCGTTTGATCACCAAAGTTAAGCAACGTTGAGCCTTGTCAGTACTTAGATGGGTGGCCGCTTGGGAATACCAGGCACTGTAAGCGTTCAGTGACGGATGTGCGTTGTGGTGCCGTGGATGTCTTCTTGGAAAGAGAAATCGGTGAGCCGAGTTCGAATTCCAGTTGAGTACCCTGCATTCACTTAAGCACTGGTACCCTTGCGAAAGGTATTAATCCGTCCCTTCCCTCCAGTTATGGGTTAAATAACAGGATGAGGCTTGGTGTCAACTCATCTAGTGTTGGTGTCACAATAAAAACACTCTTGGTAGCCCTGGCGAAGCATCAAGTATTCAGCTAATTGACAAGATTTTGAACTTCGCTACAAAAAATGCGCCAGGGTTCCAAATTCACAGGGAATACTGGAGGGGTGTAGTGAGTTCTATCTCGGCCAATGGCCGCAAGACGTCAACGACGACGAAGAGACAGGAAACTTTCACTAGAAACAAAGAAGCAAGTACTAGATTGCTATGTGATGCCAGTTCTTCAATATGGTAGTGAATGCTGGATAGTATCATCAAAGATGAAGAATACCTTGAAGCAACTGAAACGTGGTTCTACAGAAGGATGCTGTGGATATCATGGAGCATGTGAGCAATGATGAGGTGTTGGAAAGGATGGAAATGAAAAGAAAATTAATATTGAGCATCAGGAAGAGAAAACTAAAGTTCCTGGGATATGCAATTTAGAAGGAGGGCTTGGAGAACCTGATACTAACAGGTGAGATAGAGAGAAAAAGAGACAAATGAAAGCAGCGGATAACATATTTGAAGGGCCTGAGCAGCTGGATGACAGAACGGGGGCTGCGAGACGTTACAGGAGAAAGCGTGCTAAGAGCCATCAGGGATAGGGAAACATGGAAGGCCATGATCACCTACGTCCTGAAAGGACAGGGCACATAGAAGAAGACTTCTTTCAGGACGTGAGCGACTAAGGCTCTCCACAACTTCTTATCCTTTGTAGCACTAAGTACTGTTTGTACTCTTACTGTCCTTCATGTGGATAACATATTTGAAGAGCCTGAACAGGTGGATGACAGAACGGGTGTTGCAAGATTTTACAGGAGAAATCCACCAATGATAGGGAGTCGTCGAAGGCAATGATCGCCTACGTCCTGAAAGGACAAGGCACATGGAAGAAGAAGAAGATTGGAAGAGTGTCTCATGCAAGTATCTTATGAAAATGTCAGTGTACTAAAATATTTATTCCGGAACTAAATGAGTTCAACGTGGTATCTCAGATTTATATAATACATCACTGAGATGGTCACCACTACGAAGAGAACAGGGACAAGCTTGCTCGCTCATTTCAAAGACAGTTGGCACTTACTGTCTTAAAGAAGTGTGCAACAATAAACTGAATAACCTTTCGGGATGGTGCCTGTCGCTTTCTAAAATGCTGTTGAAATTTCCTTTGAGATGAAACAATGGACATTTGACTGGTGAATTACGCTTCCACTACGTATGCAATTTCTTTCGGAATCCACATTATGGTGGTCCACCGTCAACAAAAGATATATCAGATACCAGGAGGAAATAGCAAATTATTAGATCAGAGTTTTTCTACGCGGGTTCCCCGGGGCCGTAAGGCTCCTCAAAAGGTCCCTAAGGGATTCGCAAGAACAAGTAAGATAAGCTAATACATTAATAATTTTTGAGTTGGAGTTTTGTTTAACAGCGTATCAACGTCTGTGGATAATTTAATGCCAAAAAAGGCAGGGTTTTAAGATATTTCTTTTTAATGTTCGGTTATAGTGAGAAGGTTGATTTAGTCAATCAGTCAGTTAAGTGCCATGCGTGATATACGCTTGGGCGATCATGTCTCAAAAGAGACATGACTGACTGGGCAGATTATCCAGAAGTAGGTTGCCATTGCTTTCTGCGGTAGACTGGTTGCCAGCCAAGGCTATAGAACGCAATCTGTCCTGCTATTTAACCCATAACTGGAGGGAAGAAGACGGATTCATACCTTTCCCAAGGGCATTTTTGCGTAAGTGAATGCAATGGATTCAACTGGAATTCGAACTCGGCTCCCCGAATTCTCGTTCTAAGCCGATATCCACTGCACCACAACATATTTCGATAAAAAAAAAATTATTTTTTTTATTTTAGAAAACTGAAGATGTCTTCTAGTTTTGTATTCAAAAATGTATTGCTGGTAATCCCTTTTGTTTCTTCAAAAATCTATTATAGCAATATTTTTTTTCCTTCAAAAATGTATAAAAAGTTTATTTTTATGTATATGTTTCTATAAAAGTGTATTCTTGTACTTTCATAGTGTTCTGACCTCAGTTTGGGGGTTAACTATTTATCGATAGCTAGGACCCTAACAGGTGCTACTATTCCGAGTCAGAGTGTACCTGGGAACAACAGCAATTAAGAGGTAGTGTCATACTCCTAACAACCTCCCAGTCAGAGGCCTTGCTGCTGGATGTAGTTTATCGTCATGCCCAGGACCAAACACTTTTGTAGTTTTATTTTCAGAATAATTTTGAAAAGCTTTTGACTATCAAAGTCACTTCCCTCCACTCTTTCTTATTCTTATTAGCACTCTCTTTCTCTCTTTCACTCTCTTTTTCACTGTTCCATGCTCTCTGTCTCTCTGTCTGTCTCTCTCTCCTAATCTCTCTTAACATTCCCTCTTTCTCTTTTCTTTTTTTATCTGGATTCTTCTCCCTCTTTGTCACCTTTTCGTTACTTTTCTTTTTATCTCTCAATATATCTCCCTTTGTATCTCTTACTACCCCCCCCTCTCTCTCTCTCTGGTCCTGGGTATGACAATAAATTGCATCCGGCAGCAAGGCCTCTGATTAGGAGGTTGTGAGGAGCATGGAGCCAACTCTTCATTGTTGTTGTTCCCAGGTCCACCCTGACCCGGGGTGGTAGCACCTATTGGGGTCCCAACTTTAGGCAAATAGTTTATCCCCAAACTAGGGTCAAAACACTATGAAAGTATAAAATAGAGCTTTATAGAAAAATATATATTTTTGAATAAAAAATATTACCAACAATACATTTTTGAAGAAAAAAAATTATTACCATAACACATTTTTGCAGGAAAAAAAAATTATTGGCATAATACATTTTTGAAGGAAAAAAAATTCTCAGTAAAACATTTTTGAATACAAAACTAGAAGACATCTTCAGTTTTCTAAAATAAAAATTAAAAAATTTTCATTAAAATCTGACTAAATCAACCTTTTCTCTATAACCGAACATTAAAAAAATATCTTAAAACTCTACCGTTTTCTCATTAAATAACCCATAGAGGTGTTGATATGCCATTAAACAAAACTCAAACTCAAAATCTCTCTCTCTCCTTTTCAACCTCTTTTTATCATTTTCTTTCTCTCTCTCTTTCTCTCTCTCTCTCTCCCTCTCTCGCTCTCTCTCATTTGAACTTCTTTTATATCTTCTTATTTCTTCATCCTTTTCTAATTCTCCCACATTTGCTCTTCCTCTCTCTCTCTCTCTCTCTCTCTATTTTTTCCTTTTATCTCTCTTTATTTATCTTTGTCTCCCGTTGTCTTTTTCACTTCCTATATATCCCTCTTAGACTCTCTTCTGCCTTTCTTTCTTCTCGTTTTTCCCTCCTCTCTTTCTATCCTTATATCTTCTCACACTTACTCTCCCGTTCACACTCACTTGCGCGCTCATTTTGTAATGATCAGAAGAATGTGAATGTCTTTCTCTACCAAGAAACTGCTTGTGGTCCAGTGGATATCGGCTCGGAACGAGAAATCGGGGAGCCGAGTTCGAATTCCAGTTGAATTCATTACATTCACTTACGCGCAAATGCCCTTGGGAAAGGTATTAATCCGTCTATTCCTTCCAGTTATGCGTTAAATAACCGGACAGATTGGGTTCTATAGCCTTGGTCGGCAACCAGTCTACCGTAGAAAGCAATGGCAACCTACTTCTGCCCAGATAATCTTCTGCCCAGTCAGTCATGTCTCTTTCGAGACATGATCGCCCAAGCGTGTTTCATGTATGGCACTTAACTAACTGACTGTTCTCCAAAACAATCCTCTCTACGTAACTTTCTACCCTTGCCCTTTAAATATGTGGGATCTCCTCTTTGTATATGAAAGTGAACTCGACTGAGTATACATATACTCCTGCCATAGAGAGAACAGTAGTTGAGAGTTGAGAGTAATCGTAGAGATCCGTGCGAGTTATCGGAAAGTACCGGAACTGATACGTAAGTTACCGAGAGACACCGAAGTTACACAGAGATTACCTCGTCAGAAGTCAGACTAGCTGAGCTCCACCCAACTAGAATAATATACACGGATATACTATTTCCAACGACTTCACTTCAAGACTTGTATATATTTATTTCTTACTAATAGTATTCCTGGATTTACTAACCTGCGTTCAAGTTTGTATATTACGTTCAATATAACCTACTTTTCTATCTCCATATCTGTTTTGTTGTTCATTATTTTGTGCGGTTCCTCACCCGGAATCCACAACAGATTTATAACAGAAAAAATACTCCTGCCATAGAGAGAACAAAAGTTGCAGTCGGCATTTGCCTCTGCTACTATGACACTGTCAGCTCTATGCCTTCGGATGGAGAGCGCCCTCTGCTTTCGAGCAGAGAGAATTAACCCTGTCGTGGTTCCGCCGAAGGGTAGAATCAAGATTGGGGAAAGATAGACAGATATTTTTGGCCTGGCTATATGGCTGGGAAGACCCACATTAAAAAGACCTTGTGTCACATCTCGCCTTACGTGGGAAGGTGGGTAAATAGCGTTGCAGTCGGCAGTGGAGTGTATTCGTAGAGATCCGTGAGAGTTATCGGAGAGTACCGGAACTGATACGTAAATTACCGAGAGATACCGAAGTTACCCACAGACTAGCTCTGAGTTCCACTCAGCTAGAATAATATATATGAATATACTATTTCCAACGACTTCACTTCAAGACTTGCATATATTTATTTCTTACTAATAGTATTCCTGGATTTACTAACCTGCGTTCAAATTTGTATATTATGTTTAATATAACCTACTTTTCTATCTCCAGATCTGTTTTTGTTGTCCATTATTTTGTGCGGTTCCTCACCCGGAATCCACAACAAAATCAAAATTCACCTAAATTCCGACCTTAAAAGACGGGTCGATAATAGACAGGGGTCGTCTTCCTTTGCTCCATTTTTGAACCGCACAAGACTTAGCCTCTTTCAAGCGGATCTCGATTATAAAAACAAAATTCAATATAGAATCGGACTTCTTTTCATAACAAATTACCATGATATCAAATCTATTCATACAGTTTTAGACGATAGGACATTAATAACATTTAAATTAATAGCCTTCATCGGATAACTGACAAGGACACATCGTTTACTTCGAAAAACTGATTGCAAATGTAGCCTTGAAGTCTCTCTAGATGATATGTCCACAAGATTTATAACAATCGTTATTCAATAAAAATAATTTCTAAGTTTGTTTATGTTTCCCAGAAACCAATCAAATGTGTCTTATATATCATTCCATCTTTCCTCAGAATAAAAACGGAAACATTTATATTAGCATGGACCAGGCTTGCCTCCCAGAGAGTAAAACACTGCGCCTCCTTGGTCTCACACTTTCAGCGGACCTCAAATGGAATGACTATATCGAATCCATTGTTAAATCCGCTGCTATGAAAGTCGGTTCTCTGTGTAGGGCCCGAAAGTTTTTCCCGTCTGAATCTATCCTGCACATTTATAAATCTACCATCCACCCGTGCATTGAATACTGCTGCCATATCTGGTCGGGTGCCCCTGCTGTTCTCCTCTGGCTTCTCGATAAGATTCAGAGGAGGGTCTGTAATGTGATAGATACCGACTTGGCAGATCGCCTGCAGTCTCTCTCCCACCAGCGCGACGTGGCTTCCCAGTGTCTCTTCTATAAATACTTTCACGGCTTCTGCTCCGATAAACTTAGATCACTACTGCCCCTTAAATACGAATTTGAACGAGATACTAGATTAGCAACTAGATCCCACCCTTTTACAGTGAAACCGATAAAATGCAGCCGTAACACCAACAGTTTCTTTCCTCGCACTTCCCGACTGTGTAATTCTCTTCCAAACGATTGCTTCCCCGACGGCTACAATCTCCAGGAGTTTAAATGTAAGGTCAATAGAAACCTCCTAACACACTAACCTGCTACCATTCTATCAAACACTCTTCCCATCTACCCAACCCTCATCCTCGCTATCCTTACTCATCTGTCACCTTCCTCCTGACATTCCCTATGTCTAACTACTCCTTCTCTTTACCTTCCCCTATGTAGCCCCATGCGCAATAGTGGCAGTGGAATGCCTTGCTTGGGGTGAGATGATTAAAAAAAAAAAGAAAAAAAAATATTTTGGGTGGACCTGAAGCAGACTACCACCACGTTTAATTTTGTTGTTTTCATTTTTTTTTTTTTTACCTTTTTCAGCGCAGTTTATCGATTGTTACCTAAACTTTCCGATTATCAAACAAATTTTTTTTAAAATTACAATATTTAAACAAATTTGGTGGGGGATCAGTTTCTCATACAAAATTAAAGTAAATCGATCCTCCATTTTCAACCCACTCGCCTTGGGATCGATTGGTTTTTGTTAATTTCGTTGTTTTTCATTTTTTAAAATTTTTTTCAGCGCAGCTTATCGATTGTTACTTAAACTTTCCGACTATCAAAAAAAATGTTTTTTAAATTACAATATTTAAACAAATTTGGTGGGGGGGTCAGTTTCTCATACAAAATTAAAGTAAATCGATCCTCCATTTTCAATCCCCAATAAGGTTGTCTGAGAAACTGGTTCCCACCTAAGATTGTTTAAATATTGAAATTTTTGCAAAAATTTTTGTCATTCGTAAAGTTTAAGGCGTAAAAGATAATATTGCACTGAAAAAAGTCCAAAAAATTTGATAATGAACAAATTTACAGGTGGCAGTAATGTCATACCGGCGACTGGTTTCAAAATGGAGACTCGATTTACTATAATGTTGTATGAGAAACTGATACCCACCCCCAGAAAATGTTTAAATATTGAAATTTTTCAAATGTTTTTTGTCAATCGTAAAGCTAAGGGGGTAATTGATAGGATTGCTCTTGAAAAAAGTAAAAAAAAAAAAATGAAAAACAACGAAATTAAACGTGGTGGTAGTCTAGTAGTTTTGTTATAACGGGGGTGTAATGTACACGTTGACTATAGGAGGAACGGAAACACTGAATTATATTATGATAATAATTTTTAGAATATTTCAATGACTTCTGAAAGTTATCAAGATCTTAGCCTGTTTCAAAAATTAAAGACGAATAAAAACTGCGACAATTAGAGTGTTAGAGTTTACTTCAAACCACATCCATCTCAAAAGAAGAGTGACTAATTTAAAATTAATTTTAAAACACCGCTGCTAAGAAAGTCGGTTCTCTGTGTAGGGCCAGGAAGTTTTTCCCGTCCCAAATAATCCTGCACATATATAAGTCTATCATCCACCCGTGCATTGAGTATTGCTGCCATATCTGGTCGGGTGCTCCTGCTATCCACATAGGTGTCCTCGATAGAATCCAACGGAGAATCTGTAATGTGATCGATCCCGACTTAGCAGCGAAGAGGCAGCCGCTTTCTCACCGACGCAGTGTGGATTCCTTGTGTCTCTTCTACAAATAATTTCATGGCTTCTGCTCCGATGAACGTAGCTCACTGGTACACCCTATATACGAATTTCATCGAGCCACAAGATTAGCAACTAGGTCCCACCCTTTTACTGTGAACCGAATAAATTGTAAACGCAAATTTTACTCCATCAGCTTCTGTTCTAGCATTTCTCGCCTGTGGAATTCCCTTCCGTTTACTTGTTTCCTGACAGTTACAATCTCCAAGAATATAAATATAAAGTCAGTAGTCATCTCCTGTCTCACTAACTTACATCCTCTCTCTCATGCTTTTCTACATCCACCCCACTCTCATCAATAATCTCTTTCTCTCTCCTACTCTCTTCCTGACACCCCCTGCAACCTCTCACTCCTCATAATATTCCTCCTCGTCCACCCCACTCTCATCAGTAATCTCTTTCTCTCTCCTACTCTCTTCCTGACACCCCCTGCAACCTCTCACTCCTCATAGCATTCCTCCTCGTCCACCCAACTCTCATCAGTAATCTCTGCCCTCTCCTACTCTCTTCCTGACACCCCACTGCAACCTCTCACTCCTCATGCCATTCCTCCTCGTCCACCCCACTCTCATCAGTAAGCTCTTCCCTCTCCTACTCTCTTCCTGACACCCCCTGCAACCTCTCACTCCTCATAGCATTCCTCCTCGTCCACCCCACTCTCATCAGTAAGCTCTTCCCTCTCCTACTCTCTTCCTGACACCCCCTGCAACCTCTCACTACTCATAACATTCCTCCTCGTCCACCCCACTCTCATCAGTAAGCTCTTCCCTCTCCTACTCTCTTCCTGACACCCCCTGCAGCCTCTCACTCCTCATAGCATTCCTCCTCGTCCACCCAACTCTCATCAGTAAGCTCTTCCCTCTCCTACTCTCTTCCTGACACCCCCTGCAGCCTCTCACTCCTCATAGCATTCCTCCTCGTCCACCCCACTCTCATCAGTAAGCTCTTCCCTCTCCTACTCTCTTCCTGACACCCCCTGCAACCTCTCACTCCTCATAATATTCCTTCTCGTCCACCCCACTCTCATCAATAAACTCTTCCCTCTCCTACTCTCTTCCTGACACCCCTGCAACCACTCACTCCTCATAGCATTCCTCCTCGTCCACCCAACTCTCATCAGTAAGCTCTTCCCTCTCCTACTCTCTTCCTGACACCCCCTGCAACCTCTCACTCCTCATAACATTCCTCCTCTTCCAACCCCACTCTCATCAGTAATCTCTTCCCTCTCCTACTCTCTTCCTGACACCCCCTGCAGCCTCTCACTCCTCATAACATTCTTCCTCTTCCACCCCCACTCTCATCAGTAAGCTCTTCCCTCTCCTACTCTCTTCCTGACACCCCCTGCAGCCTCTCACTCCTCATAACATTCTTCCTCTTCCACCCCCACTCTCATCAGTAAGCTCTTCCCTCTCCTACTCTCTTCCTGACACCCCCTGCAGCCTCTCACTCCTCATAACATTCTTCCTCTTCCACCCCCACTCTCATCAGTAAGCTCTTCCCTCTCCTACTCTCTTCCTGTTACCACTGCACCCTCTCACTCTTCATAGCATTCCTCGTGTGGAAGTAAAATGCCTTGCTTTGGGCGACACGATTAAAAAAAAAAACTCGCATCTATAAGTAAAGAATGTATGCATGGCCCCGTGACAAATCTGGTGTATTTCATGAATTTGGCCCAAAGTTACTTTTAGGCTTTTACACAAACGAATGACCAGATAATAACCAACACCTGGTTCCAAGAGCAACCAAGAAGATTATGGACATGGAGAAATTTAGAGGGAGAAACTAAGAACTAAATTTATTGTGTTACCCTCAACAAGAGATTCAGAAACGCAGTCCTTCACTGTAAAGTCTACCCAAGCGCGGACTGCGGAAGAGATCACTTATCAGTCGTATTCAAACTGAGGATAAAACTAAGGAAATTAAAAAAACTAACACGGCCCAAATACTGCAGTACAATAGACCCGTGAATGACCCGAAAATGCAGAGAATGTATACGGAGAGCGAAGCAATTATGAGAGAAATAAAAGCTTTGCCGAGATTCGTCATTGGTGGCCACAGTCTCAACAGTATCAAATACCGTTGATAGCAGACACGAAAAGCAAAACGCAGGACCTTCTACAGAATGTAGTAAAGAAAGTGTGAAGAAAGGACTGAGCATAAATTTCAAGAAAACTGATGGTCATCAGCAAAAAAAGAGAAGCCCAATATGCCAACTACAAGTCGAGAAACAAAAATAAAATAAGTAAAAATTCAAATACTTAGGAAGTGTTTTGACAGAGGATGGAAAGTGCGACATAGAGAGGCATTGACAGGGAAAAGGACGCTTTTCAAAAGCTAACCAAAGTAGGGAAAGACAGGAAAATCTCACTAGAAACAAAGAAAAGAGTGCTGGATTGCTACGTGATATTTGTCCTTCTGTATGGAAGTGAATGCTGGACGATCTCATCAAAGATGAAGGAGAGGCGTGAGGCAGTGGAAATGTGGTTTTACGGAAGGATAGATAGATAGATAGATAGATAGATAGATAGATAGATAGATAGATAGATAAGGAAGAGTGCTGGATTGCAGTGTGATATCTGTCCTTCTGTATGGAAGTGAATGCTGGACGATCTCATCAAAGATGAAGGAGAGGCTTGAGGCAGCAGAAATGTGGTTTTACAGAAGGATGCTGAGGATACCATAGACGAAAGGATGCAAACGAGAAGAAAACTGATACTAAAAATCAGAAACAGACAAATGAGGTTTCTGGGACACGTAATAAGGAAGGAACACCTAGAGAATTTAATACTCATAGGTCGGATAAAGGGAAGGAGAGACAGGTGAAAGCAGTGCACAATTACATACACATACTCAAACAAATACCCCCACCCAAAACGTGCAAATATATATATATATACGAAAAGAATCAACTTAACACTAATCATATATATATTCATTTCGCCCCAAGAAAGGCAGTTTTACTGCCACTGTTGCGCAGGGGGTTACATAGAGGAAAGTGATGAGAAAGAGGGGTTAGTTATAGGGGATGTCGTGGGGGGTAACAGATGGATGAGAATTCCGGTGTAATGGGGGTGGATTGGGTGGAGAAAAAGAGCTTAAGAGAATGGATGCGAGTTAGTGAGATAGGAGATATCCATTGACCTAACATTTAAATTCCTTCAGATTGTAGCTGCATGTGGAAGGGAACTCCACAAACGGGAAGTGAGTGGAAAGCAGCTTTATAGTAGAAATTGCTGTTATATTTTATTGGTTTCACTGTAAAAAGTTGGGACCTATTTGCTAGTCTAGTAGCTCGTGTAAATTCATACCTAAGGGGCCCCCGTGAGCTAAGTTCATTGAAGCAGAAGCCGTGAAAGTATTTTTATAAGAGACACTGGGAAGCCACGTCCTGCCGCTGAGAGAGCCACTGCAGCCGAGCTGCCAAGTCGGTATCGACCAAATTACAGATTTCTCCGATAGATTTTGTCAAGAATCCCGAGGTGAATAGCAGGGGCACCCGACCAGATGTGGCACCAGTATTCAATACACGGATGGGTGGTAGATTTATATATGTGCAGGATGGATTCAACCGGGGAAAATTTCCTGGCCCTGCACAGAGAATCGACCTTCTTAGCAGCGGATTCGATTTAGTCATTCCACTTGAGGTCCGCCGAGAGTGTTAGGACAAGGAGGCGTAATGTTTTGCTCTCAGGGAGGCTAGCCTGATTCATGCGTTGGGTGGGGGTGATTGTCTATGATTGTTAATAGATAGCAGTTGTATAAATTATACATTTAACTTAATATAAAAATAACGAAATGATAAAATCGACTGTCATTTGTTGATAACCTTTTGACAATGCACCAAATGATTAAAAATGTAGGTTTACAAAGCCATGGAATCAGGGTGCTGAGTACAGCATCAATCAGCGAAGTGAAAATTTTATATTGCGTATTAATCATATATATATAGATATATATATATATATATATATATATATATCAATGGTGCGATGGATGAATTGTCGCGTAAATGACATCAAAATGAAAATAACACGAACATCTCATTTTAAAAGACAGTGTGTAATGAATGAATTGTCGTCTAAATGAGTTTGAGTTTTGTTTAACGGCATATCAACACCTCTGTGGGTTATTTAATGCCAAAAAGGTGGGGTTTTAAGGTATTTTTTATAATGTTCGGTTATAGTGAAAAGGTTGATTTTATTTTTGATCATTTCACCCCAAGCAAGGCATTCCACTGCCACTATTGCGCTTGGGGCTACATAGGGGGAGGTAAATAGGAAGAGTGGTTAGATATAGGAAATGTCAGAAGGGGTGGGGTGATGGATAGTTGGGTGGGTGGGAAGAGTGTTTGAAAGAATGGAAGTTAGTTTGTTAGGAGGTGTCTATTGACCTTACATTTAAACTCCTGGAGATTGTAGCCGTCGGGGAAGCAGTCATGTGGAAGAGAATTCCACAGTCGGGAAGTGCGAGAAAAGAAATGAGGCCCTCACCAACAAATTGAGGAGTTCATTTCTTACCACAACGATCAGAATGAGATTTCTGAGATGCCACACCTTCGTAATCATTAGACTCATCCAACTTTGGAATTAAATATTGGAGGATCCAGCGAGAATGTACAGCATGCCGTCTCCGAAAATGTGGCGGAGTGAATTGCCTCATGGTGCTCTTTTTCTCACAGACGGTACCCAACTGACCTTTCTATAGTATGCAGTTGACAAAAAAAAAAAAGAGAAAAAAAAGAAACAAAGAAACAATGCACGAAATTAAAAGATTAGTCCATCTTTCTAAGTTTCTTCCCCAGACGGAATTGGCGAATAAGGAAAGGATTTCTCAGCATGCCTGCTAGTTTTTCACCTGACTGCATCCATTAAACCAAGCATAAATTCCGACTAATGATAGATCTTATTAATCGAATTTGTATGAGGTAAATAAAGCAATTTATTCGCCATTCTGTGCAATCTGAGTCGGACGTTACAGACAATGAGGTGTTTATTATTTTAAACAAAAGAAAAGATTGAAATATGAGGGTCATTCAATCAATAAGGTGAATTTTTCCGGTATAATGACTTCTACGAGGGTCATTCAATAAATAAGGTGAATTTTTCGGTATAATGACTTCTACGAGGGTCATTCAATAAATAAGGTGAATTTTTCGGTATAATGACTTCTACGAGGGTCATTCAATAAATAAGGTGAATTTTTCGGTATAATGACTTCTACGAGGGTCATTCAATAAATAAGGTGAATTTTTCGGTATAAGGACTTCTAGAGGGTCATTAAATAAATAAAGTGAATTTTTCGGTATAAAGACTTCTAATTCAGATAGAAGCTTACTTTCTTGATTTTTTTTCCTTTACTTCTTTTTCAAAGGGACTTAATTTTTTTTTGCAGATTGAAAAAAACTTTGAGAATTTTGGAGATTAACAAAGATAGCCGACCAAGAAACATGCTCCAGGACTGAACAAAGGTCAGTTATCAAGATTTTGGTTGCTAAAGTGTGCAAACCAGTTGAAATTCATAGGAAAATGGCAACTATGTATGGTGCTACATGTTTATTCGTGCAACCAGACTGGCATCTGGGTCTCACCCATTCACAGTTAGATGAACCAAATGCAGACGACAATTCTACTCCTTTAGCTTTTTTCTCTCACTTCCCGCCTGTGGAACTCGCTTCCATATTCTTGCTTTGCTGACGGCTACAACCTCCAGAAATTTAAATGCAAGGTCAATGCTCATCTCTTAACTACTTGACCCTAGTTCTTTTCACACTACCCCGTAGATCCTTTCCTTTCTCTCCACCTTTGCAACTGTCATCATGCTTGTATTTCCATCCTTCTCTTGCTCCTTTCTAACTGGTTCGTCCTTCTCCTCAATCTCCTAATCTTTTTCTCTTTGTAGCCCCCTGCACATCAGTGGCGTTACCGCTTTGCTCTGGGTGATATGATTAAAAACAAAAAGCTTCTTCCTAAGCACTTTTGCTTTGTGTACCTAAATCTCAAGAGAATGCTTTCTAAAATTTCAAACTCATCAAGTCATTCCCACATAAAATGTGAACCATACTGGTAACGCTTAGCACCGTGTCATCCGCGTATCGGGTATTGTTGAGATTGTGGCCGCCAATGTCGAATCCTGGCAAGGCTTTTATTTATCTTATAATTACTTTGCTGGACAGGTTGAAAAGATCCGGTGAGAAAACACATCCTTGTCGTACACCTCTTTATATTTTTCCATACCTGCTGCGTTCACTTCCTATCCGTACACAAACGGTTTGTTGCCAATATAGATACTTGATTATCCTATCTTCTAACTAGAGCCGCTTGTTTTCATTGTCATACAGATATATATATATATATATATATATCAATGAACATACAGTCCACTCTGATCATGCCGATTTTTATCATTCGTCGGTTTAAGAATTGGACAGCCAAACACTAAGTAGTCAATAGTATCAGCATGTTGTTCCCAATCTTCTGTCCAGTCAGTCATGTCTCTTTCAAGTCATGATCGCCCAAGCATGTATCACGTGTGGCACTTTATCTGACTGACTGAATATAATTTCCTGGTATATGGTTCATTGTCATACAGACATGTATATATATATATATATATATATATATATATATATATATATATATATATATCAATGAACATACAGTCCACTCTCATCATGCCGATTTTTATCATTCGTCGGTTTAAGAATTGGACAGCCAAACACTAAGTAGTCAATAGTATCAACATGTTGTTCCCAGAATCATTATATTTGGTCGGCACCATTATGTTTGCCCGGTAATTCCTTGGAAATAATGTTTGATTCTGTTCAACTGTTTCAAATGCTTTTGTCTCTGCTTTTAGCCTTGCGCTTTTCATATACTTATGGGTTTTTGTTTACCTACATTAACGTCGTTTCCTGCTAAGTGCATATTGGCCATGAAAATATCTTTTAGTTGCTGGTTGCTTCTTTAAATTGTTTAAATCTTCTGTTTGGGAATCGTTTTTAATAACATTAGCTGCACTTTTCTTAATGTATACTTATTTATTTGAAATCTATTTATTGTTCTCTCTATATTATTATTAAAAACAAAATGATTGACGTAACTCTTCCAATATATTTCAACAATTAAGAGGAGATCGCGATTTAAGAAAAGAAAAAGACACACAATGTTTGACAATATTCAACAATATTTTGACACTGTCTTCGATATAAGCTTAAAAATTATATATAAATTATGTATAAAAATATAAAAAAGCATCTACAAAAGTTATAAATATTGTTACTATCGTCGCTTCTCTTGAGCAAAATGGATATACTGGTAATCAACCCATCGAAATTAATGAAACGCAGTCAGTGTAAACGGAATGCAAATTGAATGTTAGTAACATGGTGGGGATCGTATCCTTTTAGTATTTATCGCCAGTTGATTAGTTACTAACAGGAATAATTCAAACAATATAGTATATATCCTCTAGAACTCTCTTGTCATTTTCTTCATTTATTATTATTATTATTATGTTGTCATTTTTCATCATAATTCGATTTCTGCTATGGTCGCACTACCTACCAAGTCTGCGGGAATACCCAAGGCAGGTCGTGGTGTGTTTTTATGGCTCCATTTCATGATTTTTCTATCTCCTCTAACATCCCTAGCGTTACATAGACAAAGTTCTCCTTAGTGTGTAAGCTGTACTTAACAAAACAATTTTTTGTATATCTCTTAAGCTGGGGTTTCCAGGGATTCTTTCAATGTGTTGTTTTGTTCCTTTTTTATCATTCCAAGTGCACCTACTATCACTGGTACGATTCTTGTTTTCAATTTCCACATTTTTTCTATTTCAATTTCCAGGTCTTTATATTTTGACAGTTTTTCAAATTCCGTAGTTGCTATGTTACAATCCGCTGTACAAGCCATATCAATTAATAGGCAATTTTTTCTATCTGGTTTTTAACAATAATGTCCGGCCTATTTGCTTCAACTTTTCTGTGTAGATGGTACAATTCCATAGAACGGTGACATCTTCTATTTCTGAAGTTGGTGCTGCGTGAAGTTCATACCAGTGTTTGTTCACATATTTCCCGTAATGTCTGCACATTGGCCAGTGTAATTATTATTATTATTATTATTATTATTATTATTATTATTATTACGTCATTTTTATTATAATTCGGTTTATGCTATGGCCACACTATTTATCAAGTCTACGGAAAGATCAAAGGTATTTCTTATAATGGTCTGTTGTAATAGTTCCATTTCATTTGTTTTTTTATCTTTCATAATATCACAAGCGTTACATGGGCAATATTCTTAGTGTGTGGGCTGTACTTATCAAGACAATTTTTTTTGTGTTTGTCTTACACTGCGCCTTCTCCGGTTAACTCTCACAACAGACCTCAAGTGGAATATCTACATAAAATCCATTGCTACATCCGCTGAAAAGAAGATCGGTTCTCTGTGAAGAGCCAGGAAGTTTTTCCCGGCTGAAACAATCCTGCATATATACAAATATACCATCCACCTGTGCATTGATTACTGCTGTCACATCTGGTCGGATGCTCCTGCTATCCACCTAGGGGTCGTTGACAAAATTCAGAATCTGCAATGTGATCGATCACGATTTGGCAGCTCGGACACAGTCACTTTCTCACCGGCGCAGAGTGGCTTCCCTGTGTCTCTTCTACAAATACTTTCACGGCTTCTGCTCCGATGAACTTAGCTCACTGGTGACCCCTATATATGACTATTTTCAAGCCAAAAGATTAGAAACTAGGTACCACCCTTTTTTCCTGCCTCTGGAATTCTTTTCCATTTACTTGCATCCTCTCTCTCATGCTCCTTTCTCCGTCCACTCCACTCTCATCAGTATTCTCATCATTCTCTTATCCACTTCCTGACACCCCCTATAACCTGTCACTCTTTCTCATAACTTTCCTCCTATTTAACGCCCCTGCAAAACAGTGGCAGTAAAATGCCTTGCTTGGATCGATACGATTATAAAAAAACACAAAAAAACTTGATTTCCATGGATTTTTTCAGGCTGTTGTTGTGTTCCTTTTTTTAACATTTCCAGCGCACCCACGGACACTCCTACTATTCCTCTTTTCAATTCTTATCTTCATTATCACTTTTATTATCAAGCAATTGTCATTATTATTATCGTTAATATAAATGTTATTATTATTAATATATTTTAGTATGATTATCAGTATTAATATAACTGTTATTATTATTCGTATCATTTTTGTTAAAACACTTGTTCCTCTGTCTCACTTGGCATCACACACTTAGAAGGAAATAGCGGGGGTGTATGCAGTGCAAAACAGAAACATATATATATATATATATATATATATATATAAGGATAGAGCCTTGATACAAAGGGATGGCATCTTAGAAAAGAACAGTAGCGTCTAGCGAAAGGTTAAATCCTGTTTCGTGACCTTCAGATCTGGTGAAAACATTTCTTCTTCTTCTTCTTCTTCTTCTTCTTCTTCTTCTATGTGCCCTGTCCCGTCAGAACCTAGGCGATTATGGTTTTCCACGTTTCCCTACCCCTGGTGGCTCTTAGCACGCCTTCTCCTGTTACACCATGCAACCCTCGTTCCATCATCCACCTGATTAGGTCTTTCAAATATGTTATCAGCTGCTTTCCCCTGTTTCTTTTTCCGTCTATCTGGCCTTTTTGTATCAAGTTCTCCAAGACCTCCTTCCTCATTGCATGTTCCAGGAATTTCAGCTGTCTCTTCCTGATGCTTAGTATTAATTTTCTTTTCGTTTCCAACATTTCCAAGACCTCGACATTGCTCACATGCTCCATGATATTCGCAGCATCCTTCTGTAGAACCACATTACAATTGCTTCAAGTTTTTCCTTCATGTTTTATGATATTGTCCAGCATATTGCCATATTGAAGAACTGAGATCACATAGCAATCCATTAGTCTCTTCTTTGTTTCTAGCGAAATTGTCCTGTTTCTTAATACTTTACTCGACTTCTGGAATGCTTCCTTCGCCATGCCAATTCACCTTCGGATCTCTTTGTCGCACTTTCCGTCTTCTGTTATGACCCTTCCCAGGTATTTAAATTTTTTTTCACCTGCTTTATTCTAGTATCCCCGACCTGTATTTCGCTTATTGGGTTGCTCTTTTTGCTGGTGACCATGCATTCGGTTTTCTTGCAGTTTATTTGTAGTCCTTTCTTGTCACTCTCTTCAGCTACCTTCTGTAGAAGATCTTGTTGTTTCCTTTCTGTGTCTTCTATCAGCACCGTATCATCTGCGTACCTTATGTTGTTTAAATTGACGCCTCTGATGACAATTCCAGGCATAACTTCGAGGGTCCTCAAAATATACAAGTTGAACAGATTCGGTGAAAAGACACATAAACATTTCAGTGTTTCTAAAAGTGACAATTTTCTCAGAACAAATTAATAAAATTTCACTCTAAAAGGGTGGGGCCTAATTGCTAATCTAGTAGCTCGTGTAAATTCATACCTAGTGGGCACCAGTGATCAAAGTTCATTGGAGTAGAAGCCGTGAAAGTATTTATAGAAGAAAATAGACGGATGAGAAGAGCGAGAATGGGGGTGGACTAGATGAAAAAAAAGAGCTTGAGAGAATGGATTCGAGTTAGTGAGATAAGAGATGTCTATTGACCTTACATTTAAATTCCTGGAGATTGTAGCTGTCGGGGAACTAAATATATAGAAGGGAATTCCACAGGCTGGAAGTGCGTGAAAAGAAGCTGTTAGAGTAGAAATTGCGGTTACATTTTATCGGTTTCACTGTAAAAAGGTGGGATCTAGTTGCTAATCTAGTAGCTCGTGTAAATTCATACTTAGGGGGCACCAGTGATCTAAGTTCATTGGAGCAGAGACCGTGAAAGTATTTATAGAAGAGGCACAAGGAAGCTACGTCATGCCGGTGGGAGAGAGACTGCAGCCGTGCTGCCAAGTCGGTATCGATCACATTACAGTTTCTCCGCTGGATTTTGTCAAGAACCCCGAGGTGAATAGCAGGGGCACCCGACCAGATGTGGCAGAAGTATTCAATACACGGGCGGATGGTAGATTTTTTAAAATTTCTTCACCTGTTTGATTTTAGTATCCGCCACCTGTAATTGGCACTTGGGACTCTTTGGGCTTCTCTTTTTACTAATTACCATGCATTCTGATAAATATGTTTCCCAAATGTTCAATATCTGTTTTTAGATGCGAGAATATTCTTAATCATTTTCTAAAGATATTTTTTCAAACAGCACGAATATAGTCGTCTGCTTTTTGAAATCTGGGATGGCATTTGAGATAATGTAACTGATTGGTTAATAAATGAGAATTTGAATTCAGTGCTCGTGTGAGCCTATTTTTACACAGAGTGTTGGTTATGTGGTTTAAATCTGTTGAACTTTTCTATAAATTTTGACAATATTCTAAACACACATTTATATATATCGACACGATTTAAGGTAAACTTCAGACTTATAGTCACATAAGTGAAGACAAATAAAAATTTTTATTTGTCATTTCGAATTGCTTATATACAGAGTGCAGCCTTAAAAAGATTTTTTTATTTACTTTTTAATCGTTTAAATCTAAGCAAGGCAGCAATACCCACTTGTGCACAGGAGGCTTCATTAAATGAGATCGTAAAGATATGTCAGTATAGAATGGGTCAGAGAGAATCCATCAGGTACAAACATTTAAATACCTGGGAAGTATTATAACAGAAGACGGAAAGTGCGACACTGAGATCCAAAGGCGAAATAGCAAGGCGAAGGAAGCATTCCAGAAGTTGAGCAAAGTATTAAGAAACAGGACAATTTCACTAGAAACAAAGAAGAGAGTACTTAATTGCTATGTGATGTCAGTTCTTCAATACAGCAGTGAATGCTGGACTATATCATTGAAGATGAAGAAAAAACTTAAAGCAACTGAAATGTGGTTCTACGAAAGCAAACTGGATATAAATTGGGGGATCAGTTCAATATTACAATCAATATATAAGCTGACCCCTAACTTTATGGTCAAAGCAGTTTCTATACATTTATATTCCAGAGATGCAAAAGCACAAGGATGCATCCCAAGAGCTGAGAAGAGTATTAAGAAACAGGACAATTTCACGAGAAACAAAGAGGAGAGTACTGGATTGCTATGTGACGTCGGTTCTTCAATATGGCAGTGAATGTTGGACAATATCATCGAAGATGAAGAAAAACTTGAAGCAACTGAAATGTGATTCTAAAGAAGGATGCTGCAAATATCATGGATGAAGTATGTAAGCATTGATGAGGTCCTAGATATGATGGAAACGAAAAGGAAATTAATACTGAGCATCAGGATGAGACAGCTGAAGTTCCTGGGACATGCAATGAGGAAGGAGGGCTTGGAGAACCTGATACTGACAGGCCAGAAAGAGGGAAAAAGAGACAGCAGAAAGCAACAGATAACATATTTGAAGGACCTGATCAGGTGGATTTTGGAACGAGTGTTCCATGGTGCAACAGGGGAAGACATGCTAAGAGCCAGCAGGGATAGGGAGATGGAAAGCCATGATCGCCTACGTCCTCTAGGGACAGGGAACAGAGAAGAAGAAGAAGAAGAAGAAGAAGAAGAAGAAGAAGAAGAAGAAGAAGAAGAAGAAGTACTGGTGTTAAGAGAGTTACGTGAGAGTTGTTGTACTTTTGGTACTTGTATATACTTTATTTACTCTTGTAAAGAATACAAAAATTGTGGCACAAGGCTGAAAGGGGAGTGGTAGAGGTTGGTCTACACTAGCTATATTATACCTAGCAAAACACTATCACGACCCATTTCCTCATTACAATTTGCACATTCACCAAAAGAAAACATCCGCCCAATCCTTCATACACCTCAATTCCACAAATTTACAAAGAACACCAAAAAGGGGGAAATAACTCATAACAATAAAAATGTATTTGTATACAATATAATATATAATTTAAAACATTTAATGAAAAAATGAAATGATGGGAGGGGGATGAACCCCAAAACAAACTAAAATACAACATGATTTTTCAAACTAAAATAAAATAAATGTTAGTAAAACCCGTCCATCCCAGAAAAAAGTGGTTGGTATTTATATATACTGGTGATACACCCATTGGCTAACCCATTTTATCGTTCACTAATAGAAGATTTAACTAATCAGGAAGCTCAAAATATTCAATGCGAGATGTATAATTGGCTGCCACATTTTTCCAAGTAAAATTCGTTTCAGGAGAGTATCTGATTCGGGAGTGTTAATCTTCGACGTTGTTTCCTTGAACAGAATACGTCCTGCGAGAAGTACTCTATATCCATAACCTATGATGGACATGGTCAACAGATGGCAAGCGGATACTCTATATCCGTGAACGTTACCAACATTGACAACATTCCCACTATTCGGACCAACATTACCTTTAGGAGCAAAATGAGAAGAACAAATTTCAGAACAAAGTTAATGGCGATTGACGTTGAATTTCAATCTTTGCACATTATAGCTGGATGTGCGTTGTGGTGCAGTGAATAACGGCTCGGAACGAGAAATCGGGAAGCCGAGTTCGAATTCCAGTTGAATTCCTTGCATTCACCTACTCGCAAATACCTCTGGGAAAGGTATTAATCCGTCTCTTCCTTCCAGTTATGGGTTAAATAACAGGACAGACTGGGTTCTATAGCCTTGACTGATAACCAATTTACCGCAGAAAGCAACGGCAAACTACTGCGGGAGAATCTTCTGTCCAGTCAGTCATGTCTCTATCGAGACATGATCGCCCAAGCGTGTTTCACGTGTGGCACTTAACTGACTGACATTATAGCTATCAGTGAAACAAGTATACAGAAGGGAGTTCCACAAACGGGTAGTGCGAGGAAAGAAGCTGTTATAGTAGAAGAGGTGAGTACATTTATCTGTTTTGATGCTAAAAGTGTGGAACTTTGTTGCCAGTCTAATAGCTCAAATAAATTCGTGTAGAAGGGGCACCATGGAGCTAAGCTCGTTGGAGCAGAAGCCGTGAAAATATTTGTAGAAGAGACAGAGGGAAGCCACATCTTGTTGGTAAGAAAATGACAAAAGATGAGATGCCAGGTCCAGATCGATTATATTGCAGATTCTCCTTTATATCGTCAATCTGTGTAATTTCCATGGGCTCTACTTGTTATCATTGTTATTATCATCATAATTCGATTTAATTTATGGCTACAATCCCTACCAAGTCTGTGGAAACACCAAAGGAAGTAATGGTGTGTTGGTATGGTTACATTTTATTTGTTTGTTCATCACCCATAACATCACTGGCGTTAGGGACAAAATTCTTCCTAGTATGTTGGCTGTACGTATAAAGACATTTTTTGTTTATCTTTTAAGCTGAGATTTCTCAGAATTTGTTTCAGTGCGTTGTTTTGGTCCTTACTTTATCTTTCCAAGCGCACCTAGTACTATTCTTGTTTTTCAATTTCCACTTGTATTTTATTCCAATTTCTAGATTTTATACTTTTATATTTCTTTTTCAAATTCTTTGGTTGCTATGTTACAATCTGCTGGACAAGCCATTAGAATACAAGTTTTTTTTCTTTTCAGGTTTTGACAATAATTTCCGCCCTTTTTGCTTTAATTTTCCTCTCAGTGTAGATGACATAATCCCATAGAATGGTGACGTATTCTATTTTTGTAACCATTGCTGAGAGATATTAATATTTTGACAATATTTCTGATTTAAAAAACTCATGTATTAAAAATATAAATCTACAACAAAATTAGTTACTTGAGTAAATTTATGTAGAAGGGGCACCATGGAGCTAAGCCCGTCAGAGAAGAAGCCGTGAAAATATTTGTAGAAGAGACAGAGGGAAACCACATCTTGTCGGTGAGAAAGTGGCTGGAATCGAGATGTCGGTTCGGGATCTATCACATTGCACATTCTCTGTGTAGATGGTCTAATCCCCTCGAATGGTGACGTATAATATTTTTGTAAGCGTTCCTTAGTCATGTTCATATCAGTCTTTTTACACATTGTACAGTGTAGATATAACGCAACTCTCACATGACGATTTTTATATTCATTTGGGGCAAGTACAGAACATCCCGAGATTAGATGGTCAAGAAACAATGTTTGTTCGTATTTGTCACAAAACCTGCATTTTGGATCCACATTATTGTGTAAATTTGTCAGACAGTTCCTAGTGAAAAAAAATCTGGTCTTGCTCTCCAAGAATAAAGCTTTCAGTTTCAGACTTTAATCCAGATGCCCGTAACCATCGATGAGTATTTGCCTTATTAACATTGGGTTTATTAACACGTTCTGGATATTGGCCATGAAGAGGTTTGTCTTACCAGCGTTGTTTCATCTGCTTAAGAGCTTTTTTTATCCTTGGCTTTCCTTTTTAGTTATTTCGCATTTTTATGACATGAGTTAAGAGAATAGCGGGATTGAAATCAATTAATTGCTGTCTTCATGTTATATTTAAACATATCAGTACAGTCGTTTTTTTATTACATGACAAGCAACGTTTTTACAGACATATTATTTTTTGTAGATTTATATCTAAACATATTTATAAATGGAACTTTGTTTGTGTCTGTGTATGTGTGTGTGTGTCTGTGTGTGTCCGTTACTTATAGACTCCGAAACGGCTGAACCGATTTTCTTGAAAGTTTACATACTTGTACTATAAAGTCTGCAAGTGTTCTTAGCTAGATTTTGTGTGGAGGTACCCCCGATAAATATCGAAAAACGATAATCGAAAAAATCAGATTATAGAAGGAGTGGTCCGATTTTAATCAAATTTCATACACTCATAGATAAAGACATAAGAAACCATATTCAGAAGTTTCAAGGTTGCAGTTATTACAATAGTGCAGAAAATCGATTATATATATATATATATATATATATAAACCAAGATGTTTGTGTGTGTGTCTGTTTATCTGCCTGTACGTTTGTATATTTTTCAACCCTTTTATTTTAGTTTTTGCATCGGGTTTGGCTCTAAGTAGGTATAATTGTAGTTCTTAATCTCAGCCATAATACCATTTACTCAGAGGACTTATTTAGCCTTCAAAATTCAGTTTACGATGAAAAATACTAATTTGATATCGATACCAGGAAATGAAAATTTGACTTACATCTATTCATTTTTCTTTCAGTCTACGGTTTCGCTTTAACTGGAAACAACTATTGCTTTTTACTCTTTCGTGCCAACGTGCAAAGAGTCTGAGCTTCAGGACCATGGATTAGTTTTAAAGCTTTCATTACACCCGAGCAACGCCGGGGTATACTGCTAGTTGTTTATAAATGAGTTTCTAAAGTCTGACATATTGTCGAAACATTAACAAAAGGTCGAACACTGTTTTTTATTTTATTTTTCTTTCTTAAATCACGCACTTCTTGTAACTGGCAAAAAATATTGGAGGAAAGCTATGAGAAAAAATGACAGGTTATAGGAGGTGTCAGGAAGTGGGTTAGAGAAGGATGAATGTGGCCATAAAGACACACACACACACACACATATATATATATATATATATATATATACACATATACCACTCTTCTCCTCCTTCTTCCTTCTTTTCTTTTTTTCTCTTTTTTTCCCTTTTTCTTCTCTTTCTCTTCTCTTTTCTCTCCTTTTCCTTTTTTTATTTTTTTTTTATATATTCAAGTTTGAAGTATAATTGTATTTAGGCGAAGTTATTTCAAGAAATCTAAATTTGTATTTTTTGAGAAGTAAATGCAAATTAGCGCTTTATCAGTTTTTTGTATAAAGTTGTATGTTTAATCTTAATTTTAAGTTTAGAGGGTCGGTTTTTTTCTTTTAATTTTTTTATATCTTCTTTTTTCCATAAATTATCGTTTTGAATCTTATTTATTTCTTTTAAGTTTTTATACATTGTATTTATTTAGATATTTTTGCGGGCATTAGATCTTATTTTAAGGATTTAAAAAGCGCTTTTACCATCACCTCTCATCCTTCAATAACAAAGAAAAACAAAACATGATATCTCTCTCCAAACACTTTTGGAAATTAAAAAACGAAAATAAAACACCTAAGAAAGAGTCAAATGGAAAATTCTCAAAAAGCAAGAACAGCAAAATCTATAAAAGAACCATGCTTTCTTTACCTTCAAGACAAAATAGAGATCCTTAAAAATATAAATAGTAACAAGCTCTTAAATCAGAGACACGAAACCACAGTAAACTGCAAGCACATTAGGGACTTAACCCTACAATCATGCTAAGAAATACAACGAGATCGATTGATATCCTCATTATAAAAGATAAAAAATGCTATAGAAAAAAAATCGATCCAATAAATCCTTAAAGGAAGGCCTATCACTAAATCCTACACCAATAACCTTACTTAACACAATAACCTTACTTAAATACCAAAATATTCCGTACTAGAAAAATCAAAATAAAATAAATGGCTCCCAAACTTGAAAAAGAATCAAAATTCATATCTTCAAAATCAAGATTAAATATACTACTTCAGAATAATTATATCATACACAAAAATAAGCTGTAAGCACACGTAAGATCTAACCCTACAATCAACCCCCAAAAATACTGGGAATTTGAATAAATATTTTTATTATTATAAAAGATAAAAAATGCTATAGAAAAATCGATGTAATAAATCCTTCAAATAAGATCTAATGCCCGCAAAAATATCTAAATAAATAAAATATATAAAAAATTAAAAGAAATAAATAAGATTCAAAACGATAATTTATGGAAAAAAGAAGATATAAAACAAATTAAAAGAAAAAACCGACCCTCTAAACTTAAAATTAAGATTAAACATACAACTTTATACAAAAAACTGATAAAACGCTAATTTGCATTTACTTCCCAAAAACTACAAATTTAGATTTCTTGAAATAACTTCGCCTAAATACAATTATACTTCAAACTTGAATATATAAAAAAAAATAAAATAAAATAAAAAGGAAAAGGAGAGAAAAGAAAAGAGAAAGAGAAGAAAAAGGGAAAAAAGTGAAAAAAAGAAAAAGAAGAAGGAGGAGAAGCGGGGTATATATATATATATATATATATATATATATGTGTGTGTGTGTGTGTGTGTGTTTTAAAAAAAACCTATAAAATAAAAAAATATTCCATACCGAAAAATCTAAATTGGAAAGAAAAAACACCCCACCCCTATCTCGTCTATGAAAACCTAGACACAGGATCAAAGTAAATACATGAATTAGGTCCACTAACAGCAGACATCAACCAATTAAACGATAGCCAACCATAAAAATGACCACTCAACAGTGCCCTCTTAGAAATCCTAACCAAAAGATATACCCAACCGATAAAAAGATAAAACATACATTCCACAGATAATACCATGAATCAACAATTTCACACTTACACACCAAATTCCTCAAAAGTCTAACGAGCAAAACGAGACATTCACTTAATTACCAATAACCCCAACCAACCCCCACGACAACAACACAACGAACCAAATATAAACAGAGAATGATTCCAAACCTTTATTTCCCCCGAAGAGGTGTTTAAATCCAAACACTGAAACAACCATATGATTGTAGGGAAGAGGACATATATAGAAGAAATTATGTACATGTTCTAAAGCATAATTTATAATTAATAAATATATATATATATATATATATATATATATATATATATATATATATAATCATATCGCCCCAAGCAAGGTATTTTACTGCCACTGTTTTGCAGGGGTTACAGAGGAGGAAATTATGAGAAAGAGTGAGAGGTTATAGGGGGTGTCAGTAAGTGAGAAACAGAAGGATGATCATACTGATGAGAGAGGAGTGGTCGGAGAAAGGATCATCAGAGACAAAATGCAGGTTAGTGAGATAGGAGATGACTATAGACTTTACAGTTGAATTCTTGGACATTGTAGCTGTCGGGGAAGCAAGTAAACGGAAGGAAATTCCACAGGCAGAAAGTGCGAGAAAAGAAGATTAAAATTATGGGAAAGAGTGACAGGTTGTAGGGGGTGTCAGGAAGTGGGTAAGAGAAGGATGAGAATACTGATGAGAGTGGAGTGGACGGAGAAAGGAGCATGAGAGAGGGAATGCAGGTTAATGAGATTGGAGGTGACGATTGACTTTATATTTAAATTCTTGAAGATTGTAGCTGTCGGGAAAGCAAGTATGCGGATAGGAATTCCACAGGCAGGAAGTGCGAGAAAAGGAGCTGTTGGAGTAGAATTTGTTTTTAAATTTTTAATTGTATAATAAATTGAATTTTACACACACACACACACACACACACACACACACACATATATATATATATATATATATATATATATATATATATATACCTATTACAAGTGCTTGCTCAAGTTAGACAGAAACAAATTGTGCTTTATTCATAAACCGTGCTGTGCAGACCTTAGAAAAAAGCACATAATTTAACGTGATCATTTCTTTTATTTTCAACAATTCCAATCATTTCAAACCCTCGGTCACGATGACTTCACATCTCAAACCCTCGGTCACGATGACTTCTGATTTTCTACTCGAACAACCTTCAACGGCTTTCGAAAGATTAACCCGATTTATTATTTTCGGTCGCTTTCCAAGAGTGCCACATGTTGGGATCGCCTTCCAAGGCTGATAAAATCCAGAAATAATATAAATTCTAAATTCTAAATGAAAGGCCAAACAGGAAATAATAATCCAATCTCAATAACAAAAATAAACGATCAAAAAGGAAATAACCAATACAATATAACAAAAATGGCAGATTTTACTTCGAAAAAAGATTTTGTAGCAGAACTTTGGATCCTGATTGGTCATCAAATCGCAAAATTCAAAATACGTCATAGAAACGGTTTTTCCACAGCTAAAGAAATAACCATTCTGGAGCCACCCCACGTGAGTGGATTCAATATTTAAGAATGGTCTCTAACCGGTCATCGCAGTCAGTCAGAGGAGGTGGTTTGCTGACACACATCTAAAATGTAACGGCAGCTTCAAATAGACCCGGAGATAAAGTCAGGTCGCACCTTGTTCTCTTTTTCTTTCTCCTTATTTCTCTCAACAATTACTGCTACAAACATTTTCTACGAACTCTTGATACCTCAAGTTTATCCTTGAATAAGAAATCTTGGTGCACTTCACTTTCTCAATGAACATTAATTTCAACTAATTCTTGCTATTCCTCCTTATAATAATTTGTTTAACATTTAAAATGTATATTTTATTATTCCACTCTTCTACACTAATCCACAAATTCCAACTGACAACCAACCTTCTGATGATGATTCTAATGATTATAACTCCTGTAAGCTGTAGGGAGTTCGGTTAAGTAAGACACAAGGCCGACCAAAAGAAAAATTAACCAGCTCTCTACTACTTCAAATTAACCATACTTAGTCCCCTTGCAAAAATATATATAAACACTTTCATGAGAAGAAGGAAATAATAATGGCAAAACAAATTCATAAAAAACTACTTTGAAGTGTAAGGTAGCTGGTTAATGTTTCTTTGATTCGGCCTTGTGTCAGACTTAACCGAACTCTTTACAGCTTACAGGGTTTATGTAGAGTTATAATCTTCATCATAAGAAGGTTGGTTTTCAATGGGAATGTGTTTATTAATGTAGAATAGCGGAATAATAAAATATACATTTTGAATGTTAAAATAGAAATTTATTAAAAGGAGGAATAACATAAGTTGTAGGAGTTAATTTACAATTAGAAACATTAAGAAGTTAAGGGTAGAGTTCGTGTTCAATGATAAAGTTGAGGCATTAAGAGATCATACAAAATGTTTGTAGCAGTAATTATTGAAAGAGATAGGGAAAAAGAGAACAAGGTGCGACCTGACCTTATCTCCGGGTCGATTTGAAGTTGGTTACATTTTAGATGCGTGTCAGCAAATGGGCCTTCCTGACTGATCGCCGTGACCGGTTAGAGACCATCCTTAAATATTGAATCCAGTTACGTGGGGTGGCTACAGAATGATTTTTTCTTTAGCTGCGAAAAAAATTTTTTCCTGACGTATTTTGAATTTTGCGATTTGATGACCAATCAGGATCCAGAGTTCCGCTACAACTTCATTTATCTCCTGATGCAACAATTAAAATAAACTTATAAATATAATGAAAATAAATATAAAAAAATTTAAAATAATAATCGAAATGAGTAATCTAATCTTATTTATAAGTGGAACTTAGTCTCTGTGTGTTTCTGTGTGTGTCCCTGTGTGTCCCTTACCTATAGACTCCGAAACGGCTGAACCGATTTTTTAAAAAATTTACACAGTTGTACTATAAGAGACTGAGAGTGTTCTTAGCTACGTTATGTGTCAAGGTACCACCGATAAATATCGGAAATCGACAATCGAAAAAATTGGGTTATACAAGGAGTGGTCCGATCTTAATCAAATTTGATACACTTATAGACAAAAACATAAGAAGCGATATTCAGAAGTTTCAAGGTTGCAGTTCTTACAATAGTGCAGAAAATCGATAATATATATATATATATAAAAGCCATGCGTGTGTGTGTGTGAGAGAGTGAGAGAGAGAAAGAGCGCGCTTGTGTATGTGTGCGTATGTACAAGCACTGAACATTTAATCATAAAAAAACGTCACTTCTCCGAACAATAGGTCAATACATGACAAAATTCGAGAGAAAAAGAAGAAAAAAATTGTAGAGATAACAAGTGAAGTAAAGTGAGAATGACAGTCAACACCTGAAAAACAGGAAATACGTGTAAACCCACGTAAACGAACAATTTGCAACAGTATAAAAGTTCAAAAATTTGAAAATATTAAAAACTAGCAGTATAGCCCGGCGTTGCTCGGGTGTAATGAAAGCTTTAAAACTAATCCATGGTCCTGGAGCTCAGACTCTTTGCACGTTGGCACGAAAGACTAGAAAGCAATAGTTGTTTCCAGTTAAAGCGAAACCGTAGACTGAAAGAAAAATGAATGGATATAAGTCAAATTTTGATTTCCTGGTATCGATATCAAATAAGTATTTTTCGTCGTAAACTGAATTTTGAAGGCTAAATAAGTCCTCTGAGTAAATGGTATCATGGCTGAGACTAAGAACTACAATTGTAACTACTTAGAGCCAAACCCGAAGCAAAAAATAAAATAAAAGGGCTGAAAAATATACAGACATACAGACAGATAAACAGACACACACACAAATATCTTGCCTTTTATCTATCTATCTATCTATCTATCTATCTATCTATCTATCTATCTATCTATATATATATATATATATATACACACATATATATTGTCGATTTTCTGCACTATTGTGAGAACTGCAACCGTGAAACTTTGTCTATGAGTGCATAAAATTTGATTAAAATCGGACCACTCCTTCTATAACCCGATTTTTTCGATTATCGATATTTATAGGGGGTACCTCGACATAAAACCTAGCTAAGAACACTCGCAGACGCTTATAGTACAACTGTGTAAATTTTCAAAAAAACAATTTTTTTTGAAAATTTACAGCCGTTTCGGAGTCTATAGGTAGCAGACACACACACACACATTAACGCACACAGAAAAAGTTCCATTTATAAATAAGTTTAGATAAACTCGAAAAGTGAAGGGAAAATTCACCTCCGAATACCTGGAGTGTGGATGCTGAAGTTAAGATGAATCAGTCAGTCAGTTAAGTGCCATACGTGATACACGCTTTGGGCGATCATGTCTCGAAAGGGACATCACTGACTGGGCAACAGTTTATCCCACAGTAGGTTGCTATTGCATTCTGCGGTAGACTGGTTCCCAGCAATGTCCTATTATTTAATCAGTAGCTGATAGGAGAAGAGACAGATTATATTACATTATTATATTAAGTATAATTAGTGGGGGATCAGTTTATTACGTCATAACAACAGAAAACGAACTCAGTTGCCCGATTACTTTTTCCGAGCCGTGCAACCAGACTGGCAACTGGGTCCCACCCATTCACAGTCAGGTTAGCCAAACGCAGACGACAATTCTACTCCTGCAGCTTCCTCTCTCGCACTTCCCGCCTGTGGAACTCACTCCCGTATTCTTGCTTTCCTGACGGCTACAACCTCCAGAAATTTAAATGCAAAGTTAATACACATCTACTCACCACTGGACTCTAGCTCTCTCCCCTCCCCTGTATAATCTTCACTTTCTCTCCGCCCATGTATCTGTCATTGCACCTGCTTTCTCAGCTTTCTATTGTTCCTTTCTAACTAGCTTGTACTCCTCACTCTTTTCTAATTAATCTTTCTACATTTATGTAACCCCCTGCACATCAGTGGCGTTTCTGCCTTGCTCGGGGTGAAATGATTAAAAAAAAAAAAAAATCTACTGCACCACAACGCGGAAGATCAATCAATTTTGTTTTGTCTTTTTGTTTTTTACCATATCCGGGAGTTACTACCGTTTCCGTTTCATGCCTGCTAAAAGGGGATAAAAAATTCAAACAAGTGCAGAATTTTAAACTATGAAGTGTTTTAACAGAGGACGGTATGTGCGACACGGGTGTCCGAAGGCGTATGGGGATGACCAAGAAAGCATTTCAGAATCCGAGTCGTGTATTGAGTGACCCTCAGCTCCCGCCTTCTGACACATAATGACTTAATTAAAATAGAAAACTGACCCCCCCCCGACTTTTTTCCCAGTAGACGCTTTACTTATGTTTCCAACTATTACCTTAATTCAGTCAGATAAGTGCCATACGTGATACACGCTTGGACGATCATGTCTCGAAAGAGACATGACTGACTGGGCAAAAGATTTTCTATCCCGCTCTTTAAACTATAGCTGAAGGGAGAAGAGACGGATTCTATTAATAAGTAGTAATAATTTTTTTTACTTCATAGCAATAGAAAACTGATCCCCCACTTTATGCCCAGTAGAAGCCTTAATCATACTTCCAACTATTGTATTCAGTCAGTCAGTTATGTGCCATACGTGATACACGCTTTAGGCGATCATGTCTTGAAAGAAACATGACTGACTGGGCAGAAGATTATCCCGCAGTAGGTTGCCATTGCTTTCTGCGGTAGACTGGTTGCCATTCAAGTCTATAGAACCCAGTCTGTCCTGTTATTTAATCCATAACTGGAGAAAAGAGACGGATTAATACCTTTCCCAAGGGTATTTGTGCGTAAGTGAATGCAAGGAATTCAACTGTAATTCGAACGCGGATCCCCGATTTCTCGTTCCGAGTCGATATTCACTGCACCACAACGCACATTGGTTTATTCAAACTCACACTCCCGTAATCTGTTCTATATGAACCATCTTAGCATGACAATGACGATTTCTGTCTGTCTGTCTCTCTCTCTCTCTCTCTCTATCCCTCTCTCTGCCTCTGCTTCTTTGTCTCTCAGTCTCTCTGCTTATGGAGCTGCAACTTATAAATCCAGTGCTTACTTACTAAAAAGATTTTACAAAATGTTGTTCATTTTTTAAAGACTATAACCCTAAAATTGTTTCTTTTAATGAAGGTAAACTGAAAATATTTTTTTACATAGTTATTACTTATTTAAATATAATTCACGTTTACATGAATATTAATCAAATCTAAGCAAAAGGTTAAAAAATAGGTTAGACTGTGTTTTCTTAAAAAATAGTTGTTAGCCAGTCTTGGAAAATGAATAACTCTGACGTAAAAGACTGGAAACTAATTCTTTACCTTTGCAAAGAACTCATGATTCAGATATAGTAATACAGAAAGGGAATCTGTAGAGGAAAGAAAAGGAATCTCTGGAATGCAATGATTGTCTACCTTGTGAGTGGACATTAAAAGTCGGTTTTCAGATCTGTAATCAAGAATCTTTACTGGCAGCAATCCGCTTGTATACGGACAAGCAACGAATTCAGCAGATATACAAAGATAGAAAGGAGCAGAAGACAAGGATGTGTCTTTTCACCGGATCTGTTCAACTTGTATAAGCGAGAATATTTTGAGAACCCTAGAAGTTATGCCAGGATTTGTCATCGGAGGCCACAATTTAAACAACCCAAGGTACGCAGTTGATACAGTGCTGATAGCAGGCACAGTAAGGAAACTACAAGACCTCCTACAGAAGGTAGCTGAAGAAAGTGATAAAAAAAGACTACAAATAAACTGCAAGAAAACCGAATACATGGTCATCAGTAAAAATGGCAGCCCAAAATGCCAAATACAGGTCGGGGATACTAGAAACAAGCAGGTACAAAAATTTAAATACCTGGGAAGTGTTATAACAAAAGACGGAAAGTGCGATACAGAGATCGGAGGTGAATTGACATGGTGAAAAAGGCATTCTGGAAGTTGCGTAAAGTATTAAGAAACAGGACAGTTTTGCTAGAAACAAAGAGAGTACTGGATTGCTGTGTGATATCAGTTCTTCAATATGGCAGTGAATGCTGGACAATATCATCAAAGATGAAGGAAAAACTTAAAGCAATTGAAATGTAGTTCTACAGAAGCATACTGGATATAAAGTGGGGGATCAATTCCATATTACAATCAATATATAAACTGACAGCTCAATTTGTGGTCACACCAGTTCCTATACATTTATATTCCTGAGATCAAAAAGCACAAGGATGCATTCCACGAGCTGAAAAGAATATTAAGAAACAGGACAATTTTGCCAGAAACAAAGAAGAGAGTACTGGATTGCTATGTGTTGTCAGTTCTTCAATATGGCAGTGAATGCTGGACAATACTTGAAGCAATTGAAATGTGGTTCTACAGAAGAATGCTGCTAATATCATGGATCGAGCATGTGAGCAATGATGAGGTCTTGGAAATGATGGAAACAAAAAGGAAATTAATACTGAGCATCAGGAAGAGACAAATGAAGTTCCTGGAACATGCAATGAAGAAGGAGGGCTTGGAGAACCTGATACTAACAGGCCAGATAGCGGGAAAAATTGACAGGAGAAAGCAACGGATAACATATTTGAAGGACCTAATCAAGTGGATGATGGAACGAGGGTTGCATGGTGTGACAGGAGAAGGCGTGCTAAGAGCCACGAGGGATTGGGAGATGTGGAAAGCCATGATCGCCTACGTCCTGAAAGAAGAGGGCACATAGAAGATTTGGTAACCCCACTCCGAATCCCAGCGACCAAAAACAGTTAATTAATAAACTATAATTTTTGTATTATATCGCTGAAGTTCATGCCAAAACAGTTGCATTTACTTTCACACTAGTTTTCTTAAGAAGGCATGAATCTATCACTTTTAATCCAGGGTTAAATAGAAAGCTAAAATGGGCTCTCTAAATATGGATAAAGCCAATATAGAAAAAGGATTACTCTGATTGCAAAACCATAATGTAAACTACTCCACTATCTTTCCTAAGAAGAGACATGTTAACCCAGAGATAAGAAAAAGGATGACGTGGAGTGTAACGATCGTCTAATTAAATTCCAGAGAATGATGACATTGATGGAATGATCACATGTTATTATTTGATCTGAATAACCTTGAACCTGTTGTTGCTCCTTCGTAGGAGAAGTAAGAAAGTGACCTTTAACAAAATTCTATAAAGGTATCCAACAACTAGTTCTAGACTAGGGTGTATCAAATTCATAATACTGCTGCATATATGGTTAGGCGCCGCTGCTGTTCATCTCAGTGTTTTCGACAGGCTCAAAAGGAGAATCTGTAATGTGATAGGTCCCGACATGGCAGCTCGACTCCAGCCACTTTCTCACCGGCGGGATGTGGTTACCCTCTGTCTATTCTAAACATATTTTCAAGGCTTCTGCTCCAACAAACTTAAGTCACTAGTGCCCCCGCCAAAAGAATATACTCGTGCAACCAGACTGGCAACTGGATCCCACACATTCACAGTTAGATCAACCAAATATAGCCGACAATTCTACATCTTCAGCGTCTTTTCCCGCACTTCCCTCCTGTGGAACTCCCTTCCATCTACTTGCTTTCCTGGCGGCTATAACCTCCAGGAATTTAAATGCAATGTCAATACCCATATCTTATCCACTTGACTCCATTTCTTTCTACATCACCCTGTATATCTTTTCCTTTCTCTCTACCTTTGCAACTCTCTTCACACCTCTATTCCCATTCTTCTCTTGGCCTTTCTCTGACACCCCCTGTAACTGGTCTGTCTCTCTCTTCGCTCTCATTCTGTTTAAGCCTTTACTCTTATGTAGCCCCCTGAGCATCAGTGGTAGTTCCGACTTGTTTGGGGTGAAACGATTAAAAAAAATACTTGACTAAAAGTATTTATCTTTATTGAAATTAGTGTGTAATAGACTTTTAAGTTGAATTTGAAACTAGTAGCGTTGGTCTGCTATCGAATAAAGTCTTCATGGTCAACGTCTCTACCGGTCGATAATAGGCGTTGCGTATTTTTGTATGGGAAAGGCGACTATAAAAGTCTCGAGAGAGTGCCAAACATTTAATAAAAAAAACCCGAAGTCGAGGAAAAAACATAAGTAGACGGATTAATCAATAAAATAAAATACTGAAGCAAACCGTATTTATTCTCTTCTTGTTCCTTTCATAAGGACCAATTCCACTCAGCTAACATCTTCCCGAAAGCTGTTGGTTTGCAAAACAAACTATTGAGATAATGCTTCCCTGACAACTAGAGATTTGGTCTCTTTAAGTGAACCGATATCTATTCTTATAAATTGCATTTCGCAATTATTACATACTAGCAGTATAGCCCGGCGTTGCTCGGGTGTAATGAAAGCTTTAAAACTAACCCATGGTCCTGGAGCTCAGACTCTTTGGACGTTGGCACGAAAGACTAAAAAGCAATAATTGTTTCCAGTTAAAGCGAAACCGTAGACTGAAAGAAAAATGAATGAATGTAAGTCAAATTTTGATTTCCTGGTATCGATATCAAATAAGTTTTTTTCGTCGTAAACTGAATTTTGAAGGCTAAATAAGTCCTCTGCGTAAATGGTATCATGGCTGAGACTAAGAACTACAATTCTAACTACTTAGAGCCAAACCCGAAGCAAAAACTAAAATAAAAGGGCTGAAAAAATACAAATAAACATACACACACACAAACATCTTGCCTTTTATATATATATAAATATTATCGATTTTCTGCACTATTGTAAGAACTGAAACCTTGAAACTTCTGAATATCGTTTCTTATGTCTTTGCCTCTGAGTGTATCAAATTTGATTAAAATCGGACAATTCCTTCTATAACCCGATTTTTCCGATTATCGATTTTCGATATTTATCGGGTGTACATCAACACAAAATCTAGCTAAGTACCCTCGCACTTATAGTACAACTGTGGAAATTTTCAAGAGAATCGGTTCTGCCGTTTCGGAATCTATAGGTAACGGACACACACACACATACACACACACACACACACACACACACACACACAGAGAGAGAGAGAGAGAGAGAGAGACAAAGTTCCATTTTTAAATAAGTTTAGATTAGATCCCTCACTTTCATATTTACGTCTACTTTATTTTAAAACACATCTTCCCGTACGATCAGCGAAGTTAAGCAAAATCAAGCCTGGTCAGTACCAAGACAGGTGACCGCTTAGTAACACCGCTTACCGTGTGCTTAGATGCGCGTGTGGATACAATGGAGAATAGCTCTCAATTGTTAATCGGAGAGCCGTGTTCCAATTCCAGGGGTTATTAAAACTTATGCGCAAATACCCTTTGGAGATGCATGAATCCACCTCTTCCCATCCCCAGATGCGTGTTAATTAATCAGACTTGTGTCATTAAAACCATTATTATCTCTAAAAATAAAAATTGCGTAAAAAATATTTAGGTTTCAGCATTAAGCAGCCTGCAAAGACATAATGAAGCAGCGTATCCTGCAAGTTCAGCTCCAAAGACTACTGGTAACTTTGCAAAAGTGTCTTGAACAACAGCAAACCATCCATCCCACCTTTAATCAATAATCTTGAAATCCTCACAACCACAAGGTCGAGTACTTTACTAACAAATTTAACCTCCAACTCCACATTTGACTCGTGTAGAGTATCGCAATCCGACCTCCCACCTAGAACTAAAGCTCAGCTGATGGCCATATATATAGTCTCTCTCTGGTCTCTAACATAATTTCAAATTTGACCTCCATAATGCTTTGGAGATATTTAGAGCAACAGTACGGGCTTCGCCGTTCTTGTCGAGAACCTGGTGTATAAACTCAGTAATATCGTGAGCATATCAGCAGTAACCTGGTGAAGCGGAAGCCATACTGTTTGTCAGAGAAGAGACTGTGGGCTGAGCGATGTTGAACCACCTCGGTGTTAATGATGGCTTCGAACTTCTTCTTCTATGTGCCCTGTCCCTTCAGGACGTAGGCGATCATGGCTCTCCACGTCTCCCTGTCTCCTTCTTGTGGCTCTTAGTATGTTTGCTCCTGTTTCTCCTGGCAACCCCGTTCCGTCATCCACCTGATCAAACCCTGCAAATATGTTATCCACTGCCTTCCTCTGTCTCTCCTTCCTTCTATCTGTCCAGTCAGTATCAGGTTCTCCAGGCTCTCCTTCCTCATTGCATGTCCCAGGAACTTCAGTTGTCTCTTCCTGATGCTCAGCATCAATTTCCTTTTTGTTGCCATTCTTTCTAACACCTCGTCGTTGCTTGTATGCTCAGTCCACGATATCCGTAGCATCCTTCTGTAGAACCACATTTCGGCCGCTTCCAGTTTTGTCCTCATTTTCGATGATATTGTCCAGCATTCACTGCCGTATTGAAGAACTGACATCACGTAGAAGTCTAGCAGTCTTTTCTTCGTTTCTATTGAGATCTTCCTGTGTGTTAGTATTTTGCTCATCTTCTGGAACGCGTCCTTTGCCATGCCAATTCGCCTTCGGATCTCCGTGTCGCACTTTCCATCTTTCCATCTCCTGCTTCGAACTATTCAATCATTTAAAGTATTCAATTATAAAGGATGTGCTTTATGATATTTAGCATGTGCGCAGTGATGCAATAAATATTGGCTCGAAATTAGAAATAGGAGACCGAGTTCGAATTCTGGTTGAAATTGTTGCATTTACTTACGCACAAATACCGTCGGAAAAAATACCATCTCATCTCCCTTCAGCTATGGGTTGAATATCAGTACAGATAGGCAACCATTGTACCGCAGATAGAAATAGAAAACTATTGTGGGAAAATCTTCTGCCTAGTCAGTTATGTCTCGAAAGAGACATGATCGCCTAAGCGTATAACATGTATGGCACATAACTGACTAACTTTAACAAAGGACGGACAATATGATAACAAAATAAGAAAGAGAAATAGGATAGCGAAAGTTGCCTTCGAAAAACTAAGCAAAATACAAGGTAACCAAAAAAGTTACTTTTTTTTGATTAGTGATTGAATGAAGTTGAAATATATGCGAAAGTCGTGTAGCAATTGTTTTCAAATTCGGACATCCGGAAGTAGAAACATCAGACGTTATAAAAAAACACGCACACTGTGCCCGGTCATCAGTTATAAGCCAGAGATCTGTGAGATGGATAGAAGTGTCTAGAGATCTCTTTCGGGGCTGTTTTCTTTACAACTTCAAAGTGGGCTTATCAGCAGCTGCATCAAGTGTCCACATATGTCAAACGTTTGGGGATAGTGCTGTGGATGAACGTACTGGAAGGCGTTGGTTTCGAAAACTCAGTCGGGAGATTTGTCTCTCCATGATGTGCCTCGTAGTGGACGACCACAGGTCTTGAATGACGGAGTCCTGAAGGCGGCCATTGAAGAGGACAGTAGTCTAACCTGTGGTGAACTTGCAAGACAGTTCAACGTTTCCGATGAAACAGTTAGGCGTCACCTGCATCGCATAGGTAAGACGTACAAACTGAGTAAGTGGGTTCCGCAAACGCTGTTGGAGGTCCACAAGGGACAACGAGTGGCAGCCTGTGTATCGCTGCTTTCTCTCCACCGTACCGCATCCTTATTCAATCGAGTGCTTACCAGTGATGAAAAGTAGGTTCTGTACGAAACTCCCAAGCGTTCCAGACATTGTTTGTCTCCTCAGGATGCTGTCCCTCACACCGCAAGACCGCATATGCACCCACGCAAGATTATGCTTGGTGTCTGGTAGACAAGTCGTCAAGTGGTTCATTATGAACTGCTAACAACGGACCAAACGGTCACTGGAGACCTATACTCGCAGCAATTAAAACATGTACAACAGGCATTGCGCCAGAAGGAGCCAGCACTGGTGAATCTCAAAGGTGTGTTTTTACTCCATGACAACACCAGGACGCAAGTCGCGCGAGTGGTCAGGGATACGATACAGCAACTTGGGTGGGAGACTTTGTGCCATCCCCCTTATTCACCTGACCTTGTGCCATCCAATAACCACCTCTTCCACTCCCTGGATAATCATCTTCGTGGGAAATCCTTCACAAATAAAGCAGACTTGCACAAAGCCCTCAAGGATTTCTTTGCGTCAACCCCCACCCCACCCCCGAGTTCTACTGCAAGGGCATTGAACGCCTGGAGACACGTTGGCAGAAGGTGCTGGGTGCCGATGGCGATTACTTCGAAGACTAAATGTAAGTTACACATACTGTGAAGCGTGTTCTTTTTTCCCCTTAAAAACGGACAGAACTTTTTTGGTTACCTTGTTTTAAGAAACAAGAAAATGTCGTTAGAAACAAAGAAAAGAGCGCTTAACTTTAATAATTAATCCTGAAACACCGTAGCCCTGAAGTTTGCCCAGAAGGCTCACATGCCAAACCCTGTCAAATACTTTCGACATTTATAAATGCACAGTTCGAGTTTTGCCATTATCATCTTTTATTTCTGATGTAATTAATATTCATACAACTTGGTTCCCCCTCACAGTAATATGATTGGCTAGTATCAGCCATAAATACAAACTAAGGCAGGAACGCCTAGGACTACGCTTATTGGAACACCTATTGACTACTCCTATTGCATAAGTCTACGCCTATTGCATAAGTCTACACCAAGCATACTGCATACGACTACGTCGAGTACCGGTCCATTACGGCAACAAAGATGAGGACAACAGTCCGAAAAATGTAAATAATGTAAATAAGGACAATATTGCATCTCAGAGGAACGGACAGAACCATAAGCAGGTTGGAGAGTAGTACGGAGGAAAATAGTTAATAGGGCAACAAAGATGAGGACAAACGTCCAAACAATGTAAACTATGAAAGTAGCGATAATACCTCATCAGAGAAATATAGACGGAAATATATTTAATTTCTGAATATTTCGAATATAAAATTATCTACAGAAATCGAAGATCCAGTAATTTATAAAATGCCATTTTTTTATTATCTTTATTAATAATTATATTGGAATCAAATGGATGAATAAGATTTAGTAATGAGTGATATCATATTTCTTCCATAAAATCGCTAGTAGCCAACATTTTGCTGGGTTCTGAAGCTAAACCATCAGCAACGATCTTTCTAAATAAGCGTCTAATCGATAACTTTTAAAAAGAAAGAGAAAAAGGGAACGAAGCCAACAACATTTTTTCCACTGGTCAGTGATAAAGTTTGAATGGTCAGTGGGAAATTTAAAGCACGAAATCTGAGCCGTTGACCAGAAAATATTGCTTACGTCTCGCATAAATAACGAGTTGAAATTCTCGGCTCTGCAGTGGGGGGGGGGGGGGTAATATGTGTTGAAGTGACCAGCTGCTAACCCTCATCCCCACACAGTCAACGCTTGTAATTTCGGTAATTGCTCTCATCTGGGCATTTTGCCCAAACAAACAACTTAACTGATGTAATCCTACGATTCGTTTATTTATTTATTTATTCATTCGTACTAATTATTGTTGTTTTTTTTTTGTCCATTTTCGGTGTCCCAGGAAAAAAATTCGATTAAACTTCTCAATGAACAAGAGCCCATGCCAGTTGCCATTATATTGTGCCTACTTTTGTAATGAGACGACATTAGGATTGTTTAGATGTCAAAAAGAGAGTGCTAGATTGCTATGTGATGTCAGTTCTTCAATAGTGAATGCTGGACAATATCATCAAAGATGAGGAAAAAAACTTGAAGCAACTGAAATGTGGTTCTAGAGAAGCATACTGGATATAAAGTGGGGGATCAGTTCCATATTACAATCAATATATAAACTGACACCTCACTTTCTGGTCACGGCAATTTCTGTACATTTATATTCTTGAGACCAAAAAGCACAAGGATGCATTCCAGGAGCTGAGAAGAGTATTAAGAAACAGGATAATTTCGCTAGAAACAAAGAAGAGAGTACTAGATTGCTATGTGATGTCAGTTCTACAATATGGCAGTGAATGTTGTACAACATAAACAAAGATGAAGAAAAAAACTTGAAGCAGCTGAAATATGGTTTTACAGAAGGATATCATGGACCGAGCATGTAAACAATGACGAGGTGTTGGAAAGAATGGAAACGAACAGGAAATTAATATTGAGCATCAGGAAGAAACAACTGAAGAACAATTTCGCTAGAAACAAAGAAGTGAGTACTGAATTGCTATGTGATGTCAGTTCTTCAATATGGCAGTGAATGCTGGACAATATCATCGAAGATGAGGGAAAAACTTGAAGTAACTGAAATGTGGTTCTACAGAAGGATGCTGCGGATATCATGGATCGAGCATGTGAGCAATGATGAGGTTTTGGAAAAGGATGGAAACAAAAAGGAAATTAATACAGAGCATCAGAAAAAGACTTGAAGCAGCTGAAATGTGGTTCTACAGAAGGATGCTGCGGATATCATGGATCGAGCATCTCAGCAATGATGAGGTTTTGAAAAGAATAGAAACGAAAAGGAAATTAATACTGAGCATCAGAATGACAGCTGAAGTTCCTGAGACATGCAATGAAGGAGGGCTTGGAGAACCTGATACTAACAGGCCAGATAGAGGGGAAAAGAGACAAGGGAAAGTAGCGGATAATATATTTTAAGGGCCTGATTAGATGGATGACAGAACGGGGGTTGCGAGATATTACAGGAGAAATTGTGCTGAGAGCCACCAGGGATATGGAGACGTGAAAGGTCCTGAAAAGACAAGGCACATACAAGAAGACGCCATTCTCTTACTCAGCGGTCTTTTATTATGGAAAAATTAAAAAAAGGTTTTCATACACCGGTAGTTCACTTAAGAAGAGGGAAATCAAAAAAGGAAATAAGAAAGAAAAGTGGGAGAGAAAGTAAAAACAAAATGGTGGGATTTTAAGTGACAGACGTTTAAACGCTGTTTAAGAGGGTGGGAAGAGAGAGAGAGAGAGAGCAAAAAAAGGAGAGATAGCAAAATGGATTCAACTCGATCTGTGAAAGGTACATTCAAAAAGTATGCATATTTATGTAAAGAAATAACAACTAGTCGTGTCGCGTAAATGGAAGTGGAGGTAAACGAAAACCCGAAATAAGGGGGAAAAGGAGAGATAGGGAAAGAGAGTGGGAAAAATGAGAAAAGGAAGAAGTAGAAAAAAGGTAAATGTGTGTTGGATGTGCAAACGTGACAATCGTTAGCCAGGGAGGGTGAGGAGAAAGGAATAGATTCATGAAAAGGAAAAAGAGAAAAGGGCAAAATAAATGAGAAACAGAAAAGTAGAAAACATGACATATTATACGGCTTTGCTAAAAGTTCTACAAAACTTTTACATTTAAAATAAAATAAGGTCTGATTATTGTTGAGATTAAATTAATTTACATTAAAATCTATCACAGGAATAAAAGAGAAGGATGAAAAAGGAAAGGTGATATTAGTAGGGAATATAGTAATGAAAAAGTTTTTATATTTTTAATATTAAGATTTTTCTGGCAAACACAGACAGCACTTATCACGAAAATTCTTCTGAATACGGGCTGAACCTATTAGTCTCCAGCTAATTACAGGTTCCAACCCTTCTTCCTTCATTTTCCAGAATCTCCGTGAAAGGGCTGTCTGGTATTTTTGACCTGCGTTCGAAAATGAATACCTGTGATTGTAATATCTCTGTTTAAAATGTCCCGCGGACATACCAATATAATAATTATTTTTGTTGTTTGATGGCGAAATGTGAGCTTCATAAATTACCTGTGTAGATTTACATTTGCCCTCCACCGGGCAGGCATCCACCGAGTTACAACTGCATTTATTTAAAATTGCGGACTCAGAGTCAGTATTACATAAATTCATTAGAATTTGCCTATTACGAGAATTTATAATATTGTCTATATTTGAGGTACAAGAATAGCTGATTTTTAGAGTGTTTCTATTTAAAATCTTAGTAAAGGATTATTGTTATCAAAATGTTTGTCTACTAATTTGAGAAAAAAGTTACCAATATTGATATTAGTTAGTTTACAATCAGGAGGGTTAAACCAAATTATCTTCCTTTTTCTACAGTTTTTTTTAATGTTTAGTTTTAGATGACTCGGGGTCTATTGTAGATTTATTATACGTTAATTGGTTCTTAAATCCGATTTTCTGAAGGGCCTTATTGTAAATGCCTTTACTTTCACTGAAAGTTTTAATGTTAGATGATAATTGGTTAATCCTATTATTTACTATATTGGGTATCTGCTTCATAATATTTTTGGGGTGGTTGGATAAAATATTAATATAAGTGGGAGAACTATTTTTTTTAGAAAGGGCTGGTGGGATTCATCGTTTAAATTAATGGTGATATCTAGATAGTTTTGGGTCTCAGAATCTACTTAAAACATCTAACATATATATTCCTAATTATTCTGCCACCTGGGCTGAATCATATGCTCCCATAGGAACATCAAAGCTATCCTTTGACCCTTTCGTCCATGTGGAATTATTAAAGGTGAGAATAGATTTTGTAGCCGCTAAGATAATCTTATAGTCCCTATTAGGGCACCCCAGTTTTTTTTTTAAGTGGATAATTCTAAATAAAAATAGAATGTTTTTTTGTGATTATTACTTTCCAGAATTTTACAAGTTAAGAAAGCAAAAATTAACTCGTCCGAATCACCCTAAATTTTTTCATTTTTTCATTGATGAAACTGCGAAATAGCTTATTAATAAATATTTATAAGTTCATGTGATGCACATGTTATTGGACATCATTAACAAAAGAACTATTCTTTACAATTATTTACTTGGCAATAAATACAAACGATAGTATGAAATACATTTTTTAAAACACTGCGGTTGCCTCATAATTATGCCCAGTAGTATATATATATATATATATATTAGAAATATCAAAAACAATGATGAAAAGTGTGATATCGAAATCTGAAGTCGGAGTGGAATGATGAAAGCTACCTTCCAAAAGCTAAATAACGTATTAAGAAATAGGAAAAATGTTGGTTGAGTTTATTTAGCCGCATATCAATCTCTGTGGATTATTAAATGACGAAATCTTAATAATTTGAACGAAATTGTATGTCTTCCAGTACTGATATTTTAGACCCCCAGAGTAAAAGTATGTTTTTTTAGACATACAGTTTGTAAATCATAAAATGTATTGCTGGTAAGTTTGCTATGAAAAAGTCTCTTTATATACTTTTTAAATGCTGCATTGTCATCTAAACTTATTTATAAATGGAACGTTTTGTGTGCGTGTGTATGTGTGTGTGTGTGTCTGTGTGTGTGTCCGTTACCTATAGACTCAAAAAAGGCTGAACCGATTTTCTTGAAAATTTACACAGTTGTACTATAAGCGTCTGCGAGTGTTCTTAGCTAGGTTTTGTGTCGAGGTACCCCCAATAAATATCGAAAATTGATAATCAAAAAAATGGGGTTATAGAAGGAGTGGTCCGATTTTAATCAGATTTGATACACTCATAGACAAAGACATAAGAAACCATATTCAGTAGTTTCAAGGTTGCAGTTCTTACAATAGTGCAGAAAATCGATGATATATATATATATATATATATATATATATATATATATATATATATAAGGCAAGATGTTTGTGTGTTGTCTGTTTATCTGCCTGTATGTCTGTATTTTTTCAGCGCTTTTATTTTAGTTTTTGCTTCGGCTTTGGCTCTAAGTAGGTATAATTGTAGTTCTTAGTCTCAGCCATAATACCATTTACTCAGAGGACTTATTTAGCCTTCAAAATTCAGTTTACGACGAAAAAACTTATTTGATATCAATCCCAGGAAATCAAAATTTGACTTACATCCATTCATTTTTCTTTCAGTGTAGGGTTTCGCTTTAACTGGAAACAACTATTGCTTTTTAGTCTTTCCGACCAACGTCCAAAGAGTCTGAGCTCCAGAACCATGGATTAGCTTTCATTACACCCGAGCAACGCCGGGCTATACTGCTAGTTTTGCTATAAAAATATACTGTTGCTCATTTTATGATAAAAATGTACCGTTGATTTTTGTTTGGGGATTCACTTTTTATTCATAGCTGGGACCCTAACAGGTGCTAGCAGCCCAACAGATGCTTTATCTTTAGCAGGACATCGAACCGAAACGTAATTCGGAAACAACATTTAAATTGGTTTAATAATAAGTTTTAGGGAGAATTAGACATAGACGCAACATCTCGTCAGATTTAGTTAACGCTTACAACATGCCAATCCTAACAGAACTAGAATCCCCCCCAGAATTTATTATTAGAGGGCACAAACTTTACAACATAAGATTCACAGAAGGCACAGAATTGGCATCGTAACCAAAATAAGATGCAGGAACTCCTCATCAAGTTAGTAACTTGATTAGAAAGGGAAATTTCATTGATTATATGGTCGTTATCAAAAGAAACAGACTAAGGCGCGAGTTATGAATTAGAGGCATAAAAATCATATCATATCCAAAATAAGATGCAGAAACTCCTAGCCAATTAAGTAACTTGATTAGAAAGGGAAATTTCATTGATTATATGGTCGTTATCAAAAGAAACAGACTAAGGCGCGAGTTATGAATTAGAGGCATAAAAATCATATCATATCCAAAATAAGATGCAGAAACTCCTAGTCAATTAAGTAACTTGATTAGAAAGGGAAATTTCATTGATTATATGGTCGTTATCAAAAGAAACAGACTAAGGCGCGAGTTATGAATTAGAGGCATAAAAATCATATCATATCCAAAATAAGATGCAGAAACTCCTAGCCAATTAAGTAACTTGATTAGAAAGGGAAATTTCATTGATTATATGGTCGTTATCAAAAGAAACAGACTAAGGCGCGAGTTATGAATTGGAGACATAAACATCATATCATATCCAAAATAAGATGCAGAAACTCCTAGTCAATTAAGTAACTTGATTAGAAAGGGAAATTTCATTGATTATATGGTCGTTATCAAAAGAAACAGACTAAGGCGCGAGTTATGAATTGGAGGCATAAAAATCATATCATATCCAAAATAAGATGCAGAAACTCCTAGTCAATTAAGTAACTTGATTAGAAAGGGAAATTTCATTGATTATATGGTCGTTATCAAAAGAAACAGACTAAGGCGCGAGTTATGAATTGGAGGCATAAACATCATATCATATCCAAAATAAGATGCAGAAACTCCTAGTCAATTAAGTAACTTGATTAGAAAGGGAAATTTCATTGATTATATGGTCGTTATCAAAAGAAACAGACTAAGGCGCGAGTTATGAATTGGAGGCATAAAAATCATATCATATCCAAAATAAGATGCAGAAACTCCTAGTCAATTAAGTAACTTGATTAGAAAGGGAAATTTCATTGATTATATGGTCGTTATCAAAAGAAACAAACTAAGGCGCGAGTTATGAATTGGAGGCATAAACATCATATCATATCCAAAATAAGATGCAGAAACTCCTAGTCAATTAAGTAACTTGATTAGAAAGGGAAATTTCATTGATTATATGGTCGTTATCAAAAGAAACAGACTAAGGCGCGAGTTATGAATTGGAGGCATAAAAATCATATCATATCCAAAATAAGATGCAGAAACTCCTAGTCAATTAAGTAACTTGATTAGAAAGGGAAATTTCATTGATTATATGGTCGTTATCAAAAGAAACAGACTAAGGCGCGAGTTATGAATTGGAGGCATAAACATCATATCATATCCAAAATAAGATGCAGAAACTCCTAGTCAATTAAGTAACTTGATTAGAAAGGGAAATTTCATTGATTATATGGTCGTTATCAAAAGAAACAGACTAAGGCGCGAGTTATGAATTGGAGGCATAAAAATCATATCATATCCAAAATAAGATGCAGAAACTCCTAGTCAATTAAGTAACTTGATTAGAAAGGGAAATTTCATTGATTATATGGTCGTTATCAAAAGAAACAGACTAAGGCGCGAGTTATGAATTAGAGGCATAAAAATTAAACAGTAAAGAAAACTTCTTGGAAGTGACGACGGAAATTGTGGAATATTAGTTATTTAATGCCAACAGTGCCGACTGACTAAAGACTGTCTATTAAAAGATGGTAACAGAAACTAAGGAATGTTTTTAACTGTGAACGAAAGTGATGCAGATTCATAAAGGATTAGAACCCGGGATATCTTGTTGCCTTGCAATGATGGCCGGCAAGAGAAGATTGAGGCTACTATTAATGATAGTGATGATGATGATGAGGAGGAGGAGGATGACGACAGCTTGGCAACACAGTCAAAATACGATTGTCAATAAAATGGACGAAGTGGTAATAACTAGATCAAAGTGGCTGGTCAGCTTGGTGATCAATCTTTACCCATGTGTGGCGTTGCTAAGCAAGTTGGAGAGTGAAATACAAGGATTAGGTTCAGTCAGGTCAAGAGTGGCCGAGAATTACTCCACAGAAACGGGAGACCTTAATTTGTTGTACTCTTTAGAGTCGGACGTAACTATGATGGAGGACAAATGCAAAGAGATGAGAAATTACCTGAAAGGAATTGAATTATTACAAACCAGAAGGAAGAGAGCAATAATTTCCCATTGTAGGGAAAGCATTGGATGTTTTATTTGAAACTATATTGAAAGATGGGAACAAAAAACTAAGGAGTGTTTTCAACTGCGAACGAAAGGGATATACATGCATAAAGAAATAAAACCCGGGATATCTTGTTGCCTTGCAATGATGGCCGGCAAGAGAAGATTGAGGCTACTATTAATGATAGTGATGATGATGAGGAGGAGGAGGAGGATGACGACAGCTTGGCAACACAGCCAAAATACGATTGTCAATAAAATGAACGAAGTGGTAATAACTAGATCAAAGTGGCTGGTCACCTTGGTGATCAATCTTTACCCATGTGTGGCGTTGTTAAGCAAGTTGGAGAGTGAAATACAAGGATTAGGTTCAGAACTGTAATGGAGACTAGGTCACAAGTCTCAGTGCTGAATCAGGAAGATGAGCTCTTGAGATATAGGGGTAACTTGAAGGAAGCAGACATAGAAATTACTCAAGCGGCATGAACCACGATGAAGATAAAAGGATAGTGAACCTCCCGGTGGAAGTAGAGAGGACGAGCAGCGTCCAGAGGTTTTATGTGGTCTCAGGTTTGTGTGAAGAGGCGATTTTGGGACAAGACTGGCCTCATCGTAGCCGAAAATAGAGTTTAATCCTCACGTTTTTTTTTTTAATGAAAATGAGCGAAGTAGTAATAACTAGATCAAATTGTCTGGTCACCTAAATCCTTGAGGTATTGCTAGGCAAGTTGGAGAGTGAAATACAAAGGATTACGTTCAGTCAGGTCAAGAGTGGCCGAGAATTACTCCACAGAAACGGGAGACCTTAATTTGCGGTACTATTTAGAGTGGGACGTAACTATGATGGAGGACAAATGCAAAGAGATAGGAAATTACCTGAGAGAAATTGAATTATTATAAACTAGAAGAAAAAAAGCAATAGTCTCCGTTGTAGGGAAAGATTTGGATGTTTTATTTGGAACCGTAGCTGAATATGGGGTTAGAGTGATAAAAACGAAGAGTGTGAGAGTTGAAGAAAAGTCAAAGAATAGCCTATCAATATTGAATGTAACAAGGCTGGAGCTAACGAAAAATAGAGGGAAAATAATTTGGTTGACCACTAATTTAAGGGGGCTAAAACAAGGGTGATGAACGATGTACAAGTATTACATGTATTAAAAAGGTTTATACAACAGTATTATCAGTTGGTAGCTATCCTTAACAAAATACGACAGGTTAGCCGCTCCCTAACAATTTTACTATAGCACGATGAGGGCTTCAGTTCATAAAAAACAAAAACAAAACTTAAAAAAAACAGTAAAATCAGTTATTGTAAATAGCCTGAAGACATCAAAAGGTAGAAAACTGGGTTGCTTAATTAATCATTTACAAATAAAGATTACACATCCACATGTAAAAAAAAAAAAAAGCTAAAAATATTGGAAGCATTATGAATAAAAAAGAAAATACCAACACTCAACAACTATGAACACGGCCAAAATGTACTGACCGTGTTTGTAAAATAAAATATTCCTATAACTCTGCAAACATACATACATAAAAAAAAAATTATATATTCAGTTAAAAGTAAAAATAAACTTCATTATTGATAATGAATAAAAGTATAAATGAAACCTACTGGATATATAAAACATTATGACAATATGTACATCTGTCAGTTAAGTGCCACATTTGATACACTCTTGGGCGATCATGTCTCAAAAGAGACATGACTGACTGAGCAGAAGATTATCCCGCAGTAGGTTGCCATTACTTTCTGTGTTAGACTGGTTGCCAGCCAAGGCTATAGAAGCCAATCTGTCCTGTTATTTAACCCATAACTGGAGGGAAGAGACGAATTAATACCTTTCCCAAGGGTATTGGCGCGTAAGTGAATGCAAGGAATTCAACTGGAGTTCGAACTCGGCTCCCCGATTTCTCGTTCCGAGCCGATATCCAATCATACTAAAAAATTAAATATGACATGAAAAATTATTTGAAAAACTTAACCACAGCACCTTGTCTGCTAATTTTAATGAAACGTGCATAAAAGAGGGATTGCTTCCTAAACACACACACACACACACACACACACACACACACACACACACACACATATATATATATATATATATAATTCCAGGTGAAGAGGACTCAAGGTTTTTTGTATTTTGAGTGCACTGGCATTTATTTTATTATGAACAGTGTTCAATATAATGAGTATTATAGAGCTTAATATATATGATGATGAGAATCTATCTCGAAACATAGAAATTTCTGTGTAGCAATGTACAATTAATTCATAACTCTCTCTCTCTCTCTCTATATATATATATATATATATATATATAGTCATCCGCAGACAGATCTATTTCGCTGTATCACAGCTCATCAGTACGGTTAGACTCCGATTGCTTTTAACCCAGGATTGAAACCCGACCGAATTAGCGATTCTACCTCTGGGTTATGGGCGCTCGGTAGAAGAAGGCAGACTTTTTAGCGTGTATATTATTATTATACACGCCTAATAGCCAATATATATATATATATATATATATATATATATATCAGATTAAATAAATTGCAAACATTGTGTCTGCTTATTTTTAATAATATCCACTCATACTTACGGATAATCTTTTGCGTATGATAATTAAAACATGTCAGAAATGAGCTGTACCGTTGACAGATCTTATTATCATTCATTTCTCTAGGCAGCCAAGTACTTTTAAACTTTCTCCGAGATCATTTTCAGAGGGTGTATGTTATGGTAACAAAAAAATAACTGCAAAACTGTGTAGCTAAAAATTACTTTAATTTTTTTTTTTCTGTTTTAAATATAAAAATTTTCAAATTGCTTATAGAACGTGAACATTATCCAAAATGGAATTTTCTTATATGTTGCTATGTCACGGTCATGTAAGCTATAAAGCATGAAAAAACACTGTGTAAAGAAACTATTAACATAGAACTTACGACTACATCTAGCCAATTTAGTCTGTAAAACGATTACAAAATGAAGACAGAAGATAACGATTGACATAGCATTTAAAGTTTTGAAGATCAAAGTTGAGTAGAAAGCAAGAAGCGAGAAGACAGTTCCACAAGCGAGAGAAGAAACTGTTAGCATAGGACTTATAATAATATGAGAAGAAGAAAACATAATTAAGGAGAGAGAACAATAAAAGAACAGGAATTAAGAAGACAGAACTTAATGATTGACATTGCATTGGAGATCAAAGTTGAGTGGAAAGCAAGAAGTAGGAGTAGGAAGAGAGTTCCACGTGCGAGAGAAGAAACTGTTAGCATAGGACTTATAATAATATGAGAAGAAGAAAACATAATTAAGGAGAGAGAACAATAAAAGAACAGGAATTAAGAAGACAGAACTTAATGATTGACATTGCATTGGAGATCAAAGTTGAGTGGAAAGCAAGAAGTAGGAGTAGGAAGAGAGTTCCACGAGCGAGAGAAGAAACTGTTAGCATAGGACTTATAATAATATGAGAAGAAGAAAACATAATTAAAGAGAGAGAAAAATAAAAGAACAGGAATTAAGAATACAGAACTTAATGATTGACATTGCATTGGAGATCAAAGTTGAGTCGAAAGCAAGAAGTAGGAGTAGGAAGAGAGTTCCACGAGCGAGAGAAGAAACTGTTAGCATAGGACTTATAATAATATGAGAAGAAGAAAACATAATTAAGGAGAGAGAACAATAAAAGAACAGGAATTAAGAAGACAGAAGTTAATGATTGACATTGCATTGGAGATCAAAGTTGAGTAGAAAGCAAGAAGTAGGAGTAGGAAGAGAGTTCCACGAGCGAGAGAAGAAACTGTTAGCATAGGACTTATAATAATATGAGAAGAGGAAAACATAATTAAAGAGAGAGAAAAATAAAAGAACAGGAATTAAGAAGACAGAAGATAACGATTGACATTGCATTAAATTTTTGAAGATCAAATTTGACTGGAATACAAGAAGCCTGAAGAGAGTTCCACGAGCGAGAGAAGAAACTGTTAGCATAGGACTTATAATATTATGAAAAGAAGAAAACATAATTAAGGAGAGAGAACAATAAAAGAACAGGAATTAAGAAGACACAAGATAACGATTGACATAGCATTTAAATTTTTGAAGATCAAAGCTGACTGGGAGGCAAGAAGCCAGAAGAGAGTTCCACTATCAAGAGAATAAACTGTTAGCATAGAACTTATAATAATATGAGAAGAAGAAAACATAATTAAGGAGAGAGGACAATAAAAGAACAGGAATTAGGAAGACAGAAGTTAATGATTGACATTGCATTGGAGATCAAAGTTGTGTGGAAAGCAAGAAGTAGGAGTAGGAAGAGAGTTCCACGAGCGAGAGAAGAAACTGTTAGCATAGGATTTATAATAATATGAGAAGAAGAAAACATAATTAAGGAGAAAGAAAAATAAAAGAACAGGAATTTAGAATACAGCAAAAAACGACTGATATTTCATTTAAATTTCTGAAGATCAAAGTTGAGTAGGAAGAAAGAAGCCGGAAGATAATTCCACAAATATTTGGTTGTTTTTATTTATGTTTTTTGTTTTGTTTTGTTTTGTTTTGCGGCTTATCAACGTCTTCTATATTTTTGAGATAATAATAGTTTTAGTGATACAAATCTTACTAATTAACCCATAGATGGGAGAAGAAGAGGTAGACTCATATTTTTCCGAAGGTTATTTGCCCGTAAGTGAATATAACAAACCTAACCGGAATTAGAACTCTGCTCTTCGATTCACATTTCCGAGTCATTATCCATTGCACCACCCGCACATCCAAGCCTGATATTCCCAAGCGGTCACCCATCTAAATACTGACCAAGATCAATGTTGCTTAACTTCGGTGATCGTACGGGGACCGGGGTTTTGACGTGAAGTGCCTGTAAGCCGTTCTACAAGTGAGAAAGGCGAAAAAAGAAACTTACGGCTAAATCTAGCCAATTTATCTGTGAATTGAGAAATGACCATCTAGTATTGAGCTTAAATTCATAAAGATTAGATAACATAGTGATGAGCTCATCCAAACAATTACCATTCATGTATTTTGTTCAAAATTTCCCTCACTAAGCAAGCCTGGACCGCCACTAATGCCCAGTGGGTGACAGTGAGAGAAAAGACTGGGTACAATGGGTATTAAAGAAAGGATAAAAGATGAACGGGATACAAGAATACAGAATTTTGTTTTAATCGTATCACCCCGTGCAAGGCGGTAACGCCACTGATGTGCAGGGGGCTACATAAGAGTAAAAAGATTAAGTAGAAGAGAGTGAAGAGGAAGACGAATCAGTTAGAAAGGAGCAAGAGAAGGACGGGAATACAGGTGTGATGACAGTTGCAAAGGTGGAGAGAAAGGAAAGGATATACAGGGCGCTGAATAAAGAACTAGATTCAAGTGGTTAAGAGATAAGTATTGACATTGCATTTAAATTCCTGAAGGTTGTAGCCGTCAGGAAAGCAAGAATACGGAAGCGAGTTCCACAGGCGGGAAGTGCGAGAGAAGAAGATGCAGGTGTATAATTGTCGCCTGCATTTGGTTAATCTAACTGTGAATGGAATATGACAATTTAAATGTTTGGGGATTGTAATTAAGCTTTGGAGAACCAAAATTTAAACAAGTAAAGACATTTAAATACCTGGGAAGGGTACTGACAAAGGACAGAAGATGCGGCAATGAGATCCGAAGACGTACTTCAAAAGCTTACCAGAGTCCTGAGAGACAGGAAAATCTCATTGGAAACGAAGAAAAGAGTGCTAGACTGCTATGCGGTGTCTGTCCTTCTGTATGGCAGTGAATGTTAAAAGATCTCCTCAAGGATGAAAGAGAGGCTTGATCCAGCAGAAACGTGGTTCTACAGAAGGATGCTGAGAATACAATGGACTGAGCACGTGAGCAACGATGAGACGTTGGAAAGGATATAAACGAGAATAAAACATTCTTAACATCAGGAAGAGACAGCTGGGGTTTTGGATACGGAATATTCTGGATGCAGGATCGATCCCATTTAAGATTCTCCGTTGGATTTTGTCAAGGACCCCTACCTATTTTATTTTATATCGATGATAAAAAAAGCGTACCTCGTCTTTTTTAGTGAATATCTTTGTGGATCAGACAACTGTTATGTGTCTGCATATCAGGAAAATCGCAGTTGATCTCTTGTTCGCCTGAGACTTGGCTGATCAATGAGAGAAGGACTGACTTGTAAAATACAATGCGTCCAAAACTAGTAACTTTGCGCTATCATCTAACAGACTCACAACTTTCATCTCTCCTGACCGATCGGTTCTCTCTCATAGAGAATTCTTGATCAACGTATATTGGGACTCGAATTCACCCCAGAAATGAATTGGAACATATATTCGATGTAAAGATAAATATTTTGGAATAACCTACTAATAAATATTTGACTTTCTATAATTACAAAAAAACAGACTGTTTCTGCCGTTTCAGTCATCATTTTCCTATCTTGATAGAATTCAAAATTATCTACGGTGCTTTGAGGGTGATGAATTATTGCCTATCTCACAAATGCTGTCTTAGGAACGAAGCATCTAGCTCTTTCATCAATTATATTATTCTGTACATGCTAATTATTCAAATACTATCAGTTTAGCCCGGTTTCACTCGGGTAGTTTAAGGAATAATAAGAATAAAAAATATATGATGAATTTACATAGTAAACACTTACACAACGTCCACCCTTGTCACTTTTATAGATATAGACTAGCAGTTTAGCCCGGTTTCACTCGGGTAGCTTAAGGAATAATAAGAATAAAAAATATATGATGAATTTACATAGTAAACACTTACACAACGTCCACCCTTGTCACTTTTATAGATATAGACTAGCAGTTTAACCCGGTTTCACTCGGGTAGCTTAAGGAATAATAAGAATAAAAAATATATGATGAATTTACATAGTAAACACTTACACAACGTCCACCCTTGTCACTTTTATAGATATAGACTAGCAGTTTAGCCCGGTTTCACTCGGGTAGCTTAAGGAATAATAAGAATAAAAAATATATGATGAATTTACATAGTAAACACTTACACAACGTCCACCCTTGTCACTTTTATAAATATAGACTAGCAGTTTAGCCCGGTTTCACTCGGGTAGTTTAAGGAATAATAAGAATAAAAAATATATGATGAATTTACATAGCAAACACTTACACAACGTCCACCCTTGTCACTTTTATAGATATAGACTAGCAGTTTTACCCGGTTTCACTCGGATAATTTAAGAAATAATAAGAATATGATGAATTTACTTAACAAATACTTACACAACGTCCACCCTCCTCACTTTTATAGATTTGGAAAACATTTTCTACCCCTAATTTTGGGTCTATGAAAAATTTCAATGTGTTTTAGCGTTCTAAAATTTTGATCTACATCTGAGCACAACTCCCGTCAAGCTAGACAGCAAAATGCAGACGCTAGGTCGAATCTATCAAACGAATACTTCCACAACGTCCACCCTCGTCACTTTTATAGATAAGACCAGGATTAATTGTCATCTAAATTACGGGAAAATGAAATTACACTGACATCTCATTTACCAAAATTACACAAAAATATCTTCAAATTCTAAAGGGTACATTTATTCAATAAAATCCTCACTGGCTTCAACTTTTTTTAATCGTTTCTTCCAAAGTAAGGCGGTGCCGCTACTGATGCGCAGGGGGCTACATGAAAGAGTCAAAGTTTAAGCAGGAGGAGAGTGAAAAGAAGGGCGATCCAGTTAGAGTGGGTGTTAGAGAAATGGCAAGATGGTGGGAAAAAAGGTGTGAAGACAGTTGCGAAGGTAGAGAGAAAGGAAAAGAAAAGATACGGGATAATGTAGAAAGGACGAGGGAAGGACTGGAGCCAAGGGGATAAGAGATGGGAATTGACATTGCATTTACATTCCTCGAGGTTGTAGCTGTCAGGAAAGCAATTATACGGAAGGGAGTTCCACGGATGGGAAGTGCGAGAAATGAAGCTGCTGGAGTAGAATTGTTTTTCGAGACATGATCGCCTAAGCATGTTTCATGAATGGCTTTTAATTGACTGATCTGGATAAAAGGATTGAGTAGCAGGACATATTGGGTTCTATGGCCTTGGATGGCAACTAGTCTATCGCAAAAATGTAATAGCAACCTACAGCTGGAAAATTTTCTATCCACAAAGTCATGTCTCTTTCAAAGACATGATCGCCCAAGGCGTGTATCACGTATGGCATGAAGATAATGAATGAAGATAATAGTTGGAAACATAAGTAAAGCTTTTACTGGGGAAAAAGTGGTGGATCAGTTTTTTATTGTTATTAAGTAATAAACTGATCCCTCACTAATTACTACTTATTAATACAATCCGTCTCTTCTCCCTTCAGCTATAGTTTAAAGAGCAGGATAGAAAATCTTCTGGCCACTTAGTCATGTTTCTTTCAAGACATGATCGTCCAGGCGTGTATAACGTATGGTACGTTACTGACTGATTAATACGTGCCCCATCGTTGAAAATAACCGGTCTGTATTACACCTGCAACGATATCATGTATTTGGGCCGTCAACGTGTTAGACTTTTTTTTTTTTTACAAGTGGAATAGATGGTCATTTTTCTTCTCATCCAAAGCAGTGTTCGTTATGGTTGCATCCAACAAAAAACTAAATAAATAAATAAAAACTCCCACCCACGTTTTAAGAGTTAACAGCGACACGCTTCCATCAGCACCGTATTTGCCGACATGCAGTTTATCTATGAATCGTGGGAGGAATGGACAAAAAAAAAAAAGAAAAAAGAGGAGCAAAAGGAAAGAAAGGATTCGCATGAGATATAGGAAACACTTCGAACCCTACCACACAGTTACGTCAGTCTTGGAAAGCTAATTGCCTACAAGTCACGCACATTCTCGCACGATCAGTCATCGGCGAGATTGTGTCGTCAATACAATCATGCCAAGGACACCTACGCACATTTTGCGTCAAAGGCGGACATTGTAAATAGGTTTTGATAAGGATTTAGTCTTGTTTACCGATTATGAAATGGAATTCCAACTGGAGGCTGTTGGCAGAATTCCAGGATTAGGTTTTTAGTCATGAAAATGGCAAGACGATGTAGTCTGGACTTTAGAGTTAATCGATACTTCAGCCAATTGATCTATGAAGATATTGTATTCCAATTTCTTCTAGGTTCGCAATTAACTATATAGCCATTTATATATGATATGAACAGAATGACATATGAATAAAAACACACAAACACACACGCATATATATATATATATATCTATATTCAGAAATTATAACATAAATATGTTATAATATCACTACAAAAGTAGCTATTTTGTTTCGACACTACAAAATACAAACAAAATAGCTGATCTGATAGTGATATTATAACATGTTTATGCTATAATTTCTAAATAAATATTATTACGCCAATTTTGTATTGGGCACTTTTTGAAAATAGCGTTTCTTTGAATACGGAATATTATTCCATCCATACGTACCCTATACTTTTATATATATAGTGTATTTTGGCAGCAAATAATTTTCTAAACATACACACGGACTATTCAAGTGACTTTCCCACTCCCGCCTTGCTACCACTTGCTCCGACCAAAAAGTTAAAAATTATCTAAACTTATTTATAAATAAAACTTTGTCTGTGTGTCTGTGTATGTGTGTCCGTTACCTATAGACTACGAAAAGGTTGAAACGATTTTCTTGAAAATTTACACAGTTGTACTATAAGCGTCTGCGAGTGTTCTTAGCTAGGTTTTATGTCGAAGTACCCCTGATAAATATCGAAAATCGATAATCGAAAAAATCGGGTTATAGAAGGAGTGGTCCGATTTTAATCAAATTTGATACACTCATAGACAAAGACGTAAGAAACGATATTCAGAAGGATGAATTGCAGTTCTCACAATAGTGCAGAAAACCGATATTATATATATATATATATATATATATGTAAAAGGCAAGATGTTTGTGTGACTGTCTGTTTATCTGCCTGTATGTCTGCATTTTTTCAGCCCTTTTATTTTAGTTTTTTGCTTCGGGTTTGGCTTACATCCATTCATTTTTCTTTCAGTCTACAGTTTCGCTTTAACTAGAAACAACTATTGCTTTAGTCTTATAGTCTTACGTGCAACGTCCAAAGAGTCTGAGCTCCAAGACCATGGATTAGTTTGAAAACTTTCATTCCACCCGAGCAACGCTGGGCTATACTGCTCGTTATTTATAAGAGACAATGAATGTCTATTTTGTTTAATCATGAGCCGTTCTAAACATCGTATTTTGTCTTTAATTTCAGTTTAAGACAAACATTCTCCAACATTTGGATAATTTTTTATTAAGTTGGTTCTAAGCTTTCGGCTCACATGAACCATCTTCAGAGAGGCTATGAGGACGGTCACACAAAAGCATCCACCATCAGCGACGATTTTATTTTGTGTTGACATAAAACGCAAATTTGCGAACTGAGTTTATTTTTGGTAACTATTGCCGTTGCATAGCGAAGAAAAGGTTTGTTTAAAAGTAGAAAAATACTATTTAAAACCGAATATCAAAGACATCTCGCCACAAGAAAGGTATATCAAACAATTTTCTCCAACTATCAACTTTACATTGCTTAACAGGTCCTGGGTATGACGGTAAACTGCATCCAGCAGCCAGGCTTCTGACTGGAAGGTTGTGAGGAGCATGGAACCGCCTTTTAATTGCTGTCGTTTTCATACACACCCTAACTCGGAGTGGTAGCACCTTTTAGGGTTCCAGCTTTGGATAAATAGTGACCCCTCAAACTGAAGTAAAAAGAAAAAACTATGAAAGTATAAAAGTACACTTCTATACAAATATATACATAAAAATAGACTTTTATAGAAAAATATACATTTTTGAAGGAACATCTGACTAAATCTTCTCACAATAACCGAACATTAAAACAATACTTTAAACACCATGTTTTTGGTGTTAAATAACCCACAGAGGTTGATATGCTGTTAAACAAAACTCAAACTCAAAACTCAAAAATTGATTAAAAGTAAAAATGGATTGTTGAAAGTTTTCCAGCAATGGACAGACGCTCACTCGATGCTCAGTCACAAGCATCGGGTGACAGTTATGAAAGAACCCTCCTTATCAAATGCAAAAAAATATGTTGCAGTCAAAACAGGAGAAAAAATAACATCAGAAAAAAAACATCCTTGAAAATGCCCAGTGAAGTATCGGAAAACGCTTCAGTCAATAAGTTAAGTGCCATACGTGATACACGCTTGGGCGATCATGTCTCGAAAGAGACATGACTGACCGGGCAGAATATTTTCTATCCTGCTCTAAACTATAGCTGAACGGAGAAGAGAAGGATTGTATTAATAAGTAGTAATTAGTGGGGGATCAGTTTTCTGTCGTTATGAAGTGATAAACTGACCCCCCACTTTATGCCCAGTAGAAACCTTAATCATGTTTCCAACTATTATATTCAGTCAGTCAGTTAAGTGCCACACGTGATACACTCTTGGGCGATCATGTCTTGAAAAAGATATGACTGACTGGACAGAAGATTATCCCGCAGTAGGTTGCCATTACTTTCTGCGGTAGACTGGTTACCAGCCAAGTCTATAAAACCCAATCTGTCCTGTTATTTAACCCATAACTGGAGGGAAGAGTCGGATTAATTCCTTTCCCAAGGGTATTTGCGCGTATTCCACTGTAATTCAAACTCGGCAGCCCAATTTCTCGTTCCGAGTCGATATTCAAAGCATCACAACACACATCCATGAAAGCGCTTAGAAAGTCAAAAAATTATGGAACATTTTTACACCCCTTCTTTTTCTTCTATGTGCTCTGTCCCTTCAGGACGTAGGCGATCATGTCTTTCCACGTTTCCCTATCCCTGGTGGCTCTGAGCACGCCTTCTCCTATTACAGCGTGCAATACTCGTTCTGTCATCCACCGGATCAGGTCCTTCAAATATGTTATCCGTTACTTTCCCCTGTCTCTTTTTCCCTCTATCTGCCCTGTTAGTATCAGGTTCTCCAAGCCCTCCTTCCTCATTGCATGTCCCAGGAACTTTAGTTGTCTCTTCCTGGTGCTCAGTATTAATTTCCTTTTCGTTTCCATCCTTTCCAAAACCTCATCATTGCTCACATGCTCGATCCATGATATTCGCAGCATCCTACTGTAGAACCACCTATCAGTTGCTTCAAGTTTTGTAGCAAAAAAAAAAAAATATGTAAGATTATTTGAAAAATTGATTTAAAAAAAGTTAATTAAATCTTTCTTGTCGGTCGTTTTTCATGAACATGTTTAAAAAAATGTTTGCTGCCCAAACATATACACACATGTATACATGTATATATATATAGTCATCCACCGACAGATCTGTTTCGCTGCATCACAGTTCATCAGTACGGTTAGACATCCGATTGATTTTACCCAAGATTAAATACCGACCTAAATGTTGACAGTTGGCGATCATTAAGACAACAATGCATCTATCGCACCCTCTATTTATTGCAATTGCAGTCTTCTCACATCTATCCATCTCAGCCTCTTTGTGTATATATATATATATATATATATATATATATATATTATCTTACGTCTATGGCACGACTCGGAGTTTCATGGGTTATGTAATCATCACGTGCATTTTTCAAACTGGGAGTTAACAGATTTGAATTTAAGTTCGCTCGATATTCATGGCAGTTAAATCTTATAAAGTTAGGTTATTGCTCTTTTCATAACAAGAGTAAAATTTAAATATTTTTTGATTACATATGTATAAAAAAAAGTTATATTAGGTCTTAAAATTTAAAATTAAACTAAAAATACTAAAAAATATTAAAATGCAAGGAGAAGAAATCAAAGCGGAGTAATTCATAATTATTAATAATAATATTTGCGGAGGAAAAAATATATATACATATATATTACGGAAATTAACGAAGATTAACGAAATATGGTTATAAACAACCGAAATTTGAAATGATTTGTTTGAACATTATTTTTTATCGACACTCATATTTAAGTAGATAATAGGGAAAGCTACCATAATATGTAGATAGGGGTCGCAGGTTCGAATCCTGCCGAATGACACATATTTTCGTAATAAAAAATTATCGTAAATAATCAGGCCAGTAAATATGAATATATAATAATGTTTAATTAAAACAGAATCTCTACTTAAATACGAGTATCAATTAAAAATAATGTTGAAATAAATCATTCCATATATATATATATATATACTAGCAGTATAGCCCGGCGTTGCTCGGGTGTAATGAAAACTTTAAACTAATCCATGGTCCGGACTTTGGATGTTGACACGAAAGACTAAAAAGCAGTAGTTGTTTCCAGTTAAAGTGAAACCGTAGACTGAAAGAAAAATGAATGGATGCAAGTCAAATTTTGATTTCCTGCTATCGATATCAAATAAGATTTTTCGTCGTAAAGTGAATTTTGAAGGCCAAATAAGTCCTCTGAGTAAATGGTATCATGGCTGAGACTAAGAACTACAATTATTCCTACTTAGAGCCAAACCCGAAGCAAAAACTAAAGCAAAATTGCTGAAAAAATACAGACATACAGGCAGGTAAACGGACACACACACAAACATCTTGCCATATATGTATAAAAGTGAGGAGGGGAAAATTGGTTGATTAAACATATATCAGTACGACGAAATAAATATGACAAAATAAATAGTGACATATATATATATACCAGCAGTATAGACCGGTGTTGCTCGGATGTAATGAAAGCCTTAAAACTAATCCATGGTCCTGGAGATCAGACTCTTTGGACGTTGGCACGAAAGACTAAAAAGCAATAGTTGTTTCCAGTTAAAGCGAAACCGTAGACTGAAAGAAAAATGAATTCCTGGTATCGATATCAAATAAGTTTTTTTCGTCGTAAACTGAATTTTAAAGGCTAAATAAGTCCTCTGAGTAAATGGTATCATGGTTGAGACTAAGAACTACAATTATACCTACTTAGAGCCAAACCCGAAGAAAAACTAAAATAAAAGGGCTGAAAAAATACAGACATACAGGCAGATAAACAGACATACACACACACACACACATCTTGCCTTTTATATATATATATTATTGATTTTCTGCACTATTGTAAGAACTGCAACCTTGAAACTTTTGAATATCGTTTCTTATGTCGTTGTCTATGAGTGTATTAAATTTGATTAAAATCGGACCACTCCTTCTGTAACCCGATTTTTTCGATTATCGATTTTCAATATTTATCTGGGTTACCTCGACACAAAACCTAGCTAAAAACACTCGCAGACGCTTATAGTACGACTGTGTAAATTTTCAAGAAAATCGGTTCAGCCGTTTCGGAGTCTATAGGTAACGGATACGGACACACACACACACACACACACACACACACACACACACACACACACAGACAAAGTTCCATTTATAAATAAGTTGAGATACATATTTATTCTCCAGTGTTACGCTCAAGGGGAATAACCCGTGAGGAGACAGCTATAATCCTCTCAAATATTTTTCCGTCATTTTTAACGGCAGGGTTACACACGTAAAATAATAATAAAATAAAATAATAAAAATAGTAATAAAGAAAAAAAATATATAAATTCCTAAAAAAGGAAAAGTGAAAAGTGGGGTCGGTTTTGTCGGGTTTAAATATTTAAGCACAGATATTATTTCTACGTTTACCTGTGGTCATTAATTCACTCCTTTTGTTTAATAAATTACGTTTATTCAGGTGTTTTAATATGACAAGTTGTTTTTTTTTTCTAAAAGGCGTAATTTATATCTATTTTATATTTGCTTATAAGATTTATTTTTCGCGTTTTTGTTGCTATTTTTTAGGTGTCGAAAAATATTTGAAACACAGTTCTAGTCTTGTATTTATAACTATTTAAAGTTAATTTACGGTTATCAATCGATTTTTTGTATTCGTTGTCAGTTGATCCAAAAAATGATTTAACGGCAGCTTCAAAATGAATACTTGCTTTGTAAAATATACATTCGGTTAAATATCGACCGTTCAGTGGACAGATTGTGTTTTTTCAGGAGTTAAAATTATTTTTGATAGGATTACTGTTATTGATATTGGAGTTATTATTATTTTACATGTTGAAAATTATTATATTTCATATCTTATTGTTATAAAGTGAGACTTTATTTATCGACATTCTTGACGCAACTACAACTAAACTTCTAGATAGTCCCCCTGAAAGCAAAACACTGCGTATGGCAACCTACTGCGGGATAATCTTCTGCCCAGTCAGTCATGTCTCTTTCGAGACATGATCGCCCAAGCGTGTTTCACGTATGGCACTTAACTGACTGATCGCAACAGACCTCAAGTGGAATGTCTACATAGAACCCATAGCTAAATCCGATGCTAGGAAGGTCAATTATCTGTGTAGGGCCAGAAAGTGTTTCCCGTCTGAAACAATCCTGCACATATATAAATCTACCATCCGCCCGAGCATTGAATACTGCTGCCACATCTGGTCGGGTGTTCCTCTGATCCACCAAGGCGTCCTTATCAAAATCCAATGCAGAATCTGTATTGTGATTGATCCCGGCTTGGCAGGTCAGATAGAGTCACTTTCTCACTGATGCAATGTGGCTTCCCTGCGTCTCTTCTATAAATGCCCCCGATATATGAATTTACTCGAGCCACAAGATTATCAACTATGTCCCACCCTTTTACTGTGAAACCAACAAAATGTAAACGCAAAATCTACTCCATCAGCTTCTTTTCTCTCACTTCCCGCCTGTGGAATTCCCTTCCATTTACTTGCTTCCACGACAGCTACAATCACCAAGAATTTTAATGTATAGTCAATCGTCATCTCCTATCTCACTAACCTGCATCCTCTCTCTCATGCTCCTTTCTTTATTTCCACTCCACTCTCATCAGTATTCTCATCCTTCTCTTATCCACTTCCTGACACACCTTATAACCTGTCACTCTTTCTCATAACTTTTCTCCTATGCAACCCCTGCACAACAGTGGCAGTAAAATGCCTCGCTTGGGGCGATATGATTACAAACAAAAAAAAAATTCTACTATTATAATGTGGATATAAAGTGGGAGATCAATTCTACATTACAATCAATATATAAACTGATCCCTCATTTTATGACCACAGTCATCCTTCTGTTATCCACTTTCTGACACTCCCTATAACCTGTCACTTCTTCTCATAACTTTCCTCCTATGTAACCCCCTGCAAAACAGTGGCAGTAAACTGCCTTGCTTGGGACGATTTGATTATAAAAAAATAATACTATTATAACTTGGATATAAAGTGGGGGATCAATTCTACATTAGAATCAATATATAAACTGATCCCTCATTTTATGACCACAATCATCCTTCTCTTACCCACTTTCTGACACTCCCTATAACCTGTCACTTCTTCTCATGACTTTCCTCCTATGTAACCCCCTGCAAAACAGTGGCAGTAAAATGCCTCGCTTGGGGCGATATGATTACAATTAAAAAAGCGCCATTCTTAATTAGTAGGTAGGATGATACATTCGATATTGACATTTGTTTCCCCACCCTCAAAGCGGAAATGACTTTTAACGCAACCTAAGAGTCTAGTCAAAGCAATTGACCCGGCTGTAGAAAATGATAAACATTGTGGAGACCAGATTTGGAAAGAAAGTGCAAAGCATTTTTTTCATCTGCAATAACTAATCAACATGTGTGTTGCAAATGGGTTTTCAGGAAAATTGTTGCTCAACTGACATTCCGATCAATAACTTGGTAAACCTAAGCTCGAGTCAAGCCTGGTGGACGCCATTGCTTGATAGTTAACAAATGTCTGTCTGGGTCGAAATGGCGCGCCTTGGCCAAACTATTTACTTTCTTAATCTATTTTTGACAGAGGGTTTATGTAGATGGAGGTCCGTCTTATGCTAAAAGACTGCCCTTTTTAACAATTATAAACACTCAGTGCCAAAATATATGCAAATATATGTACGATGTTTACGCAGTACTCTTGATCATCTCTGAGGCATCTATACACATCGCACACGCACATGTGTACACCACATGCGTACATAAAAACACGCGCGGGTAAACCCATACCAACAGATACTTTTTATGATTTACAGCCGGTTGTGCGTTGTGGTGTAGTGGATATGGACACGGAATGACAAATCGGGGAAAAGGTATTAATCCGTCACTTCTCTCCAGATATAGGTTATATAATAGGACAGATTGGGTTCTATAGCCTTGGCTGGCAACCAGTCTACCGCAGAAAGTAAAGGCAACCTACTGCGGGATAATCTTCTGCCCAGTCAGTCATGTCTCTTTCAGTCATATCACGTATGGCACTTAACTGACTGACTGAATATAATAGTTGAAAACATAATTAAGGCTTCTGTTGGGCATAAAGTGGGGGATCAGTTTTATATTGTTATGAAGTAATAAACTGATCCCCCACTTAAAATATAATACATCTCTTCTCTCTCTAGCTCTGAGTCAAATAATAGGACAGTTTGGGTTCTATAACCTTGGTCGGCAACCAGTTTACCGCAGAAAGCAATGACAACCTACTGCGGGAGAATCTTCTGCCCAGTCAGTCATGTCTCTTTCAACACATGATCGCCCAAAGCGTGTATCACGTATGGCACTTAACTGACTGACTGAATATAATAGTTGAAAACATGATTAAGGCTTCTATTGGGCATAAAGTAGGGGACAAGTTTTCTATTCTTATGAAGTAATAAACTGAGCCCCCACTAATTACTACTGAATAATATGATACATCTAACCCCTCTAGCTATGAATGGAAAAACAGGACTGAATATAATAGTTGGAAATATAATTAAAATGTCTACTGGGCATAAAGTGGGGGATTGGTTTTCTATTGTTATTAAGTAATAAATTGATCCCCCACGATTTATACTTAATATCATAATGTAATATAATCTATCTCTTCTCCCTTCAGCTATAAGTTATATGGCAGGACAGATTGGGCTCTATAGGCTTGGCTGGCAACCAGTCTACTGCAGAAAGCAATGGCAACCTACTGCGGGACAATCTTCTGCCCAGTCAGTCATGTCACTTTCGAGACATGATTACCCAAAGAATGTATCACGTATGTCATGTTACTGATTGATGTCTTACAGAAATTTTTTAAGTGATTTCAAGCCGAAACATATTTATGGAATGTAAGAATTTTTTTTTTTTTTTTGCTTTTCAGAGTAAATATTGAATTAACAGTTTTTTTTTCAGAATAACAATGATTTTTCTAAATATTCATTTTTTATTTTTGTATCATTTTTATCCGTATCATCCCATACAAGTCTTTCATAGTCACTAAGGGCGTGGAAAAAAGTAGGAACAGAAATTGACTTTAAATCATGGAGCTGGATGGGATTTCCATAAGAGAGAAGTGCGAGAAAAGAAAGTGTTATAATGCCATGATTGAGGCTATATGATTATAAAAAAAAAGATAGATACATTCGAAAAGTCCGAAAATAAAAGGGCTAACAACCAGATTTTGATCAGACCCGATAGAATATCGGGTATCGATTTTCAATATCGGAGTCAAATAAGTCATCCAAAGATAACCTAACCTAAGTAAGTCCATGAAAACTTATTGTACCCATTGGGAGTAAAATTGGAGAAAATGAGCCATACTGATGGTTTAATATCGGTTTTTGATCAGATTCGATAGAATATCGGAGATATCGATTTCCCATATCGGGGAAAATGAGTCGTCTGAGAAGATCTATTAATGGTTGCGACTAAAAACCATAATTTTACCAAGTTAAAGCAAATTTTACTAAGTTAAAGCAATTTATGTCTTTCCTAAATATGTTGAGGTTGCTGAGCATCTCCATAAATTCTTTGTTAGGTATTTTGTCGAACGCCTTTGAATAATCGATTATTACTTAAGTACAAGTCGTTCTTCATTTGTATTGCCCTTTTGCAGAGTGTCGTAATCATAAATATGGCGTTCCTTTTTCAGTGTCTTTGCACTGTTCTTGTCCCATCTCTGTCCTGATTCTGCTTCTCTCTCTATTCATCAGGATTCGGACGATCAGTTTTGTTATATGACTCATTAAGCTGATTGCAATTAACTGACTGACTGAATAGTTAGAAACATAATTAAAATTCTACTAGGCATAAAGTGGGGGATCGGTTTTTTATTGTTATGAAATAAATTACTGATTCGCCACTAATTATACTTGATATAATAATGTAATATAATCTGTCTCTTCTCCCTTCAGCTATGAGTTAAATGGTAGGGCAGATTGGGTTCTATAGCCTTGGCTGGCAACCAGTCTACCGCAGAAAGCAATGGCAACCTACTGAAAAAAGTTTGAAAAAGGAGGTGTCTATTGACCTTACATTTAAACTCCTGGAGATTGTAGCTGTCGGGGAAGCTAGTAGGCGGAAGTGAATTCTACAGGCGGGTGGTGCGAGAAAAGAAGCTGTTGGAGTAGAAATTGCGATTACATTTTATCGGTTTCACTGTAAAAGAGTGGGACCTAGTTGCTAATCTAGTATCTCGTGCAAATTCGTACCTAGGGGGTACCAGTGATCTAAGTTCATCGGAGCAGAAGCCGTGAAAGTATTTATAGAAAAGGCATAGGGAAGCCACGTCACGCCGGTGAGAGAGTGACTGCAGGCGGTCTCTATAATAATATATATACAGAAAACAAATTGAATTTTTTTTACCCTAAACAATAGGGCAGTTCTCTACGGAACAAACGGTAGCTAACTAAGAAAAAGTAAGGTCTTTTTCACACTCAGTGACTTCAAGTTAGCTGAAAATGATGTTTGCTGTTTCGATACTGTTTCATTGTTTACTTTTTGTTGACCAGTGTCCTTTGTTCACTTGACCCGATTCTCATTCCCGACCGCCATCTTGATTAACTATTTCGTAACACACATAAAAAGGATAAACCCACCGTTCTGTATTCTTTTGCTTTGTGGCTGTAAATAACTTTTACAGAACAGAATTAGGAAGCTTCTAAAGTGGTCGAAGGTATTTATTCATGAATCTCTTTTAACTCTTAACCAGCAGAAAGTTTCATGAAAGTAGAAGCCATTTCGATTCACTCAACGCTTTCCGAATCCTGTCCACTCTCTTCAGATTAGCGCCAAAACACACTAAAATTCTCATATTAGATCTTCCGGTGCGAATGCAAACCAGTACAGCATGCCATTTCAAAATTATTGGCACAGTGAAATGCGCCATGATGTTCTTTTTCTCATGGTCGGTGTCCAACTGACCCTACTGTACTTTCTCGTCAACAAAACCAAAAACAAACAACGCGCATGTGCGAAATTAAAAATATAAAATGTCGACAATTTACTCATCGCACCATGAATATCTGGGGGGGAAGAGAGTTGATTTTCTAAGCGCCACTTAGATGTGTAGTGCAAGATCGGAATTATGGGGTCACCTGTGAGTATCGAACTCACTACTCAGTTGTAATAAGTTATAGCGGGACAAGCTTGTCAACCATTACACCATGTCGAGGTGCCCCTGGAGAAGAGAGTGTTGCCTGGCTTTCTCAGCGGATTAGTTTAAAAGTGATCACTGCAGTCATCGATACAACTTAATCGGATTATATTTGTTCATATTTTGTGGGGAGAATTGTGAAAACGGCTTACCTCGAAAACGACAACGAGTCTGTGCGTCGTGCAGAATTCTCTTACTCCGTGATAAAAAGAACCAAAATAGCGGCGCCCATGTTTTATGCCAGGCGGCTTCGGACAGGTAACGCGTAGTCTCGTTGTCTCGTTGTTCGCATGCAAATTATGGTCCGTTCTCGGCTGTATAAAGCAAGCCGTTTTTTTTTTAAACGGCAGATTTTGTTTTTTGCTTCTTGCTTACCGTTCTTGGGTTGTTAGAAGAAGGCGAAGAAAGAAAGAAAGAAAGAAAGAAAGAAAGAAAGAAGAAGAAGAAGAAGAAGAAAACAGCAAAAGAGACTACTCTCGCCTGTTTATTTCATCCATTTTTTTTTGTCTCTCCTTTCAAGCCACATATTTATAGTCTGATCTGAATATCACTTATCAAGAGGGCGCCTTTTGCTATTCCTGTACCAGTTCCGAACAATTAGTGGCTTGGCACTTAAATACAACTCAGCCATTTTGCAAAAATACCTCACTGTCCCTGAACTGTATTGGTCGTACACCCTTGTTTTCTTTTCGCCACGTCTAACGATTCTTGATTTACATAGTTCTTGTTTTGCTTCTCTCTTCTATTTTTTTTTTTTTGGCGACCTTGGTCTCTACCTCCTCTTCGTTAGTTTTTTTTTCTTCTCCAGCGTTTCTGTTCTCTGGTCTGCCTCCTCATTGTAGTTACTTTCCGCTTTTCGACTTTGGTCTTCCATCTCCACATGGTCTGACACAATCCCTTTTCTAAATTGATCCGCACGAGCCAAAACACTGCTTCTTCTTCTTGTTCAAAGCAGTATTATTGCCTCTCTGCAAAAGAAAGATCACTCCTTGCATGTGTGCCTTTCTAATACAATACTATCTCCCTTATGGCAAAAGGTATGCTAATGGAGGCTCTAATCTACCTGGCCAAGAGGACTGATGGGCTCATCTCCCCCTCTTTTTTGCTAGAAACTCCTCAATGTTTTCTGTGACGAGCGAGAATGATGCAGCCTATTTGCCTCAACCATATAAATACATTTTCGTCCCGGAATTTAAGAGTATTATCTGATTAATTTTTGCGATACACCATCCCTTGCAAATCAGTCAGTTAAGTGCCATACGTGATACACGCTTTGGGCGGTCACGTCTCGAAAGAGACATGACTGACTGGGCAGAAGATTATCCCGCAGTAGGTTGTAATTGCTTATCTGTGGTAGACTGTTTGCCAACCAAGGCTATAGAACCCAATTTATCCTATTATTTAGCCCATAACTGGAGGGAAGAGACGGGTTAATACCTTTTCCAAGAGTATTTGTGCGTATGTGAATGCAAGGAATTCACCTGGAATTCGAACCGGGCTCCCCGATTTGCCGTTCTTAGTCGATATTCACTGCACCACAGAGCACACCCAGAGGATGGCTAATTAAACTAAAGAGAGTAGTGACAAGAATAAAAGGGCCCAATGAGCATAAATCCTTCTGCTACGTTGAACTAACCTATTTTTAAATTTTTTTATTTTTTGTAGGGGTGCCAGAGTTTAATACAGGACTTCCAATATACTAATGCCTAACCGTATCAAATGCCACTGGTCACTCTGTTCACTCGTCAGATACACGCAAGACTCACCCACCTTTTACCAAATTCCGATGGATAGAGTCGGCACCTTTCCGTCCTTATTTTGTCTTTAAACTGATGCTTAAAGAACAAATCCATTTTGGTAGAGGTAAACTTCCCGTCTCCATCGAATCTGGGTTCCTCTTCGTACGAAGGCAGGTAATTCCAAATTGTCAGAGCTTTGGGGAGCTCAGTACTTACCAGAGACTCCCCACAAAGGCGGGATGTGGCACAAAGCCGATTTTTACCGTGGTATCCTGCAGGTCGGTATCCCTTCGGTATAACATCGTCCATTCCTCTCCACCGGAATGCAGACATTTCGAAAAGATAAGAGTTTTGGTGAGTTTAGTATTTACCCGAGCCTCTCCACAAAGGCTGGATATGGCACAAAGCCGATTTTTACAGATAGCCATTCCAAACGGGTACGCTCGAGCAAACTTTTCCGTCGACCACTCGTACGTGAGGTCACGATTTGGCATAGTCTCGTCTGGGTTCCTCTCCGCAGAAGGCGAAGAGTCTAACAAGGTCAGGGCTTTAGTGCACTTTGAATACAGAGTTTCCCTTTGTATATGTATTTAGGACTGATCTATTAATAGGGGAAGTGCATCATGGGATACTAAAGAGAAGGAAAGAAAGAATAAAAGGAAGAGAAAGACAGAGAGACTATAATGCGACGATTAAGTAAGGGAAAGAAGTAAACAAAAATAAAGAGAAAATAGAAAGAAGGTAAAAAGAAGAGAAAGAAAGAAAGAATTAAAGACTTAAAGAGTTACAGAAAGACAGAATTAAAGAAAGAAAGAATTAAAGAAAGAAAAAAGAAAAAGAAAGAAAGAAAGAATAAAAGAATTAAAGAAAAAAAGAAAGAAAGAATAAAAGAATTAAAGAAAGAAAAAAGAAAGAAATAAAGAATTAAAGAAGCAAAGAATTAAAGAAAGAAAGAAAGAATTAAAGAAAGAAAGAAAGAAAGAATTAAAGAAAGACAAAAGAAAGAATTAAAGAATTAAAAAAAAAGAATTAAAGAAAGAAAGAATTAAAAGATTAAAGAAAGAAAAAAGAAAAAATTAAAGAATATAAAAAAGAAAGAAAAATTTAAAGAAAGAAAGAATTAAAGTAAGAAAGAAGGAAAGAAAGACAGAAAGAAAGAATTAAAAAAGAAATAATTAAAGAAAGAAAGAAAGAAAGAATTAAAGAAAGAAAGAATTAAAGAAGAAAGAAAGAAAGAAGTAAAGAAAGAAAGAAAGAATTAAAAACAGAAAGAATTAAGGAAAGAAAGACTGAAAGAAAGAATTAAAGAAGAAAAATTAAAGAAAGAATTAAAGAAAGAAAGAAAGAAAGAATTAAAGAAAGAAAGAAAGAAAGAATTATAGAAAGCAAGAATGAATTAAAGAAAGAATTAAAGAATTAAAGTTGGAAAGAATTAAAGAAAGAAAGAAAGAAAAATGAATTAAAGAAGGAAGAAAGAAAAAGAATTAAAGAATTAAAGAAAGAAAAAATAATTAAAGAATAAAAAAATGAATTAAAGAAAGAAAGAAAAAATTAAAGGAAAAAACAGGCTGACGGTAAGAGAAAAATAAATAAAATGTTAAACCAAAATAAAAAAAAGCAAAATGAAAGCCCAGACTAAAAAATTCAGATCTTATTCTGAAAGAAAATAAAAAAAAGTAGAGAAAAATAAAAAAGAAAGAAAAAATCATTGCTAATGAGAAATAATTATGCAAAAACAAAAAACAAAAACAAAAAAAAAACGATGCTTTGCGAAAGAAAGGAATGGAAGAAATGGGTGATTTTCCAATCGTATCTTTGTAGTGGCACAAGTCCTATAGCATGAGGTACCCATTGAGGATCGAATCACTACTTAGTCACAATTGTTATAGCAAGACAAGCTCGCTAACCATTACACACATGCCTAATGAAAGGAAGTAACACAAAAGTCAATGAATTTTTTTGTTTGTTTCTTAAATGACAGTCGGATATATAATTTTTTCCAGAAAGTCCCAGACTCTCTGAAGACAGAATTTATTTTTATGGACAATTTCCATACTCCAAGAGAGATAAAGACAGCAACATGTCAGCTGAGTTTTAAAAATGAAAATGCCTTAGAATTTCGCATGTTCAAATTACAAGACGATATGCAACGTCAACATTTTTTTGCGAAAAGGGTGAAGAAGCAGACGACTGCTTTTGGAATTCAAAGCCATTCATTTAATAACAACACATGTGAATAGATCCAAAAATGAAATCCTGTAAAGAAATAAAATAAAAAGCAAAGAGAAACAACGTCTGTGGCTTGGGTTTGCAAAATAGAGGGGAAGTTGGATACTGAGCGAGACAGGTTTAACTTTCCCGTTTTGGAGAAATAAATAAATAAATAAATAAAGAAAGAAAGAAAAAATAATAAAAGAAAGGAAAAGAAAGAGAAGGGTAGAAACGAGTCAGTCAGCTAAGTGCCATACGTGAAACACGCTCGGGCGATCATGTCTCGAAAGAGACATGACTGACTGAGCAGAAGATTATCCCGCAGTAGGTTGCCATTGCTTTCTGCGGTAGACTGGTTGCCAGCCAAGGCTATAGAACCCAATCTATCCTGTTATTTAACCCATAACTGGAAGGAAGAGACGGATTAATACCTTTCCTAAGGGTATTTGCGCGTAAGTGAATGCAATGAATTCAACTGGAATTCGAACTCGGCTCTCCTATTTCTCGTTCCGAGCCAATATCTACTGCACCACAACGCGCATCCGATGCGCGTATAAAAGAGACAACTTGTAAATCCAGAAAAAAATACTTTATGCACGTTTTTATCATATGATATATATATATATATATATATATATATATATATATATATATATATATATATATATAAACAACGGAAATCTACCTATATTCTCTTCGTCATTTTTTATATGTTTATAGACACCTCCATTCAGAACAACAGCTCCTTTTTCTATTAATCATCTGAGACACACATTTCTGCTTCCTGTTAGCATGGCTAATGCTAACCTCCAATAATGTGACTCGTTACCCCATTTCGGCTTATCGTTTTCCGCTGATATGACAAGAATGATTATATTTAATCTATTTTTGTTTCAATATCTTGTGATTGACAAGTTTTCTCTCCAAAATCTATCATATAATAATTCTGCTTGTTCCTTTTTAGTTAGTTAGTTCCTCCGCCCGTTAAGCCACTGAAGAAAGTTAACACACTCTCTACAAAAGCTTTTCCTTTGCCTCTATCGTTTTATAAAGACTACTCTCCTCAGCCTTTCTTTCACCTTTGCCAAACAGAAAGTTAGTAAAGAGTGACAGAGTAGGAGGAGAGAGCCTATAGAATTACCGTATCAGTAGCAACTTAAGCTGATGGTTGTAACTGTAATTGTGTGCGTGTGTTTGTGTACTGTACAATATAGTAAAAATAGGTAGGTTTGTTGTCGTATCCCGCGATCTAATAACGAAATTTCTGGCCTCTACACTCTTGGCCATTACTCAGTTGGTCTTTTCTGTTTACAATGGACACAGGGGCCATGATTTTTCAGAAATAAAAAACAAAAAACATTTTCTCTTTCAAAATCTCTCACGAAATAGCGTACAGTATTTTGGTTACAGTTTGTGCATACGCCCCTTAATATAATATAAGATTACAGTAAAGTAGCTTCTATGGACATTACTTTTATAGATATTTTGGTTATGGTCTGTGCATTCGTCGCTTAATATAATATAAGATTACAGTAAAGTAGCTTCTATGGACATTACTTTTATAGATAGTTTAGTTATGGTCTGTGCATACGTCGCTTAATATAATATAAGATTACAGTAAAGTAGTTTCTATGGACATTACTTTTATAGATATTTTGGTTATGGTCTGTGCATACGTCGCTTAATATAATATAAGATTACAGTAAAGTAGCTTCTATGGACATTACTTTTATAGATATTTTGGTTATGGTCTGTGCATACGCCGCTTAATATAATATAAGATTACAGTAAAGTAGCTTCTATGGACATTACTTTTATAGATATTTTGGTTATGGTCTGTGCATACGCCGCTTAATATAATATAAGATTACAGTAAAGTAGCTTCTATGGACATTACTTTTATAGATATTTTGGTTATGGTCTGTGCATACGCCGCTTAATATAATATAAGATTACAGTAAAGTAGCTTCTATGGACATTACTTTTATAGATATTTTGGTTATGGTCTGTGCATACGCCGCTTAATATAATATAAGATTTCAGTAAAGTAGTTATTACTTTTATAGATATTTTAATAAAATTACACTCTGTGTTATCGTTATTTTATTATCCAATAACTTTATGTTTGAAGACGTTACTATCATTTGTAGTATAACAAAGTAAAATTATCCTTCCGTGGAAATTCCACAGGTTCCGCTAGTTTTATATAATTGGTGACTACTATAGCGCGAAATCTACCGTAGCATCGAAATATAAATATAATATTATATGTGCATAAATATTTATTCAAACCTTATATATATATATATATATATATATATATATATATATATATATACTAGTGTAATGAAAGCTTTAAAACTAATCCATGATTCTGGGGCTCAGACTCTTTGGACGTTGGCACGAAAGACTAAAAAGATTCCAGTTAAAGCGAAACCGTAGACTGAAAGAAAAACGAATGGATGTAAGTCAAATTTTGATTTCCTGGTATTGATTTATACATATATATATATATATATATTTTTTTTTTTTCAATTTTCTGCACTATTGTAATGAATATCGTTTCTTATATCTTTGTCTATGAGTGTATCAAATTTCATTAAAATCGGACCACTCCTTCTATAACCCGATTTTTTCGATAATCGATTTTCGATATTCATCGGGGGTACCTCGACACAAACCTAGCTAAGAACACTCGCAGACGCTTATAGTACAACTGTGTAAATTTTCAAGAAAATCGGTTCAGCCGTTTCGGAGTCTATAGGTACCGGATATACACACACACACACACACACACACACACACACACACACACACACACACACACAGACAAAGTTCCATTTATAAAAATGTTTATATATAAAATTTTAAAAACAGTTTCCACTTCGGCTATAATGCGTGACTGTTCAGAAATGAATTGAGTTCTCTCGGTGACTGGCGTCTGAATATACTGCTTACATACAAGACGTTAAAACTTCCCTGGTCTCACCCCATGCGCCGATGGCTTAGGGAGTAGAGACTCCGACTAACACCAAATCGGTCGAGTTTCGATCCCGGCCAGAAGCAAGTGGATATGTCTAACCGCACTGATGAGCTGTGATACATCGAAACGGGCTTGTATGTGGATGACTAATATATATATATATGTGTACTATTTATATCTATATGAAAAGTAGAGAAGTAAAAATAATCACTCTATCAAATTCAATACATATATTGATTTTAGCGATAAACACTTCGTATATGTTCTGGGAAGGACACAAATAAATCGTTGTAAATTTTTCTCATCATTTCCCAGCAAAAATAATCAAGATGCGACTGAAACAGCTGACTACCAACACCTCGCATTTTCTTGAGAATCATCGTTATAGCATCCAACCACGATAGCTCAATTGCCCGAGTGTGTGCCCCTGAAGAAAGAGGCCCGGTAGGCCCCCGCTCTGCACCTGGGTAGACGATATATTGACGTACCCCTCACGCTACAGTAGCACCCATATCTGCAAGTCTACCATGCGTTCTTGCTTTGTATATTGTTGCAACATATGGTCCGGTGTTCCTGGTGTATGTTTTGAGATTCTTGATAAAATCCAAAGAAGAATCAGCAATATTATCGGTTCTGACCTGGCATCTAGTTTTCGATCATTTTCCCACCACCGTAATGTGGCTTCCCAGTGCTTTTTCTATAGATACTTTCATGGGTAAAAAACAAAAAAAAAAAAACAAAAAAAACGATGATTTGCGAAAGAAAGGAATGGAAGAATTAAAAAAAAAAGAATTAAAGAAAGAAAGAATTAAAAGATTAAAGAAAGAAAAAATAAAAAATTAAAGAATATAAAAAAGAAAGAAAGATTTAAAGAAAGAAAGAATTAAAGAAAGAAAGAAAGAAAGAATTAAGGAAAGAAAGACAGAAAGAAAGAATTAAAAAAGAAATAATTAAAGAAAGAAAGAATTAAAGAAAGAAAGAAGTAAGGAAAGAAAGATAAAAAGAAAGAATTAAAGAAAGAAAGAATTAAAGAAGAAAGAAAGAAAGAAAGAAGTAAAGAAAGAAAGAATTAAAAACAGAAAGAATTAAGGAAAGAAAGACTGAAAGAAAGAATTAAAGAAGAAAAATTAAAGAAAGAATTAAAGAAGAAAGAAAGAATTAAAGAAAGAAAGAAAGAAAGAATTATAGAAAGCAAGAATGAATTAAAGAAAGAATTAAAGAATTAAAGTTGGAAAGAATTAAAGAAAGAAAGAAAGAAAAATGAATTAAAGAAGGAAGAAAGAAAAAGAATTAAAGAATTAAAGAAAGAAAAAATAATTAAAGAATAAAAAAATGAATTAAAGAAAGAAAGAAAAAATTAAAGAAAAAACAGGCTGACGGTAAGAGAAAAATAAATAACATGCTAAACCAAAATAAAAAAAAAGCAAAATGAAAGCCCAGACTAAAAAATTCAGATCTTATTCTGAAAGAAAATCAAAAAAAGTAGAGAAAAATAAAAAAGAAAGAAAAAATCATTGCTAATGAGAAATAATTATGCAAAAGCAAAAACCAAAAACAAAAAAAAACGATGCTTTGCGAAAGAAAGGAATGGAAGAAATGGGTGATTTTCCAATCGTAGCTTTGTTGTGGCACAAGTCCTATAGCATGAGGTACCCATTGAGGATCGAATCACTACTTAGTCACAATTG
>JBBBDQ010028973.1:190000-203977 GCA_037127315.1 Ascarosepion bandense
AATTCTGTTTATTGTTAATAGCTTAAATGTTCTATGTTTACTGTGTGTTAATATTTACTCTTTGATAATGGCTTATGTGAGCCGAAAGCTTAGACCCGATAAAAAAATCAACAATTACTGTGATTTTTTGTTGTCTTTCAACGACATCACCATCAAGTATATCAGACGGTATGAACGGATCCTACACAAAATTAATAGACAAAACTTGTCCATATTATTCAATGAAACCTGCATTAATATATATATATATATATATATATATATATATATATATATTTAAATTATTATTGAGAACATGTACAATATTTTAATACAAAATTTATATATAAAAAATTTGTATATCTGGAAAAGGCAATATGAATAAAAACAAAAGGAAAACTTAGCTTAACCGATACGTTTTATCCTCTGAGGGACTTCATCAGGGCAAACGTATGGATTTTATATTTTGCAACATTTATGTACAAAAAAAGGGTCAAGTAATCTATGGAAGTCACGAAGTGATACAATTCAATATATAATAAACGAAAGCGGTTAACTGGTGTTGATTTATTATGCAAATTAGTATTTAAATTATTTAAGTTATTTTTATTTAATTTATATATTTTGAATAACATGATGTGATGAATTAACCGTTTCCTTTTAATTTTTTTTTAACATTTTTCCTTGTTGTCTTGGGAAAGTAGTAATTCTTTCAAGAATGAGCATAGCATATAATAATTCTGCTTGTGTCTTTCTTGGTTAGTTCATTCCTTCGTCCGTGACGCCACTGAAGAAAGATAACACACTTGCTTTCTACATGAGCTTTCCCTTCCCTCTATCTTTTTATAATCTAGAAACGCTACTCCCCTCAGCGTTTTTTCTCACCTTTGCCAAACGGAAGGGTAGTAAAGATTGAAGTGAGTAGGAGAGCCTATAGCATTACCGTAGCAGTAGCAGCTCAAGCTGGTGGTTGTAGCAGTAAATATGCGTGTGTATATGTGTGTGTGTACTGTACAACATAGTAAAAATAGGTAGGTTTGTTGTCGTATCCCGCGATCTAATAACGAAATTTCTGGCCTCTACACTCTTGGCCATTACTCAGTTGGTCTTTTCTGTTTACAATGGACATAGGAGCCATGATTTTTCAGTAATAAAAAAATCTCTCACAAAATATCGTACAGTATTTTGGTTATGGTCTGTGCATACGTCGTTTAATATAATATAAGATTACAGTAAAGTAGCTTCTATGGACATTACTTTTATAGATATTTTGGTTATGGTCTGTGCATACGTCGCTTAATATAATATAAGATTACAGTAAAGTAGCTTCTATGGACATTACTTTTATAGATATTTTGGTTATGGTCTGTGCATACGCCGCTTAATATAATATAAGATTACAGTCAAGTAGCTTCTATGGACATTACTTTTATAGATATTTTGATTATGGTCTGTGCATACGCCGCTTAATATAATATAAGATTACAGTAAAGTAGTTTCTATGGACATAACTTTTATAGATATTTTAATAAAATTACATTCTGTGTTATCGTTATTTTATTATCCAATACCTTTATGTTTGAAGACGTTACTATCATTTGTAGTATGACAAAGTAAAATTTTTCCAGGAAATCATAATTATCCTTCGGTGGAAATTCCACGGGTTCGGCTACTTAGAAATTAATTTGGGAGCACAGATTTATGTGTTGATACAATACTATAGCAGCCGTTTTGAAAATTTTTCGTCGATGTCAGTGCTGATTGCAGACACGAAAAGGAAACTACAAGACCTCCTACAGAAGGTAACGGTGGAGAGTGACAAAAAAGGACTACTAATAAACTTCAAGAAAACTGAATGCATGGTCATCAGCAAAAGGTGCAACCCAAAATGCCAAATACAGGTGGGGGATACCAGAATCAAGCAAGTACAAAAATTTAAATACCTAGGAAGTGTTCTAACAGGAGATGGAAAGTGCGACACAGAGATCCGAAGGCGAATTGGCATGGCAAAGGACGCGTTTCAGAAGCTGAGTAAAGTACTAACACACAGGAACATTTTACTAGAAACAAAGAAAAGAGTGCTGGATTGCTATGTGATGTCAGTTCTTCAATACCGCAGTGAATGCTGGACAATATCATCGAAAATGAGGACAAAACTGGAAGCAGCGGAAATGTGGTTCTATAGAAGGATGTTGCGAATATCGTGGACTGAGCATGCAAGCAACGATGAAGTGTTGGAAAGAATGGCAACAAAAAGGAAATTAATACTGAGCATCAGGAAGAGACAACTGAAGTTCCTAGGACACGCAATGAGGGAGGAGAGCCTGGAGAACCTGATACTGACTGGCCAGATAGAAGGAAAGAGAGACAGAGGAAGGCAGCGGATAACATATTTGCAGGGTCTGATCAGGTGGATGACGGAACGGGGCTTGCCAGGAGTAACACGAGCAAACATACTAAGAGCCACAAGGGATAGGGAGACGTGGAGAGCCATGATCGCCTACGTCCTGAAGGGACAGGGCACATAGAAGAAGAAGAAGAAGAAGAAGAAGAAGTTACTTTCTCTTTTAATGAGTCAGGCATTTTAATGAATTGCATAGTGATTCAATTTATTATTGTGTATGACTAATATATTTGAAAAATTGTTTTGTATTATGTCCCTTTTGTGTTCATTGACACGTTTTGTTTTTTAATTTCTTCAAGTTTCCCCAATGTGTTATGAAGAACATTTCTTCGGGTGTAATGAAAGTTTATGAAGGCTTGTTTGTACCGTAAATCCTGACCTGGTCCAGTGGATATCGACTCGGAATGACAAATCGGGAAGCCGAGTTCGAATTCAAGTTGAATTCGTTGCAATCATTTACGCACAAAAATCTTGGGAAAGGTATTAATCCGTCTTTTCTCTCCAGTTAAGGGGTAAATAAAAAAAACAGATTGGGTTCTATATCCTTCGCTGGCAAGCAGTCTACCGCAAAAAGCAATGGCAACCTACTGTGGGATAATCTTCTGCCCAGTCAGTCATATCTCTTTCGAGACATGATCGCCCAAAATGTGTATCACGTATGGCGCTTAACTGTCTGACTGAATATAATAGTTGGAAATATAATTCAAACTTATACTGAGCATAAAGTGGGGGATCAGTTTTCTTTTGTTATTAAGTAATAAACTGATCCCCCACTAATTATACTTAATATAATAATGTAATATAATCTATCTTTTTCTTTCAGTTATAAGTTAAATAATAGGACTGATTGGGTTCTATAGCCTTTGCTGGCAACCAGTCTACCACAGAAAGCAATGGCAACCTACCGCGGGATAATCCTCTGCCCAGTCAGTCATGTCTCTTTCCAGACATGATTGCCCAAAGCATGTATCACGTATGGCACTTAACTGACTGATTGAATATAATAGTTGGAAATATAATTAAAACTTATACTGGGCATAAAGTGGGGCATCGGTTTTCTTTCGTTATGAAGTAATAAACTGATCCCCCACTAATTATACTTAATATAATAATGTAATATAATAAAACAATTCATTTCAAATTGTCGGTTGTTTATAAACAGGTTTCGTTAAAATTCGTTAATTTCCGTCATATAATCTATCTCTTCTTTCAGTTATGGGTTAAATAATAGGATATATTGGGTTCTATAGCCTTGGCTGGCAACCAGTCTCCCACCGAAAGCAATGGCAACCTACATAATCGTCTACCCAGTCAGTCATGTCTCTTTCCAGACATGATCGCCCAAAGCGTGTATCACGTATGGCACTTAAGTGAATTCAAGACCTATCCCACGAACCCCGAAATAAGTTTTTAAGGTAACTTTTCAGGCCTTCAACCCCACTATTTTTTTTCTCCTCTAAATAATTTTTTATATTTTGTTTAAGGCTTTGAACATTGTACCTATAAGAAATGTTTCTCTGTGATTCATTCTGCAGATGTTTCTCGGTTTTTCACCCACGCATTTTCTCCATTTGACCTTCTTGGTTAATTCTAAGTGTTTTTCTGTTCGTCCCACACGTGTCCTTTTAACGCGTTCATTCATCGAATTAACAGGTTTTCGTTTCTTTTGTTTTTCTTTCTCTCAATCAAAACATTTCTCTTCGTTTTCTCTTTCTCTCTCCCTCTCTCCCCCTCTCTCTATTATTCGTTCTTACCTTTTTCAATCAGTTATTCTTTCTTTTTATCTTTCTCTGTTTGCTTTCTTTCTTTCTTTTTCCTCCCCCACACTTTTTCTTTTTTTTTCTTTGTTTTTCTTTTTCTCATTTTCTTTCTTTCTTTCTCTTTTTTTTATATTCTTTTTGTTTTTTCTTTTTATGTATTTTTTAAATATTTTGTCTTTCTATTCTTCTTTCTTCAACTTTTTTCTTCTTTTTCCTTTTTTCTTTCTTTCTTTTTTCTCTTTTTATATTTTTGGTTTTTGTTTTTTTATTTTACTCTTCTTTATCTTTTTCCTTTTTTCCTTCTCTTTTTCTTTTGTTATTAATTCCTGACTTTCTATTCTTCTTTCTTTCTTTCTCTTTTTCTTTTTTTATTAATTCCTGCCTTTCTCTTCTTCTTTCTTTCACTTCTTTTTTATTTCGCTTCTTCTTCTTCATCTTTTTCTTTCTTTTTACATTCTCTTATTCTTTTGTTATTAACTCCTGCCTTTATTTCTTTCTCCCATTTTCTTCTTCATTTCTTTCTTTCTTTCTTTCTTTCTTTCTTTTGTTATTAATTACTGCCTTTCTTAATTATTTCTCTCATTCTCTTCTTCTTCATCCTTTTTCTTTCTTTCTTTCTTTCTTTCTTTCTTTCTTTTTTATTAACTCCTGCCTTTATTTCTTTCTCCCATTTTCTTCTTCATTCTTTCTTTCTTTCTTTCTTTCTTTTGTTATTAATTACTGCCTTTCTTAATTATTTCTCTCATTCTCTTCTTCTTCATCCTTTTTCTTTCTTTCTTTCTTTCTTTTTTATTAACTCCTGCCTTTCTCTTCTTATTTCTTCTTCTTCTTTTCGTTCTTTTTTCTTTTGTTGTTGACTCCTGCCTTTATTTCTTTTTCATTTGTTTGTTTGTTTGTTTGTTTGTTTCTTTCTTTCTTTCTTTCGTTCTTTCTTTCTTTCTTTCTTTTGTTATTAATTCCTGCGTTTCTTTTTTTAATTCTTTCTCCCATTCTCTTCTTCTTCATTCTTTCTTTCTTTCTTTCTTTTTTTCTTTCTTTCTTTCTTTCTTTCTTTTGTTATTAATTACTGCCTTTCTTAATTATTTCTCTCATTCTCATTCTCTTCTTCTTCATCCTTTTTCTTTCTTTCTTTCTTTCTTTCTTTCTTTCTTTCTTATTAACTCCTGCCTTTCTCTTCTTATTTCTTCTTCTTCTTCATCATCTTTTCTTTCTTTCTCTTGGTTTTCTTTTTATCTCTTTCTGTTTTTCTCTCTTTATGTCTCTCTGTGATTCTCTTTTTATTAACTAATAATTTTATTACTTCTGCTGATTTTAGTGTTGACTGATACACAATCTTGTCTCGGTCATTGTCTTCATTTCATTTAAGAATGCTGGACTCTTTGCATAACAGGTCCCACAAGTCTTCTCTGTGTAGACAGCGTGAATGTTGCTGGGACTTGCTATCGTTAGTCTCTGGCATTTCTTTACCTTCCACATTTTTTTTTTTACCCTCTCTCTTCCCTCCCCTTCATTCATTCCTGAATTTATTTCGATGAGGCCTGAAGAGCGGGAGAGAAACTGGTTCATTCGTTTTTAAAATGCCGAACAGTATTCCGCTTTACACTCTCATATATTTTATTACTTTTCCTCACTCTCTCTTCTTTTATTTCACAAATATTTTCGCTATCGTGTTTATGTTAACGGGTACAATATATAGTTATTAGCAGTATAGCCCGGCGTTGCTCGGATGAAATGAAAGCTTTAAAACTAATCCATGGTCCTGGAGCTCAGACTCAGCCTAAAGAATATTTGTGTGAAGTTTGGTGAGAATCGGATAAAAATTGTGGATTTGTATAAAGGACATACAGGCAGATAAACAGACACAGACACAAACATCTTGCCTTATATATATATATATATATATATATATATATATATATATATATATACATATATATATATATTATCGATTTTCTGCACTATTGTAAAAACTGCAACCTTGAAACTTCTGAATATCGTTTCTTATGTCTTTGTCTATGAGTGTATCAAATTTGATTAAAATCGGACCACTCCTTCTATATCCCGATTTTTTCGATTATCGATTTTCGATATTTATCGGTGGTACCTCGACACAAAACCTAGCTAAGAACACTTGCAGACGCTTATAGTACAACTGTGTAAATTTTCGGAAAAATCGGTTCAGCCGTTTTCGAGTCTATAGGTAACAGATATACGCGCACAGACACACACACACAGAGACAAAGTTCCATTTATAAAAAGGTTTAGATTTGCCTTGCTGAATTCGTCCTGAACCAGATGGGAGAATTACTTTTATACCGGATGAAATTCTGCGCTTATATTTCGAAAGAAGAAGCGCCTCTAATGCTTAAATACAACATTTACAAATTTGCCACTCATTCCTAAAATTAGAAAGAGAGTTGAAATTTCTGGGATAGGTAACGAGGAAGGATATCTTGGAAAACTTAACAATGTCAACAATTACTATGGGAATATCTGTAGATAAGCCACGTCACACGCAACTACCTTTAAAAAAGGTATGAATCTACCTTTTCTACCTTCCAAATATGAGTTAAATAAGTATGACTTGTAACATTATCACTTATCTACGCCCCAAATTATTTTACAAATTAAAAATATTTTTTAAAAATAAAGGGTTGATAAAATCATAAAAATAAGTGAATCAGTCAAATGTGGAGCTATTGTATAACTGGACATTTGTTTGACCAAATCCAGTCTTTTCTCTTTAACCGCACATTGAATGTGGTATTAAACGGACATGCCTCCCAGAACTACCATACGAACGGTGGTGTCCCTCAAGGCTCTAACTTAAGTCTTACGCTCTTTCTGATCTACATTAATGATCTCCCCGATGCCATAAGATCCCAAGTTGGTATGTATGCCGATGACACCACAGTTTACTCTCGCCTCGAACAAAAATCTTGCGTCGACGACAAGGCGAACCTCGCTGTCGAGCTTGAAAAGAACCTCCAATCCGTAGTGGACTGGGGTAAGAAATGGCTCGTAAATTTTACTTCCCATGAGCATGGAACAGGCTTGCCTCCCAAAGAGTAAAACACTACGCCTCCTTGGCCTCACACACTCAGTGAACCTTAAGTGGAATGACTATATCGAATCGATTGCTAAATGCGTTGCTATGAAAGTCGGTTCTCTGTGCAGGGCCCGGAAGTTTTTTCCGTCTGAATCTATCCTGCACATATATAAATCTACCATCCGTCCGTGCATTGAATACTGCTGCCACATCTGGTCGGGTAACCCTGCTGTTCTCCTCGGGCTTCTTGACAAAATACAATGGAGAATCTATAATGTGATCGATACCGACTTGGCAGACCGGCTGCAGTCGGTTTGTTCCGTAGAGAACTGCCCTATTGTTTAGGGTAAAAAAATTCAATTTGTTTTCTGTATATATATTATTATAGAGACCGCCTGCAGTCACTCTCTCACCGGCGTGACGTGGCTTCCCTGTGCCTCTTCTATAAATACTTTCACGGCTTCTGCTCCGATGAACTTAGATCACTGGTGCTCCTTAGGTACGAATTTGCACGAGATACTAGATTAGCAACTAGGTTCCACCCTTTTACAGTGAAACCGATAAAATGTAACCGCAATTTCAACTCCAAAAGCTTCTTTTCTCGCACTTCCCGCCTGTGGAATTCCCTTCCACATGTTTGCTTCTCCGACAGCTACAATCTCCAGAAGTTTAAATGTAAGGTCAATAGACACCTCCAAACACACTAACTCGCATCCATTCTCTCAAACACTCTTCCCACCTACCCAACCCTCAGCCTCGGTATCCTTACCCGTCTGTCACCCTCCTTCTGACATTTCCTATATCTAACCACTCTTTCTCATCACCTTCCCCTATGTAAACCCTTGCGCAATAGTGGCAGTGGAATGCCTTGCTTGGTGTGAAATGATTAAAAAAATACCTTCTTGTTTTTTTAATCATTTCACCCTAATCAAGGTGTTAACGCCACTGATGTGCAGAGGGGTTACATAAAAGAGTAGAAGTATTAGACAGAAAGAGAGTGAAGAAAAGACGAACCAGCTACAGGGGGTGAAAGAGAAAGGGCAAGAGAAGGATGTGAACACAGGAGTGAAGACAGTTGCAAAGCTAGAGAGAAACGAAAAGAATAAGATACACGGAATGATTTAGAAAGGCTGGAGTCAAGTGGATAAGAGATGGGAATTCAGATTTTGAGGAGCATCGAACCACCTCTTAATTGCTGTTGTTCCCATGTTCACACTGACTTGGAGTGGTAGAACCTGTTAGGGTCCGAAATATGAGCAAATAGTTTGACCCCCAAACTGAAGTCAGAACACTATGACAGTATAAAAATAGACTTTTATAGAAATATTTACAAAAAAGTAGACTTTTATCGAGAAATACACATTTTTGAAGGAAAAATATTACCAACAACACATTTTTGAAGGAAGACAAGTTTAACCAGCAATGAAGACATCTTTAGTTTTCTAAATTAAATTTTTTTCATCAAAATCTGACTAAATCAGACTTCTCACTATTTTTGAACAGGTGAAGAGGCTCATCCCTTGTTTCCTGTTTAGGATGTGGTTCCCGGCTTTCTTTTCTTTTTTTTTCCCCAATCTTCTTTCACTTCTTTTCTTTTCTCTTTTTTTTTTTTGTTCTCAATTGGAGTAGATAGACTTACTATCGCCCGGTTCACACTCCACCCACGTCTTTTGAACAGGTGAAGAGGCTCATCCCTTGTTTCCTGTTTAGGATGTGGTTCCCGGCTTTCTTTTCTTTCCCCCCCCCAATCTTCTTTCACTTCTTTTCTTTTCTCTTTTTTTTTGTTCTCAGTTGGAGTAGATAGACTTACTATCCCCCGGTTCACACTCCACCCACGTCTATTGAACAGGCGAAGAGGCTCATCCCTTGTTTTCTGTTTAGGATGTGGTTCCCGGCTTTCTTTTCTTTCTTTTTTTTTCCCCAATCTTCTTTCACTTCTTTTCTTTTCTCTTTTTTTTTTGTTCTCAGTTGGAGTAGATAGACTTACTATCGCCCGGTTCACACTCCACCCACGTCTATTGAACAGGTGAAGAGGCTCATCCCTTGTTTCCTGTTTAGGATGTGGTTCCCAGTTTTCTTTTTTTCCTATCATTCTACTCTTAAGTAGCCCCATGCGCATCAGTGGCGTCACCGCCTTGCTTGGGGTGATATGATTAAAAAAAAAAAAAAAGAAAAAGCGAACATTAAAAAATTCCTTAAAACCCTACCTTTTGGCATTAAATAACCCACATAGGTGTTGATATGCCGTTAAACAAAACTCCAACTCCGACTGCAAATAAATGTGTATGTTGAATTTTGATTTGAAAAAACTTCTGGCACAACCTCAGTAAAACAAATTTACTTACTTAGACTTAGCAAGAACTTCGATATGGTCGCTTAACGTCAGGTCACTCGAAAATTCGAAGACAAAAACATCCGTTAACTTAGTAAAAATTTGCTTAATTTTCTGCATTTTAAGATAATTTTTTTACGTTCATTTTGCACACCCAATTCAGTGATCCTGCACATTGTATCTGGTGAACATTAATAAAAAAAAAATATATTAAAGTCAATCTAATGTGCGTTGTGATGCAGTGGATATCGACTCCAAACGACAAATCAGGAAGCCGAGTTCGAATGCCAGCTTAATTTCTTGTATTCACTTACGCACAAATCCCCTTGGGAAAGGTATTAATCCATCTCTTCTCTCCAGTTATGGGTTGAATAAAAAAACAGATTGGGTTCTATAGCCTTGGCTGGCAACCAGTCTACCTGCAGAAAGGTATGGCAACCTACTGCGGGATAATCTTCTGCCAAGTCAGTAATGTCTCTTTCGAGACATGATCGCCCAAAGCGTGTATAACGTATCACACTTGACTGACTGAATATAATAGTTGGAAACATAATTAAAATTTTTACTAGGCCTGAAGTGGAGGATCGATTTTCTATTGTTATGAAGTAACGAATAGATCCCCCACTAATTATACTTAATATAATTATGTAATATAATCTACCTTTTCTCCCTTCAACTATAATTTAAATGGCAGGACAGATTGGGTTCTATAGCCTTGGCTAGCAGTCAGTCTACCGCAGAAAGCAATGGCAACCTACTGTGGGATAATCTTCTGCCCAGTCATTCATGTCTCTTTCGAGACATGATCGCCCAAAGCGTGTATCACATACAGCACTTAACTGACTAAATAAATATAGATATGATCCTACGTCTATGATTTTTCCAGATACAAGACCTATTTTGTCCGTAGCTAGTGGAAGAAAATGGATTCATGCCCTTTTTCACGGGGATTTGCACTTAACTAAAGTAACAAACATGCACTCCGTCTCTTCCTTCCAGTTATGGGTTAAATAATAGGACAGATTGGGTTCTATAGCCTTGGCTGGCAATCAGTCTACCGCAGAAGGCAATGGCAACCTAATGCGGGACAATCTTCTGCCCAGTCAGTCATGTCTCTTTCGAGACATGATCACCCATATTGTTTATTACGGATTGCACTTAACTGACTGACTGACTACTTTGTAAATCAGTGTGCAACTTCAAGTTCTGTGCAAGTTCTAGACAGAAATATGATATTAAATACAGGCATAGGCAACATTTCTTGTACCTAATTCTCTTGGTCTCGATGTTTGTCTATTATCTATCATATATTTATTTTTCTGTTGGATACATCTTCGCCACATTCTCAACTATTTAAACGGAAACGTCTATAGGCATCTTATCACATATATACACACATATTAGCTAACGTTAGCGACCAACAGACACACACTTTACTATCCATATTAAAAGACCATCCATCATTTTAATACACTTCAACCGCGTGTCATTACGCACGCATACATGCAAACAGACAAGTGTTTCTGTAGATATGTACCCATAAAAAAATTCCACACACAGACACATATATGCATAGATAGATAGATAGATAGATAGATAGATAGATAGATAGATAATGAACAGACTGATAGATAGATAGATAGATAGATAGATAGATAGATAATGAACAGACTGATAGATAGATAGATAGATAGATAGATAGATAGATAGATAATGAACAGACTTATAGATAGATAGATAGATAGATAGATAGATAGATAGATAATGAACAGACTAATAGATAGATAGATAGATAGATAGATAGATTATGAACATACTAATAGATAGATAGATAGATAGATAGATAGATAGATAGATAGATAATGAACAGACTAATAGATAGATAGATAGATAGATAGATAGATAGATAGATAGATAGATAGATAGATCATGAACAGACGGAGATAGATAGATAGATAGATAGATAGATAGATAGATAGATAGATATGATAATGAACAGACTTATAGATGGATAGATAGATATGAACAGACTTAGATAGATAGATAGATAGATAGATAGATAGATAGATAATGAACAGACTGATAGATAGATAGATAGATAGATAGATAGATAGATAGATAATGAACAGACTTATAGATGGATAGATAGATATGAACAGACTTAGATAGATAGATAGATAGATAGATAGATAGATAGATAATGAACAGACTGATAGATAGATAGATAGATAGATAGATAGATAGATAATGAACAGACTGATAGATAGATAGATAGATAGATAGATAGATAGATAGATAGATAATGAACAGACTTATAGATGGATAGATAGATATGAACAGACTTAGATAGATAGATCGATAGATAGATAGATAGATAGATAGATAGATAGATACGAACCGACTGAGATAGATAGATAGATAGATAGATAGATAGATAGATAGATAGATAGATAATGAACAGACTTATAGATGGATAGATAGATATGAACAGACTTAGATAGATAGATAGATAGATAGATAGATAGATAGATAGATAGATAGATAGATAGATAGATCTGAGTAGATGGCTTTAGGAACATCGACGGAAGGGGCCAACTGTCCTCTTCTGACGGAGCCTCGTATTCAACTCGATTTTATTTACATCCCGCAACTTTTAGTTTTCGTTGGTTCTTTTCGGTTTTTTCAGATTCTAATTTGGCAATTGGGGAAAAAATCCATTTCCGTATTTTAACAACTCAAGCCAAGATACCTGGAACGCTTTCAAAAATGTCGAATTTCATTATTTGCGATAATTGTGTATGTGAAAGACTAACACCACTTATATGGTTAGAAAGGTGACTGCACCAGGAATATAAATGATTAATGTATATATATATATATTTCCTTGTAGTCACTACACTCGCTCCAGCTCTCCCTTGATCTATCTATCTATCTATCTATCTATCTATCTATCTATCTATCTATCTATCTATCTATCTATCTATTTCAGCCTGTTTCTATCTATCTATCTATCTATCTATCTGGATTCAGCAGACAAAGTACACAGCGTCATTATATTACTATATATATCAACTAACATATCTATACATATAGAGATGTTTGAAAACACACACACGCATAGATAGATAGATAGATAGATAGATAGATAGATAGATAGATAGATATGAGCAGAATGATAGATAGATAGATAGATAGATAGTTAGATAGATAGATAGATAGATAGATAGATAGATAATGAACAGTCCATGATAGATAGATAGATAGATAGATAGATAGATAGATAGATAGATGAAGCAATTTATATTCATTTCGAACTGAACTGTGATAATCGATGTATAGACAGGCAGATGAATGGAAAGAGGCAGGGTGCTAGTGATTATATTATTTGGGACTGAATCGAACATTTTGATTTATTAGTAAACAATTGAAAATATTTTGCAGATATAACACCCAAAATAACTGAAAGAAACGGCCCAAAATAGTCATTAAGTGCGCCAGTGTGTGACTTTTAGTATTCGTGATTTTAAGTTTTAAATCCCACATACACTACTGTGAATATATATATAGAACGACACATATATACATATCGGTATCTTTAGGTGGCGGGGCGGTCAAATGCAACCTGCACATATATGAATACTAGCAGTATAGCCCCGCGTTGCTCGGGTGTAATGAAAGCTTTGAAACTAATCCATAGTCCTGGAGCTCAGACTCTTTGGACGTTGGCACGAAAGACTAAAAATCAATAGTTGTTTCCAGTTAAATCGAAACCGTAGACTGAAAGAAAAATGAATGGATGTAAGTCAAATTTTGATTTCCTGCTATCGATATCAAATAAGTTTTTTTCGTCGTAAACTGAATTCTGAAGGCTAAATAAGTCCTCTGAGTAAATGGCATCATAGCTGAGACTAAGAACTACAATTATACCTACTTAGAGCCAAACCCGAAGCAAAAACTAAAATAAAAGGGCTGAAAAAATGCAGACATACAGGCAGATAAACAGACACACACACACAAACATCTTGACTTATATATATATATATTATCGATTTTCTGAACTATTGTAAGAACTGTAACCTTGAAACTTCTGAATATCGTTTCTTATGTCTTTGTCTATGAGTGTATGAAATTTGATTAAAATCGGACCACTTCTTCTATAACCCGATTTTTTCGATTATCGATTTTCGATATTTATCGGGGGTGCCTCAACACAAAACCTAGCTAAGAACACTCGCAGATGCTTATAGTACAACTGTGTAAATTTTCAAGACACTCGGTTCAGCCGTTTTGAAGTCTATAGGTAACGGACTCACACACACACAGACACACACACACACACACACACACACACACACACACACAGAGACACACACACACAGACAAAGTTCCATTTATTAATAAGTTTAGATGAGTAAGCTGAAAAATTCATGCATTAATTATATATATATATATA
>JBBBDQ010028976.1:0-67500 GCA_037127315.1 Ascarosepion bandense
TCTCTCTATATATATATATATATATATATTGTAAAAATATACTCAGTTATGATCTGAGATTAAGGACAGGATGAAGGAATTATGAAACTAAAAATTTTCTGTTAATCTTTTTGAATGATTTGTAAGCATTTTTATAGTTGCTAACACTGTTTATAGATACATAATTTAGAATAAAGCTCATTTCGTCTTTTTGACTTGATAGAGTCCATCACAGGACGAAACGTGTAGGCAAGATAAATACATTTTTACTCTTGTCTTCTTTTTATTTAACCATATATGTTAGACTATATTTGTAAAAAGACATGAATAAACACAAAAGGAATACTTATCTTAACTGATGTGCTTTGTCCTCTGAGGAATTTTATCAAGGTACATTTTCTTTGATATAGTCCCTAAGAGGGTGAAACATGTTGGCTAAGATAAGTTTACCTTTTGTCTTTTTTCACACACACACACACACACACAACTCGGGGGAAAGTTTTAAACATAAATTATCAGAAAAAGGATTTTTTGTTATGCAGAAATATCTTTGTAAAAATTACTGCTTGTAAACCAATGGATAAAAGCTTTGTTGGATCCAGTGACTTGACCCAAAGAGTTGTGAGTTCAATACCTGGCAACAGCAGTGGCAAACAAATACTTAGAGAGTTGAATTAAATAGAGATAACTAAGACATCCGCAAGTGGCAAGAATCATGGAATGAGAACAATCTACCCTAGTGATTGAAATAAAGAGTTGTGAGTTCAATACCTGGCAACAGCAGTGGCAAACAAATACTTAGAGAGTTGAATTAAATAGAGATAACTAAGACATCCGCAAGTGGCATGACTCATGGAATGAGAACAATCTACCCTAGTGATTGAAATAAAGGGTTTCGTTCAAACTTTCAGTGACCTGAAGAAAGTCTGAGCATGCAACGACCAAAACGTCATAAATAAAAACGTCATAAATATGACGTCATAAATAAAACGTCATAAATATGACAATAAAGATGAAGACAACAGTTCAAACAATGTAAATAATATCAATATCTCATCTCAGAAATATAGACAAATATAGATGTAATGCTTCAATAATCCAATATAAACACAAAGGGTAAATATTTACAATAATATTTTCCAAGTTCAAATATTCAAACCAGTAGGTAAACACAGAAAAATCTAAATTAGTTAGGAAACCGATTCTTAAAATTCCAAATTCAACAACTCGCCATTCTTAAAAAGCCAAACATAAGTGACTTTTTTTGAAAGTAGGTCTAAAATGATAAAATATAAACTTGCTTTTTCTAAATTTACAAGTGTTGTTACACAAAATGATAGCATTTTCACACCATGAAAAATGGTGTCCTAGCCTAAATTCCAAACCAAAAATCAAGTTTTTAATTTTCATTATTGGTTTAGTTTTTACTATAAAAGCTTTATATAACCCAACATTCCTTAAGCTTCAAGGTCAAATGAATACAGTTGATATTCACAGAAACAGGTCCGCCAAACTTGAAATATATGGTAAGCCGAAGTAAATGTAATCACACAAAATTGAAGCAGAGGTTAATAATAATTATGTGGATATATTATGAAACTGGAAAAACAATTTTGACACTTTTCATACTAATGTTTTATGAAAACCACATCATTAGTGAACATAAAATATTTCTGTGTGGCATTATACTTAACATGTTTATCGCCACATAACACAAATGTTTGTCTTGTGGTATCTTGTGTAACATATACATTTCTCTTTAATGCTTACTTAAAAGAAGATCGTTTAGTTATACTCACATCTTTGGCCAATGTTCATAATATTCTGCATATTTACACTTGCAACCCCCATTTTTTTTCCAGATATTATCTTGTCGGTTAACCCACTTTTCTTGATTATTGCTCTTAATTTTTCTTAAGTCTCTTTTTGTGACATTCTTCAAACCAGATTTTATTTTTTTATTCTTATCTTGCTAATGTCTTCCATTTATTTTGGATTATTCTTTGATCAACTTTTCTTCAAAAATGTTGTTCTCCCATTATTCAATAACTTTACAATGTCTTTTCTTTTGAGATTATATCTTTTTATGACCCAAGGCAATATTCATACATCTGAAATTAAAAAATAACTAACAACAACTTCACTATTATAAATTTATTGACAATATAATGTGGAACACTCAAGTTAAATAATAAAATATCACAATAAATAAATAATAAAATATCACAATATCAAAGAAACTCTCATAATAAAGACAATTGAGAGTATTATGGACTGGAGTTTTGGAAAGAATGAAAATAAAAAAAACATTCTTAACATCAGGAAGAGACAGCTGAGGTTTCTGGGACATTTTTTTTTTTTTTAATCATTTCACCCCGAGCAAGGCAGAAACGCCACTGATGTGCAGGGGGTTACATAAATGTAGAAAGATTAATTAGAAAAGAGTGAGGAGTACAAGCTAGTTAGAAAGGAACAATAGAAAGCTGAGAAAGCAGGTGCAATGACAGATACATGGGCGGAGAGAACGTGAAGATTATACAGGGGAGGGGAGAGAGCTAGAGTCCAGTGGTTAGTAGGTGAGTATTAACTTTGCTTTTAAATTTCTGGAGGTGTAGCCGTCAGGAAAGCAAAAATACGGGAGTGAGTTCCACAGGCGGGAAGTGCGAGAGAGGAAGCTGCAGGAGTAGAATTGTCGTCTGCGTTTGGCTAACCTGACTGTGAATGGGTGGGACCCAGTTGCCAGTCTGGTTGCACGGGTAAACACCTGTTGAGGAAGCATCAGTGACTTAAGCTCATCCGAGCAGAAGCCATGAAAGTATTTATAGAAGAGACAGAGGGAGGCCACATTTTGACGGTGGGAAAGTGGCTGCAGACGAGTCAAAAGAGAACTGGGAGGATTTGATACTCACAGGGCAGATAGTGGGAAAGAGAAACAAGGGAAAATTCTGTGACATATTTGATGGGTCTATACTTCTGAGATGAGGTAGTATTTACATTATTTACACTGTTTGGACTGTTGTCTCCATCTTTATTGCTATATTGCCATATTCACAATGTTTGGCCATTGTACACTCTGAACCTCTTTAGATAATTGGAATTTTGAACAGAACCCTTCATCTTGATCACTTGGGTATATTGTTCTCGTTAAGAGTTCCAGGGAGATAACCAAGACATCCGGAAGTGGCATAGCTCATAGAATGAAAACAATATAAATAAAGGGTTTGGTTTGAAATTACAATCGCTGGAAGAAGGCCAGAGTATACAACAGCTGAAACATCATGAATATGGCAATAAAGATAAGGACAACAGTCCGAACAATGTAAATGTTGTAAATTCTTGATGGGCTTAAGCAAATCAATGGCAGTGTAGGATTTGGGAGAAATAACAGGACAAAATATATTAAGAGCAACAAAAAACAGGAAGATGTGGTGGAGCTTGATCACCTACATACTGAATGGACATGGCACATAAAAAAAGAATAACAAAATATTATGAGCTGAAACTCACATTTGTATACAAGGGCTGATTAAAATGTGGTATGAAAATAAAACAACACGAATCAATTTGGCATTTTATATTCTTCAAAGTAGTCCCCTTGTGAAGCTAGATGCTTTATCTAGCATCATTTCCACTGATAGATATATTCCTGGAACTCTTTTTTTCAGGACAGTGAACAGCTGCCTCATCCCATGTTCTTGAATTGCCTCAATATCTTGAAATCCTGTTCCTTTCAAGTGGGTCATGGTTTTTGAAGAGAAAAATATCAAAAAGGCAAGGTTTGAGGAATATGGAGTTTATCGAACCTGTGGAATGTTGTGCATACAGAAAAACAGTTGCACAAGACATGGTCACTGATGGAACCTCTGTGGTGGTGGTGAGATGGCCACACACTACACACTTTCCTTCCAAGCACTGCTATAATTAACAGAAGTGAGCAAGAACATTATAGTGTGCATGTACGACAGAGTTCAAGGTTCCAAATGGCGTCACTCTGTACACTTTAGCTCTATTACCATAGCAACATTCCTAACACTTTTTGATCAGACTACATATGCATCATATAAATGAAAATAGATTCTGAAAATGAACATTTTGCCAACAGTTGGCTAATACCAATTTTATGACAAAAACATTGACTTACATAATAAAATTTACTGTATATATAAATGTTTATGTATTCAATATAGCAATGAATTCACATATCAGTAGAATGAAAATCAACAAGTCAAATTTTATAATTCACTTTCACAATTGTAAACTAAGTATGCACAGGCTGATGAATGGTCACTGGAGTTCAGATGAGAGAAGATCAGTTTTAGATCTTATTTGAGATAAGCACTATTCAAAAAGAATTAACTTACTAAAGCTTCATGTTCTGGAATGTGTTTGGGGCAATATTCAAAGTTTAATAATTAAAATACATTGCATGTAAAGATTTTATATGATTATCAAAGAGCCATACAAAAAAGACAGTTTTATATAAGCTGCAGGCTACAGGTAAAGGCCACAAAAAATGAAATTCAAGATGAAAAATTAGCTGATGTAGTAGAAAAATTAGATTATAAAGGATAAAAAAATAATGGAGGATTTTCAACATATAGCTGTTGGTATAAGTAAATTCAAATGCCTTCAAGTTTATTAATCCCAGAAAAATGAAAGTTTGCAAGAGGTCATGATCATACTTCTAAAACTGCAATCTCATCTATAAAAATCTACAAATGACTCTTTTACTCAAAAAAAGAAAAATTCCAGATCAAAATCTGGAATCATTAAGATCTCAACAACAATTGAAACTTCATCTCAGCTTCTCAAACTCACTATCCTTGTACTTCTATTTCTTCCATAAACAGTGAATAATGACATTTACTAAAAGATATAACATTTCTTTTTCAATGAAAATCTTGCTTAACCAAACTGCTCAAATATGAAAAGATATATCCATAAAAATCAACTCATGCACACATATTTACATATGATAATTTTAACAACAAATAAATTGCATTTTTAAATCTTACCATTCAGTTATTAAAAGCTTATTAACTATAGTAATTGTAACGATGACTAAGGGCTATATTAATTGTGATTAATTACCAACACTGCTTTATAGTAAATATTAATAATTATATGATCCAAGCAACTAAAAAATATGATTTCAATTATATAACAGAGGAAAGATATAACTAATAGTTGAATAAAACAAGAGCTTCCAAACTGGATTAGATCAGATGAAATCAGTTTTAGATCTTATTTTAGATCAGATGAGAGAGAATAGAATGTAATATATTACAGTTTCAAGTGCCATATGTGTGTAGCAATGTTAAAAATTGAATTATTACTATAAATTATATATAAAAATTTGAACTCAAAAATACACAACAGAAAAAATGTGTAACTTTTAGTAATGTAAAATTTAGACAAATATAAAAGATATATCTCTTTTACTAATGTAATAATAAGAATCCTTCTGTACATTGTGATAAAATTGACAGTGTAAAAACAAGTGTCCTTCTGTATACATTGTAATAATTGTAATACATTGTAATAACATTGACAGTGAAATAATAAGAGTCCTTCTCTAAACATGAAATCAGTAGTGCTTATTTCATGTAACTGCACATTCATACTACACATTTGGCTGTCACTGAAGAAATACGTCTCCAGCACAGTCTCCAGTACACTTGACGACATCAGTGCTATTGCAGAAAGAATTATCTCGACCCTACCTCAAATTCCCAAACAGGCCTCTAGTATTTTTAGCACAGTTCCAAGAGTGCCAATATATAATAGTCCTTACCATAATCTTCATATTCTACAGAAATGTTCTTTTACTATCTTTGTTTTCTTCTACTTTAACCCAGTGGCCTACCACTATCAGATCTGGACTTCAATGTCTGTAGTAGTGTTTTTATTTTTCTAAAACAGATTCTGATTTTCAATTCATATCATTTATTGAACGTGGGTCATTTTTATATTTCCCAGTCTGTGATTGTTCCTACTATTACGTGTTACATATGTTAAAAAAAAAAAAAATGATTGACCAAAACTCAGAGTTAAAAAATCACATACAAATATTTAATTTATGATAAACACAAAATGATATATATACAAAATTTACAATTTTTTTGCACTCAAAACAGAAAACAGAATTTACTACTGGCAGGCAAAGTGTTACAAAGGGGAAGAAAGGTGTCAAATATCTTTACCCAGTTAAGATAGCAAAGAAGTTTAAGTACTATACTTTTGGAAATCCTCAAATGTGTATCTAAAGAATAATTATTAGTTTGGTCAATGAAAGAGTCAAAAATATCTATTTATCCATATAGTTCCATGAGGTTCTCTTTCAGGTTTTAGTTGGATAGCAACTTTTCTTAAAGATTCTTTCGGCTGGATGCACAGAGTTGATAATATCAGCAAATCCTATTAACAACTGACTACTCTCTTCTCAGAACCTATTTTATAGGGGCTAACACCTAATTTGCATAGTCTAGATTCCTTTAGAATTCTCTAGATTTTACTCAAATTTTCTGACATTCTAGCATCTTCCAAACGTTCTATTTCTAATTTCCTTATTTTTACGACTACTTCATGAATTAAAACATTTTTGTAATATCAAGTAGGACTCAATAAAATCCTTTACTACAACTTTTTAGACATTATTAATATTATTTTTATATATAAATTCATCCTTGTAACACAACTGTCATGTTTGTTTTAACATGGTAATTATTTTAGTTTAATCATCTTTTTCAATTATAATTCAAATAATTGTAAGCTCTTGGAAATAAAAATAAAATAAAAAATCTCTGACAAAACAGTTAACCAAAGTGAGCTTGAATTTTTAACTGAACAACAAATATCAATTGAAAACAAAAGATTTGACAAACATATATACATACTAAATACACTTACCTGTTAAATACCTTGAAGCTTGAAATATGGTAAGTCCATTTTCCTGGAAGATAAAAGAAAAAATGTCTTAGGATAACCAAAAACCAATATACAAAATAACATATCGTGAGATTAACCGTTCATTACAAGGAGACATTCAGTATTCATTGACCAAACAGTTAGCATTAATGAATGCCATTAAAGATTTTTCTTAAAAAGAGTTGTTTTTAAAGAAAAGAAACATAAGTTTATTAACTCTCATCACTCTTTTTAGAATTGACAAGAGTTTTTTTCTTAACCTTTTGTTTGAAGTAGAATGGAATGTCAATTTTTACCTATTTTAACTACTGTTATTATTAGAAGGGTTAAAGCAATTTCTGTTATTCACAGAAGTTTCTTCTTTATGACTGTAGCACTATGTGTAACATCCGATGAAGAATTGGTTTCTTTAAGACCTAAATGATTCATTCATGTTAAGTTATATATCGTCTATTTGCACTATTCAGATTGCTGTCTTCATTGTTAAGGTCATAATCACAACATTTCAGCTGTTGCACACTCCAGAATATTTCAGGTGATATACATTTGAATTTCAAATCAAACATTATTTAGTCCACAGAGTAGATTGTTCTAGTTCTACATGCCATACCTTTTCTGGATATCTCAGTTTGAGTTAATTTCCTCTAGTAACTCAACTATAAGTTTTTGTTCCCCTCTCTGACATCATTGAGTAAATTTTTGGGACATTATATGTCTCAAAAATTCACTCATTGATGTACTCAAGGACCAGTGGTAAAAAAGCATTGGCTGAAGTAATTGAAAAAGTAACTTCATCCAAAGACATGTAAATTCAATACCTGGCCACAGTAAAGATGAATTTGTTTAAGGTAAACCTCAACTTGCCAGGAATTTTTTTTTTTTAATCATATCACCCCGAGCAAGGCAGTAACGCCACTGATGTGCAGGGGGCTACGTAAAAGTGAGAAACCACATCCTAAACAGGGAACAAGGGATGAGCCTCTTTACCTGTTCAATAGACGTGGGTGGAGTATGAACCGGGCGATAGTTTAGTCTATCTACTCCAATTGACCCACACATATGATTTCATGACATTCTTTTGCAGTACATATGAAATGAAACCTGCAGAATCCATTCATGAAACTGCAATGGACTGCCACTGACTGTTATAATTTGGAGCAGTGCCTTTTATAGCATGACTAATGTGCGTGTATGTGTGAACTATTTTCAGAGAGTGTATTTGTGAAAAAACAATATGAAAAGATGAGGATAGACAACTCTTAGCCAGTATGTTTAGTCCTCTGAGGGCCTTTATCAAGACAATGCAAGGATTTTATTTTGTGACAAGTATTTATATACAAGAGTAAAAATGTTATTAGTTTTTTTCAAAATCTTTAGGTATACGTGTGTTCATGCATATTCATCAGGTTAACAGAAAAGTCAGGCAAATCCATGGAGATGAAGTGATACAATTCAATGTTTACAAAACAAGAGTGAGTAGGTGTAAGTTTTCCTTCTGTCTCTCTCTCTCTCTCTCATTCAAATATATATATATATATATATATATATATATATATATCTCCAAGTGAATACAGAACGAAGAAAGAATTTTTACAACGTCCAAAACATTAATTTAAAACAGTGCTCGATATATAATATATAGAGCTGTGAATATTATAAATTATATTTTAGAACATGTACATAATTTTTTTATATTTATTCACTACAAAAGTACATTTGTTTCGACATTGAAACTTCAATGTCTCATCAGGCGGTATGTATAGGAATGGAAAGCCTCTTTTCTTATACTATCACTAACCCCCACCAACATCCCAAACACAACTGACCAAATATAAGAAAAGAGGCTTTCCATTCCTATACAAACCGCCTGATGAGATATTGAAGTTTCAATGTCGAAACAAATGTACCTTTGTAGTGAATAAATATAAAAAAATTATGTACATGTTCTATAATATATATATATATATATATATATATGTATGTGTGTGTGTGTGTGTGTGTGTGTGTGTTGTATGTCTTGAAGGCTGTCACAATGCGTTGAATGAAATAAAGGAAGGTCGGGAGGTGTTTGTATGACCTGTTTATTAATATTTCAAGACTATAATCTCATCATCAGAATGGCAGAGAAAAACCTCAGACTGTCCGTGCTTTTAGTTGTCCATCTATGAATGGCTGGCTTTATCCACTGCTGCTGTACGTGTGTGTGTGTGTGTGTGTGTGTGTGTATCTGTGTGTGTTCTAGTTGTTTTTTTTTTTAATATATATATGTGTATATATATATATATATATATATCTTAAAAGTAGTACAAACTAATGAGTTGGCAGTTCACTGTAGTGATTTATTTTATTAAGAGAGCTTGATACTTAGTAGAGCATTATACATGGTAATATTTTTATTATAAGTTTATAATAAAAACATAGTTCGCTGCAACACAAGTGCCATTGTGTTTCGACACTATCTTAGCACCTTGTCAGGCAGTGAAATATTTTTTCTGTTAAGAATCATTATATATAGAAGATTAAAGACAACACAAGTTTTACCAAATGTTTACAACCTTAATTATAAACTTATAATAAAAATATTACCATGTATACATATATAACTTCAATTCTTTCAGCCTTGATTTGAGTTGTGTATATATAACAAACTATATTACTTGATGAATTCCTACAACAGTAACAATTAAAATGAATACTAGATATAACTAAATAAGAAAATACCAAAATCAAAATGTTGACTCAGTAGAAAAAGATAGTTACAATCAGGGCCCTAGCTGATGCTAAAAAAACACCAGGCACAGAGAAAATTGCCCGGATTTATTAGTTGGCAATGTGATGACATCATCAGTGTCATCTGTTTCCAGTAACTATGAGTTTTGCAGATTTTTTTGGCTATTCCAATGGAAATTAGGCACAGAACATTAACAAAAACAGGTAATCGGGTTTGGACTTTCTGAGGGTAACCAGTCTTTTCTCCCAAAATTAATAAATAAACAGATTTTCACTGCATTCATTCAGATGTTTTCTTCGTTTTCTTTCTTTCTTCGTGAATTGTTTAGTTTGATTTCTGACGAAGACATTTTTCCTTGCCTGGATTTTCACTATGATTGCACAGATCGGCCCGGACCCATGCCCGGTGTGCTCAGTAGTCAGATACGGCCATGTTTACAATGTATTTCCATTGTAAATTCATTTTTTGTGCAGCTCTTTCATAAAAAAATATAATGCATTTCTAGAGTAAAGTCATTTACATTGCATTAGTAAAATCACTGCACCAAATAACAGATACCACATTACTTAAGGACTAGACTTGTAAACTTGATTTTTCCCACAACTACTACTGAACCTTGTTTTAGAAAAAAAATAATTTACTTGTCCACAAATTTATTATTCACTTTTTCAGACACACAAATCACCGAATTTGTGCATCACTAATATTTCATGAATTTTTAAAAAATTTTTTACTTTAGTAAAATTGTTTTGGCTTTATATCTCTCTGAGTATCTCTAATTTTTTTATAGTGTGCTTTGTTGTCACTTGATTCCCATTCTCCCCAATCTCTTTATCCAAGCTCACAAAATATACGTTAATAATTTTTTTTTTTTTGCCTAAGATGAGGATACAATACAAAATAAGTCATTCAATGTAAATACTTCCTCATGTGAAAATAGCCTAGTAAATTACAGCATTAGTTGGTGAATTTGGTGACATTGAAACAGGAAAATCTCATTGAAAACAAAGAAAAAAGTGCTGGATTGCTCTATGATATCTGTCTTTCTGTATGGCAGCGAATGTCGGACAATCTCAAGGATGAAGGAGAAACTTGAGACTGCAGAAATGTGGTTCTACAGAAGGATGCTGAGGATACCATGGTCTGCGCACATGAGTAATGATAGAGTGTTGTAGAAGATACAAACAAGATGAAAACTCATACTCAACATCAGGAAGAGACAGCTGAGGTTCCTGGGACACATAATGAGGAAAAAGGGCCTAGAGAATCTAATACTCACAGGATGAGTAGAAGAAAAGAGACGGGTGAAAGCAGTGCAAGACATACTGGATAGGCTTGAGCAAATGGATGGCAGAGTGAGATTTGGGAGATATACCAAGAGGAAAAATAGAGAGTTACAAGTGACAGGGCCAAGTGGAAGTCTATGATCACCTAAATCCTGAATTGACATGGTACGTGAAGAAATAATTGTGAATTCAATCCCTGTGCAATATGTATACTTGGACACAGTGGAAAGAAATAACTGAACAATACTAAAAATGAAAACTAAACAAGATATCCCTATAGATGGGCAATGAAATGAGAACAGCCTACCCCCTTACATTAAATAAAGTGTTCAGTTTGGAATTCCCTGTAGGTCACCTAGGGCTGGAGGGAACAACATTGTGATAATAACAATAAAGATGAGGACAATAGATTGAATGTAAATAGTGTAAAGAATAGTTTCTCATTTTAGAAAGACAGAATTTGATTCTCTTCTCATATTTTTGTTTGTTCAGTTGTGGCCTTCAGGCAATGTCAAATAACTTTCTATTTATAGAATTATATGATTATATTTAGTTTAATTCATCTCCCTTCCATAGATTTTCGGGGGTTTTTTTGTTTTTTTTTTTTTTTGCTAATTTATACTTTATTAAAAATAACTCAGCAAAAGCCAAACTGGATTGGAGACAGTTATTCATTAAGAAAATTTTCATCTGATTGAACTAACAAAAATTGCACTCTGATGTGCCATTTTTGCTGTGTTACTGTAATAACCATACATACAAATCTTATAGATAGCTGAATCTTTTCTTTGAAAATTTAAAAAACAGTTTCCAACAGAGTGTTGTCTTTATAATGTAAACCATTCAGACAAAAGAGAAAAAAAATCTCTGATAAATATCAAACATTTTTTGTGTAAGAGTTTTTGATCAATTGTTAGTCGAGATCAATGAAGATTTCTTTTTGGGTTTTTTTAACTACCTTTGTTTCTCACCTGCTCCAATATTTTGACCAGTTCATTGATTGGCTTTCTTCAGAATTCCACAAAGAGAAAGTTCAACAATAAACAAAAAAAAAAAAATGACAAAGACAGTAAAATAAATTTAAAAAAAAAAACATCAACTTGTGAAAATGTCTTAAATGAAACATCATTAACTTTTGAATAGATTTTCTTTCATCTTATTTTTTTCTTGTTTTTTATCACAACTGTCAGGTTATTTTGCATTTTAGAACCTCATTATGCATGAAAATATTAGAAATAAAGAATTAGCTTATGAAGAGATTTGAACATATCTCTTACTTATGGGAGATGATTAAGCAGGACAGCATCTGACAAATTAGACTTTCTCTATATGATATCTCTGGTTCCAAGGGATCCAATCTTTACAGCATCACATTCCTTATTGCACTAAAAGAGGTGTGAGCCAGTGTAATATCAATGTCAGTGTGACAGTGGTCACAGAAAATGAGCAATTTTTATTTTTGACTATTATGTATTGTTATATACATACCCATGAACATTAACGGGTATATCCCAATCCTCATAAATATGTTGGACACTATTGTGGGTTGGAGATTATATTGCTGTCTAGCAGTTCCCAACTAGCAGTGGTTATCTACTTCACACAACTGGCGAGTATTGTATTTTGTTGATGTTACAAAGATTGCTATTTCATTTTACAACCTTCATTTTTATTGTTTATCATTCAGTGATCCTTTTTAGGTTACAACACACACACACACACACATTATATACATATATATTATCTTACATTTAAGGCATGACTCAAAGTTTCATGTATATACAATCATCAGGTGCATATTATAAGTCTATAATATGCAGGCTTACGGCCTATCGTGTTGAATACACTAGTTCTCACTCGATCACCAAAGTTAAGCAACGTTGAGCCTGGTCAGTACTTAGATGGGTGACTGCTTGAGAATACCAGGTGCTGTAAGCATATAGTGACGGATGTGTGTTGTGGTGCAGTGGATAACAGCTCGGAAAGAGAAGTCGGTGAGCCGAGTTCAAATTCCAGTCGAATACCCTGCATTCACTTAAGCACTGGTACCCTTGGGAAATGGATTAATCCGTCCCTTCCCTCCAGTTATGGGTTAAATAACAAGGGTAGGACTTGGGGAACCTGCCCTTAAAAACAAATCCCAATGAATCTTGATACTCGAAAAAGAAAAATGTATTACTAGACACAAAACATAAAAAACAAGAATAAATTGTTGAAAGAAAAAGGTATTACCAGCAATAAATAAATAAAATTTAGTTTGCAATAAATGACCTACCAAGGTTGATTTGCCATAAAAAGAAAAACAACCAACCGACCAACTATAATATGCACCTGAGGATTGCGTATGCACGAAACTCCAAGTTGTCTTAAAAGTAGATAATGTGTATATTTGTTAATATATCACTTATTTCTTTATATTACATTCAGCTCCATTCTATTAACACCAGATAAATATTTATATATTGGTGTGTACCTGCATGTATACACATACGTATACTTATTTACATCCATATATATTTAAAAATTGTGTATTTAGGAAAAAAAAAAAAATGAAAGAAAAGAGTGAAAAGATGGGAAAAGAGAAAGCCAGAAACCACATCCTAAACAGTATTATTGGGTTGTTGACTAAAATCTGTCTAATATTACTTATATGGCTGCTTTCCTAATAAATGTCATTTAATTGAACTATAATCAGAAAGGTGGCAGGTAAGATTATGTGAGGGCATGGTTGTAGTAAAATCAATATATGTAGTGAGTTTATTATAAGTACCAGAGATACAATCTCTGAACAGGCATGTAAATTGAAAACCAATGTAGTGTATCAATTTACATGCCTATTCAGAGATTGTATCTCTGGTACTAATAATAAACCCACTACACATATTGGTTTTGCTACTACCACGCTTTCCCGTAAACTATGACTTCATAGAACCGCATTACAAATTTACAAAATGTGTCTGCTATTCGGTGACTGTTATCGTTGCTTAGCAATGTTTTATGTCAACACAAGATAATATTATCTTTGATGGTGGATGTCTTTATGTTAACATCCCTGTAACCTCTCTGAAGATGCCTCATGTGAGCCAAAAGCTTGGAATCAACATAATAAAAAAATATCCAAATATTGGACAATTTTTGTATATATTTTCACCTGGAATTAAAGCCAAAATACGATGTTTAGAACTGCTCATGATTAAACATAATAGACATCCATTGTTTGTTACATTTAGCAATATGTATTTATAAAATTATCTGCTGCCTCGATACAGTAAATATATTTATATATACAGATAGATATTTACTTGTATAGGTGTGTGCATAGCAGAAGCATTAGACCAGATGTGGCACCAGTAATCAATGTATGGATCATTGTTTTTGATCTGATTGTTAGAGCTTCTTGATATTTTGACTTGGCAAATATACATTCCTTAATTTTCTAAACATATACTGTTAAATATAAGAGACAATGAATGTCTATTATGTTTAATCATGAGCCGTTCTAAACGTCATATTTTGGCTTTAATTTCAGTTGAAAATAAAGACAAAAATTCTCCAACATTTGGATAATTTTTTATTAATAAGAATAAAATATCTTTAAAAATAAATATTTTTTATTAATAAAAAAATTATCCAAATCTTCGAAAATTTTTGTGTTTATTTTCAACTGAAATTAAAGCCAAAATACGATGTTTAGAACTGCTCATGATTAAACATAATAGACATTCACTGTCAGTTATATTTAGCAATATATGTTTAGAAAATTATCTGCTGCCTCGATACACTAAATATATACATATATTTTTATGAACTACTCACTTATTCTCCTCCAGCGACAGGTTTATTTGTAATACTTGTATCTATAAAGTATTTTATACATTTAAATCTTAAAACATTTTGACAAGCTGTATAAAGCAAATCAATCACATGACATCTGTAATAAGTAATGTATAAAATTTGTGGAAAAACTTTCAGTAAATATAAAAGGTTCTATTTTTAGTTTATTGAATTTTAGACACAATTGTGTTTATAACAGTGGTTTCTTAAACTTAATAAAAAAAATTGAACAAAAAAACCTTGTCAGTATCGTTAAAAAAGTTATTTAAAAGAATTCTTGACATGTAAATACACCTTATATATGTGTGTGTGTGTGTGTATATATATATATATATATATATATATATATATATATAAATAAATAAAAGAAAGGATAGATTCTTTTTTTTTCCTTATTTTTTTTTTGATTTAATGCGACAGATTTTGTTACTTTCTTATAATAAGTAATTTTCAATTTTATATGTAATTTAAGATACCTATATTTTGGTAGACACTATATTTACTTTTTAAAGAGTATATTTATTTATTTTCCTCTACTGGCTTGAATATTTGCTTGCAGCATATTTTTCTTTAAATATTCAATTTTTCTTTTTTTTTTGAATAATCATTTTACCCCAAGCAAGGCAGTACTGTCTACGGCTATATCGTGTTGAATACACCGGTTCCCGTCCAATCACCGAAGTTAAGCAACATCGAACCTGGTCAGTACTTAATGGGTGACCATTTGGGAATACCAGGTGCTGCAAATGTAAGGATCAAGAATGGTCCTCCAGGTTTGGGGGTTAGGTGCAGGGCTAACAACCCTGCTCTGTAATAAAAAAAATAAAAAAAAACAGTTTGTTACAGAAACAGCAACAAAAAGTTGCTGCCCTATGCACCATCTGGGTGTGATGGATAAATGATGATGATGAAGGCAGTACTGCCTCTGGTGCACAGGGGGTTACATAAGAGGAGAGTGAAGAGAAAAAAAAGCTATTAGGAAAGCAAGTATATGAAAGGAAGTTCCATAGCCAGAAAGTGCAAAAAAAAAAAAAAAAAAACAGAGTAGAAGTAAATATTCAGGCTAGTAAATGAAAATAAATAAATATACTGTTTAATAAATAAATGAAACATCACGTCAAATATGAGTATCCAAAATAATATAATAAAATCACACACACACACACGAGATAATGATATATAAATTTTTCTTATATATCAAAAACAGTTCTTAAAGAAAAGTTATATAACAAATTAGAAAAAGTTGACATATTTCATCTATTAGAACTTCATTGTACTAGCTTTGTTTACATTGTGACAGCACATATACACAAACAAAGTGTGTGTGTGTGTAAGTAAGTGCATTTGTTCCCGAAGTTTCCAATTTGGGAACAATACCTCCTCATTGCACAAAAAACGTGTCTTTCACACACACATATATATACAAAAAATCTAAAGTGAGCCAAAACCTACCGCGGTTTCATACTACGGATCGTCAGGGCAAAGGCTTTTTTTTTTGCCTTTGCCCTGACGATCCGTAGTATGAAACCGCGGTAGGTTTTGGCTCACTTTAGATTTTTGTGTGTCTTTGCTCTACTTTTGTATATTTTCTTTTGTACTTTGTATCGAGCACTTTTTCTTGTGGTTGGTTCCGTTTGGGGTTTTTTTCTTTACTGCGGAGTATTGAATGTTTTGTTCTTGTTCCGCGGATTTCTTTTTTTTCTCCCCATTTATCCGACGCCTTAGTGCACCGGAATGTAACGGAATTAGGTTCTGTTGGTTAGTGGTTTTTTTGAAGGTTTATTTTAGTATAAATTTACGGCCTACATACTTACAGAGTCTATTTAGTTATTATTTTTATATATATATATATATATATATATATATATATATATATACATTGATTGTTTAATACTTAGTTTTTGATCCTAGGTTTAGACCAGTACACATTTGCATTAAAAAGTGTTCTATACAATTATATTGTAGAGCTTTTTAAATATTTTCCATTTTTAAACGAGTTATTTCGCTACCTAGGTTTCTACCATGAGTGGTGTCTTCAGGCGATTTTTAATAACTGATTTTACCTTTTACTGTTTTTCTTTTTAAGAACACTCCTGTAACAGTGTTTTATTTGAACGTTCACATGGCAAAGAATTTATGAATGCGCATTGTTTAAATTCAAATGAATTATGACATTTTCATCCATGTTTGTATGAACCTAATAGGTATTTCTTAGTGTGGATGCATTTTGTCATAATTTCTGTTCTTTCATTTAACAGTTCGTCTTTATTTGGGTATGTCATAATTTCTAATTTTTCTTCTTGGCACAGTCTACATATTTGTCCACCATTGTAAGGCTTGGCTGTTTTTACAATGCTCCACGTTATGTGTGGATCTTTTTCATATTTTGATTTCAATTTCTAGAGATGGTTAGCCAATTTTGTATTGTTTTTTAATTTTTCTATTTTAAATGTAGATCTGTGGTTGAACCACCTGGTCTTAAAGATGTCTTTAGTTGAGCCCAAATATATTTTGTTTTGGCCACGTCATAATTCATTTGAATTTAAACAATGCACATTCATAAATTCTCTGCCACATGAACATTCAAATAAAATACAGTTACAAGAGTGTTCTTAAAAAGAAAAATGGTAAAAGGTAAAATCAGTTATTAAAAATTGCCTGAAGGCACCACACATGGTAGAAACCTGGGTAGCAAAATAACTCATTTAAAAATGGAATATATATATATATATATATATATGGCATTAAATTGACAGAAAAGTGACGCATTTGATGAGAAAATGAATCAAGCTGTAAAAATTATCAGCCACCCAGCATAAGTGATTACAACAGCTGCTTTAGTTCTTGTGATTACAATCAGGCATTTCTTCTCTTACCATAAAAATAACTGAAACGAAGCCAAAGAGTTACTTCATTCATGTTTGGCTGGTTGATTACTATTTCTTTGAATCTAGAATTTTCTTTCCAATGAAGACATCACAGATTTGGTTGCCCTCTGAGAATTGCTCCTCTTAAGGACAAAAGAGCACAGTAAGAGATTCCCTAGATTTTTCACCCCTGCACAATTTTTCCTGGAGTATGGAAATTTATTTTGTGTCAACAATGAGGTTGCATTAAATGGAAATGAATTTGAAGCAGATAAACAAAGCTGAAAATTTAAAGAATAACATTCAACAGACGGGGGGGGGTGAAAGGGAATAAATAAAAAGAAGATGATGATCTTGATGTGAGCAGGAACCAACTACTCTATGATTTGTAAATTTTGCACATGTAAAAAGCCAGTACATCTTCTATTTTAGAGCTTCTTTCCTTATCAAATTACTTGGTGTTCATCAAGCATGAAGAAGATCTTTGTATTTTGGACCTTTCAAGCATGTAAAGTACATTTGGTGTGCGGGTGTTTATGTATGGATCCGTTTTGTAAAGAGGTGTGTGGGTGTCTGTACACATATACACATACACAAAAGTACATGTATTCAAGCTTAAAAATTGTGCTTAAATTCACATTAGGTCAGACCCCAGAAAAAAAATAGAATACTTAAAAATCAACAAAAAAACAAAATCCCCCTAAAACACAACAAGACAAGTCTTTACACTTCAATGGCCATTGAATAAGACAGCATTAGTTTATGACTCTATATGGACAAGAATATACTTTTAGGTCAGTAATTTTGAAATCAAATGATTTAGAGGAAAACAACTTGACAATAAGAGATTAAATTTAACAAAGTCTAAATTTTCTTTCTCCTTCAATTTGCCTCCCCCTAAATCATTTGATTTTCAAATACAAATTGGCCAGAAAGTATGTTCTCACCTGTATACACTTGTACCCAACACTTGATTTGAGCTAATTTTTTTAAGAAAAATTCAAATTCTTTCACATATTTACACACTTGATTTTCAATTTAGAATTCATTATTAAATTTGTTTTGTTTTTTTCACTTTACTGTGAATCTTGAACTTGGCTAACTTCCTACAATTTAAAATGTCACTGTTAATTTGAGCATTTCACACTAAATATTTTTAGGCTAAATGAATAAATTGATATTTACACACACACCCTAATTTAAAAAGATCATGAACAATCTAGAATTATGATACACACACACACAAATTATACATACCATTGCTGCTTGACAAATCAAATACACATAAATCTGCTTAACCAATAAAAATAAAAAAAACCACAAAAGTTTTTGAAGAAAAACATTAAAATTTCGAGAATTTTTCTTTCTCTCTGTATCTCATTTCCTGATGAAACTTTAATGAAAGTAAAATATATTAGATTTATAACTCTTTCTTATTTGTTCGTTAACCTATCATGCACACACATTTTATATAAATTCCCCAAACATAAGCATATAAATAATCTTGAGATTTACTAAGCATAGCATACATGTGAAAGTATGGAGAACTCAGTGAGAATCAAACTCATTCAGTCAGTCAGTTAAGTTCCATACGCGATACACGCTTGGGCAATCATATCTCAAAAGAGACATGACTGACTGAGCAGAAGATTATCCTGCAGTAGGTTGCCATTGCTTTCTGCGGTAGACTGGTTGCCTACCAAGGCTATAGAACCCAATCTGTCCTGCTATTTAACCCATAACTGGAAGGAATGGACGGATTAATACCTTTCCCAAGGGTATTAGCACATAAGTGAATGCAATGAATTCAGCTGGAATTCGAACTTGGCTCCCCGATTTCTCGTTCCTAGCCAATATCCAATGCACCACAATGCACATCAAACTCATTACCCAGTCATAATTGATATAGTCAAACAAGCTTGCTAACACTTACACCACATAGAAGTGCCCACGTCCTAACATTTTTTCATTTTGTTGGAGATAAAACTTATCTAACTGTTTCTGAATCCTCTGCAAAATTTTATGAAGTGAATTGCGTCATGGTGCTCTTTTAATCGCAGATAGTGTCCAATTAACCCAACTATGTAGTTGACAAAATCAAGAATATACAATGCACATACATGAAATTCAAAATATAAAATGTTGACAATTTACTAATCATGCCATATGTGTGAGTGTGTGTGTTTTATGATAATTTTTAGCACCAAGAATGTTTTTTTTTCATTAGTTTTACTGATAAAAGGCCTTTTGGCAAGGAAATTTTTCAGTGTAAAGTCCTCGATATAGGGGTGGAGACAGAGCATTGATAGTTTTCATGTAAAAAAAAAAAAAATGTCACTCTAGCTGAGCAAGTTCATGCTGACTTTGAAGTTTTCACAAAATCCAGTGCCAATGAGTGAAGGTATCATAATGGTGTCCTCACAAATCTTCCAAGTCTGTAAAAACCTGCTCAATTAAATAGATATATTCTTTGCACTAAAACTATATATATATATATATATACTTTTAATAAATTAAATGTTATATATAGTGAATGCATATATTTGAGTAGTTATACCTGTTTTTTAAAAACAGTGTAAGTATATAGCTACAAGCCTGTGTATTCATGAGTCTTAATAAAAACATAAAATGCCTTTTAAAAGACCTTAAACTTATATCCCCCTCTTGTAAGGCACCATACATCCAGGCATTCTTTTAGACCACTGAGCCATTGATGACTTTCAAAATCATGTAAAATAAACAGTGTAAATCTATGTCAACTGGCCTGTGAATTTGAGAGTCTTCATAAAGAAAATTATTAATATATCTCATTTTGTTTCAGATATTGTGAAAAATCATTAGTAGAAAAGCTTTCAAATTGATCCTACGCTTATTTCAAGTAAAGAACACATTCACCATGCCATACGGGGATTTTCACAGAGAAAATCATGCATATACAGCATAAAAGGATGTGCATTGTGGCGCAGTAGATATCAGCTCGGAACGAGAAATCAAAGAGCCGAGTTCGAATTCCAGTTGAATTCCTTGCATTCACTTATGCACAAATACCCTTGGGAAAGGTGTTAATCCGTCTATTCCTTCCAGCTATGAGTTAAATAACAGGACAGATTGAAGTCTAAAGCCTTGGTCGGCAACCAGTCTACCGCAGAAAGCAATGGCAACCTACTGCGAGATAATCTTCTGCCCAGTCAGTCATGTCTGTTTTGAGACATGATTGCCCAAGCGTGTATCACGTATGGCACTTAACTGACTGACTGACAGCATAAAAATATGCCATTGCATATAAGAAATGATGTGCAAGAACATGTAAGATATGGTTTTTGGGATTCAGAAGTGCAGATGTTAGTCTCATGAATGAACCAAGAGAAGGTTGTCCAAGAAGACACGATTCCCACACCCTGATAGTAGTGGTTTATGCTAAACCAACAATTAGAGATAGAAAACACAGCAAGCTCTTTAATGGTAGCCATATAACTGTCCATTTCAAAATAAGAAAGTTTGAAAAGTGAGTTCACTTGATCTGTCAGCAGAACAATTCAAACAATGTGTTCATAATTGAACCTAATTGCATTTCTATCAGCTTCAAATACCATTTTTTAGATAGGGTAATCACCAGGGATAAAAAGTGGATTATTTAATTCAATGTCAGTGGAGGCATAAAAGGGTTTAGTCATAATGGAAGGCCTATCCAGTAGCCAAGATTGGTGTGGTTTATTTTGTTTTACAGCGTATTAACACCAATAAGTTATTTAATGTCAACGAGACTTTTAGGATGGGTCTGTATGAATAAAATGTAATCTTTGTAAGAAATCAGTTTGTAGATCAGGTTTCATTGACGTATTTTAGAAAAAAAAGGTTTTTATGAAGAGTCAAATGTATTGCTGGTAATAACTTTTTCTTCAAAAATGTATTATTCGTATTTCTAATATTAAAATCTATTTTCAAGATTTCATAGTGTTTTAACACCAGTTTGGGGATTAACTATTTGCCCATAGGTTCTACCACCTCAGCTCAGGGTAGACCAGGGAACAACAACAATTAAGATGTGGTTTCATGCTCTTCAAAACTCCCCAATTAGAATTGTCATCAGATGCAGTTCATTGTCATATCCAGGACCCCAGTAGCCCATAGCAGAATGAGCATCAAAGAAAGATTCTTCAGAGTTTATGGTGGTATATCAGGGGAATTATTCATTACAAGCTGGGTATGATGATAAACTACATTCAGCAGCAAGTCTTTTGACTGAGATATTGGAGATTTAGAGGCGTGTAAAACCACATCATAATTGCTGTTGTTCCCAGGTCTGTCCTGACCCGTAAAGGTTCCAGTTTGTTAACCCCACAAACTGAGAGTCATTTAAGAGAAAAAGAAAATATTTAGCTGGGTAAGAGTCTTTAGCTTGGGATAGTAACTTATCTAAGAGAAAGAAATCTCTGAAATAAAACCCTCTACACCTACTCTGTGTAGAATAGGGAAAACTCTCTAACCTCAATAGGCAATCTTTCTAAAGATGGTGACTCGATAAAAAAAAAAAAACACCAAGTTTCCAGTCTCCTAAACTGGTTGGTTTTAGTATAGGCATACAGCTGTAAAACTTGCTTCAATATATCATGATAGTTCAGTTATGGAGCCATCAGGAAAACCTCATTCAACCCATGCTAGCATGGAAATGGACGTTAAACAATGATAAACGAAAGAAATAACAGCCAAAGTTTATTGACGTCTGTTAAGACATTTGAAAGCAGCTTCAGCTAAAATCATCTATCTTTAGCAAAAAAAAAAAACAAAAAAAAAAAAAACAAAGCAAAGGTGCACAATTCCATACAGTAATAATGACAAAAAATGTCCAGGAGGAACTCAGCCATAACATGCTTCATCTACCTTCTTATTCTATGTGCCCTGTCCCTTCAGGACGTAGGCGATCATGGTTCTCCATGTCTCCCTATCCCTGGTGGCTCTTAGTATGTTTGCTCCTGTTACACCTCGCAACCCCCATTTTGTCATTCACCTGCAAATATGTTATCCACTGCCTTCCTCTGTCTCTTTTTTACTTCTATCTGGCCTGTCAGTATCAGGTTCTCCAAGCCCTCCTTTCTCATTGCATGTCCCAGGAACTTCAGTTGTCTCTTCCTGATGCTCAGTTATTAATTTCCTTTTCATTGACATTCTTTCCAACACCTCATCAATACTTGCATGCTCAGATTACGATATCCACAGTATCCTTCTGTAGAACTACATTTCCGCTGCTTCAAGTTTTGTCCTCATCTTCAATGATATTGTCCAGCATTTACTGCTGTATTGAAGAACTGACATCACATAGCAATCCAGCACTCTTTTCTTTGTTTCTAGTGAAATTTTCTTGTGTGTTAATACTTTACTCAGCTTCTGGAACACGTCTTTTGCCATACCAATTCGTCTTCTGATCTCTGTATCGCACTTTCCATCTCCTGTTAGAACACTTCCTAGGTATTTAAATTTTTGAACTTGCTTGATTCTGGTATCTCCCACCTGTATTTGGCATTTTGGGTTACACCATTTGCTGATGACCATCATATTCCCTAAATATTGCTCCTTCCAGTTACCCCACCGATTTTAAAGTTTACAATGGCAAGCGTAAAGATTGAAAAAGAGTTAACCTCTTATTTCAAGGCTAAGCTCATATAATTTTGTATCAGTCACGTTCTATCCATGATACATGCTTGGGCAATCATGTCTCAAAAGAGACATGACTGACTGGGCAGAAGATTTTCCTGGAGTAGGCTGCCATTACTTTCTGCAGAACCCAATCTGTCCTGCTATTTAACCCATAGCTGAAGGAAGAAATGACAGATTTACCTTTCCCAACAAATTCAACTGGAATTCAAACTCGGCTCTCCAATTTCTTGTTCCGAGTTGATATCCACTGTGCCACAACACACATCCTGCATCACTAATGCTACATATATTTTATGCATATTAAAAAGCTTGTTGATGGGTTGAATATAGTCATTGAAAATAATGGTGACTTCAGCAATGATTAAATAAACTATTACCATTTTGTTTTGTCAAAAAAATTATATATGGAGCAGGCATAGAAATCAACATTACATTGTGACTATCAGTTTCATGCCTGATGTAACCAACAAGCCATAAAACTGTCCAGCGTTGATTTCTATTGTCCACTTTGTTTATACTCACACACTACCCCTAATATTCAGCATTCTTTCCCCATAACTAGAGCAAACTTGAAGCTCTATAAAAGCTGAAGCGTAAAGACGAAGAAAAAAATGATAAACATTACATCCACACAGACATGCACATGGCTGCATGCGCACAAATACACATGAACACAAACAATATGAAAAAAACTTACACCAATGATAAGTGTATCAAAACCAAATATATATATATATATATATATATATATATATAGGTAGTAAATTGCTTATAAATCTTGAAGATTGGACGAGCAAGTCTGTCTCCAAAACTCTGAAGTTGGCATGCTGAAGACAATATCAATCAGCTAAGTGCTAAACATTTTATATATATATATATATATATATATATATATATATATGTCATCTGCAGACAGATCTGTTTCGCTGTATCACAACTCATCAGTACGGTTAGACTCCTATTGCTTTTAACCCAGGATTGAAACCCGACCGAATTGGCATCAGTCGGTGATTCTACCTCTGGGCTATTGGCGTTCGGTAGAAAAGGGCAGACTTTTTAGCATATACATTATCATTATTCACACCCAATAGCCAGAGTGCTCTAATTCATTATGGAATGAGCGGTGTGTACATGCCAGAGTAGCTACTGTTTTTCAAAGTCTACCATTCCTCCAGAGTGCTCAATCAGAGTGTGAGAGTAATGATAATCAGTGTCCTGTTCCTATAAGTAGTTAATTTTTGCAACTATATACCATTTATAGTGTAAATTTTTATAATCAGAATCAGTTTTTTCATGTGACAAAAAAAAGATTACACCATACAGAGGTAATTTTTGAAGAGGTTAAAAATTATGCATTTTTGGTGGTTGATTGTACTATATAGAGGTGTTAAAATTTATGTTAAAAATATCCGAGGCCACACTATACATGAAATTAGCTTATACTCATGTATATACAATAAATCTGGAGTAAAGGAGAAATTTAAGTTGAAATGTAAGTTGAAAATGTTCACTACTTTATAAAAAGATAAAATTACGAAATAAAATGTTAGAGATTTACGATCACTTTTTAAGAATCCAGTGGATGTTTTTAGCTGATTGATGAGCAGAAGGAGTAAAAATCAAAACAAAATAAAATATCCTGCTGTCCTTTCAAGCAATGCTTGATTAGAAAGTGATCTGAGCAAGTCAAAATTGAAAAATATAAAAAGAACTTTAAAGCAATCAAAAGAATTAAAAAAAAAAGAAAAAAGAAAAAGCTTAATTCCAAAAATACTGGAACACTTTAACATTCAATATGCTCCAACACGCCTCATAAATATGTCTGCTCACAAAGTTTCACGGTTTGTGTAATTTCTGCATTATTTGCAATGATATTATTACATGTCATGGCAGAATATACATGGGGCATGTTACAGCAGGTCGAACATTGAAAGCCAATATTTATAGAGCTAGTTTAGGCAGGTTGAACGCTAAAGAGTTGAGAAAGCTATTTTTGTTGCCAATATACTATGTGGCCTACCTTTTGAATTTGGATTTTGAAGTTCTGTCAGTGTATTACAATGAAGTATAATAACTGTCTGGTAACAGATAGTTAAAGGACTTTTTGTTTCAATTAAAAGATGCTGTTTGAGGGTTAAGGTTAAATACAGAGCTTATGACAGAATTGCATTTCCTAAAATTAAATAAATGTAAAAAATATTTAGTTTCAACAAATAGCTGAATACTTATATCTATAAATTATCTTCTTAGGTAGAACACATTCAAACTGAGTAGGACACATACTATACTGGCACCCTATTTTCATTATAAACCTTTGCATGTTCTTTCTATTATCAAAAATCATTTCAAAGTACAATATGATTTATGAACGAGTGTACCCTTGGCGTCAAAATATTTGAGAGGATTATATATATATATATATATTTAGTGTATCGAGGCAGCAAATAATTTTCTAAACATATGCTGTTAAATATAAGAGACAATGAATGTCTATTATGTTTAATCATGAGCCATTCTAAATGTCGTATTTTGGCTTTAGTTTCAGTTGAAAATAAAGACAAAAATTCTCCAACATTTGGATAATTTTTTATTAATTTGCTTCTAAGCTTTCGGCTCACATGAGCCATCTTCAGAAAGGTCACCAAGACGGTAATACAATAACATCCACCATCACCGACGATTTTATTTTGTGTTGACATAAAACTTCGCTAGGCAACAGCAATAGTAACCAAAAATATCAAAAACAGTTTGCAAATTTGCAATGCGGTGCTATGGCGTCACTCCACATGATAGTGCGAAATGACAACAGAACCATGTATTCAAACATAATAGACATTCATTGTCTCTTATATTTAACAGTATATGTTTAGAAAATATATATATATATATATATATATATCCGAGTGAATAATGAATGAAGAAAAATTTACAACGTCCAAAACATTAAATTCAGACCAATTGTAGCAGGACCAGCCTGCCCAACAAGCAGACTGAGCAATTTAATTGACAAAATATTACAGCCTTACACCACAAAAATAAAAAGTTACATCAGAGACAGCATACATTTCCTAAGTTACCTGCCAAAAGAAGTAGATCCAGATACACTCTTAGTAACCAGCCTGTACAGCAACATACCCCATGAACTAGGAAAAAAAGTCATTACATTTTGGATAGAAAAACACCCGGAAATACTTCCCACACACTTCTCAAAAGAATTTATTTTACAAAGTATAGATCTAATTGTACACAACAATTCCTTCCAGTTTAACAACAAAAGTTATATACAAACAACAGGTATCACGATGGGAACAAACATGGCACCAATGTATGCAACACTCACACTAGCATATCTAGAAGAAAGCCTATACAACCAAATAGGGCATAAATATGGGGAAAACATAAAAACAAAATTCACAAAATCGTGGAAAAAATTCCTGGATGACTGTTTTATCTTTTTGAAACTATCATGGGGGATATAAACAAACTACACAACTTATTACAATACCTGCACCCAAAAATCAAGTTCACACTAGAATATAGTTGTAAAGAATTACCATTTCTAGACATACTCATAAAAAATGAAAACAACCACATCATCACAGACATTTATCACAAACCCACAGACACCCAACAATACCTCCATTCTTCAAGAGTCACCATCCAAAAAAGCTGTCTAAAATCCATTCTCTATTCCCTAGCACGACGAATTTGCATGATAATAACTGACAAAACCCTCCGTAAAATATGTCGAGAAGAATTACGAAAAACATTACAAATGAGAGGATACCTCACACCACTAATAGACAAGGGTTTCCAACTAGCAGGAAAAATACCATTAGAATCCCTCCAGAATAAAAAAAAAGAACAAGAAAAACGCGAAAAAGAAGAAAACATTCTAACATACATTTCCACTCACAACAAAAACAATCCAGAATTATTCACAAAGATCAAAGCCCACAGGGAATTACTCAACAATAATGAAATATTAATAGAAATCTTAAAGACAACCAAAATAATTAACAGCAAACACCAACCCAAAAATTTAAAAGACATCCTCACCTCATCGAAATTCGAACAACAACACACAAAACAGGGGGTCACAAAATGCAACAAAAAAATATGTGGAGTATGCAACATAATAATAGAAGGAAAACACTTCCAGTTCAAAAACGCAACTACATTCGAAATAAAATTGAATCTGAACTGCAACTTTAAAAATGTAGTTTACACTCTAAAATGCGATAAATGCACAAAGATATACATAGGAGCAACACAATGCTTAAACAATAGAATTTTGCTTCATAAGAGCAATATAAAATTATTATGTAACAGGAAATTATATGTTTCTCAACATCTGTATGAATGTAGTGATGGCAAATTTACTGTCACACCAACTATATCAAAACACAGATTAAGAAATATTAATAATGCAGGAAGAAAGATTCATAGAAAAATACAAACCTTCACTCAACAAAACAACATGAAAAACACACACACTGAAAAACATACAGAAACACGCATACATACACAACCCACATATATATACACACACACCAAACTCAAAGGATAACTCCAAACAATAACACAAAACCAGACAACCCATAAAAACAAAATCCAAAACATAGACAAAATAAATAAAAAACGCTTATACACAGACACACCAAATTCAAAACACTGTCAAAGCAATAAAAAACAACCAAATGACCGATTATAAGATAAGCCAAGGTGACAAAAGGATAACTTTTACACACTAAAAAGGTCACCCCAGACCAAAACCACTTCCAATTGGGATAAACACTATCTTTTTATTCATTTAGACACATGCTGATGTGGAAACAGACCATTCAACGTGCCAGCATTTGATTTATTTATTTTATTATATCTTAGTTTATCTTATTTTCTTTTGTTTTACTGATTTTATTTACTTTCCTATTTTTTCCTACTTACTTTATAAAACAAGAAACTCAAATGAAAAACCACAAATTTATTCGCCTGAAGAGAGTCAATTTTAGACTCAAAACAGTGTAGCGTCACAAATAACATCATAGACACTTAATGTTTCATAACAAGTATAATTACAAAAACAATAACTATACACTTTAAAGAAAACGTTCATGGCTTATCACACTTTTATTTTATATATATATATATATATATATATATATATATATATATATTATTTTTTTTCACTACTCAACGTAATTATGTCAAAAAAAAAAGAAGAAAAATAACACACTGTTAAAGAACAAACATGCAATAAGAGGTTTAATAACTGGTAGTAAAGAGAATGAACTGAGCTGACACTGCCTCACTATTGTCTCTCTCTATGAGTGGGACAGGAGAGAAATATATATATATATATACACACACACACTGTTCTTTATTATAATATGGAGAATTAGCAATTGAATAATTCATGATTTTATTTAGAGATACTAATTAAATGATTAGCTTCTTGTATGTGCAGTATTCCTTCGGGACATAGGCAATCATGGCTCTTCACAATTTCCTGAACTTTGTAAGTATTAGTAAAGTCTGCCTTTCTGCTATGTCTCTTAATCTCTGTTCTGCCAACCATTTACAGAAGTTGCTAGGTAAGTTATTCACAGTTTTCTTCTTGCTTTCAACATGTTCTGTGAGTGTTCAATTTTCCAAGCCCTCTTTCTTTATGTACCCTAGAAATTGTCCTACTAGTTATTTTAGACCATTTTTATGCAAGGATGGGTTGCTGCTGCATAATTTTATCTGAAAAATTCATAGAATATGGTATGGTGAATATGTTCTTTACTTGCAACAAATATAGGGTTAATTTGAAATCTTTTCTTCAATTGTTTTTCTGATTTTAAATGTAACTATCCTTTTGTTTCCATTTTCCATAAAACTTTTTTGTTGCTCCATCATATTCTCAGCATCCTTCTGTAGAACCACATTTCTGTTGCTACATGTCTGTTCTTCATCTGTGAATAGATTGTTCAGCATTCACTGCTATATAGGAGAATCAATATTATGTAACAGTCCAAAACTCTTTTCTGTTTCTAACAAAATTTCCCTGCTTATTAATATTTTGCTTAGCTTTTGGAAGGCATCTTTTACTATTCTAATGGGTTTTTGGGTTTCACTGTTACTTTTTTTCTATCCTCTGTTAAAATACATATTTTGATTTTTGTACTCACTTGATGTTGCTATCTCCAATTTAGTTTTGGCCCTTTCATGTGACAACCATACTTTATCTTCTTACAGTTGATGTTTAGTCCTTTCTTCTTCCTTTCCTACCTTCTGTAGGGGTTCCTGTTTCCTTTCCCTGTCTGTCATCGACACTGCACCATCTGCATATCTTATCTTGTTAAGATTATTGTTGTCAATAATGATTCCAGGTAGGGATTCTAATTCTCTCAGAATCACCTCTACCCATAGCAGTTTTCACCCAGTCAGTTGAGCTGGCTCCATCAAATAAACCCAGTCCATCTGAAGAAAAGCTGACCAAGCATAGCAGGAGTCATATTCATTCAAATGGTCAAATCCATAATAGAAGTTTCAATGGGAATTGAAATTCACAAGCAGTCACCATTTGTATGCATACACACTTTTAGGATAATGCAATCTGGTTTGACTTCAAAATTTTCTTCTCCTAGACTGGTTACCACCCAAGGCTGTAGAAGCCAGTCTGTCCTGCTATTTTACTCATAGCTGGAGGGAGAAGAAATGTATTAGCAATGGTGTTAGCACATAAGTAAATGTAATAAACTTGACTGAACTCTGTTCTCCATTTCCTCAATCCAAACCACCAACCATTACTCCACCATGCCTCTCAGGATTGTCTACTTGCATGTATGTGCGTGTAATAAATTCAGTTGGAATTCAAAATTGGTTCTCTCCTTTCAAGCCACAAACTGTGACCACATCACCCCTTTTAGATCATTCAAACAATTAAAATTTTTATGGATCATACCACACATACAGGAGAAACCAGTCATGGCTACTAGACAATTTCTGGAACTATATCAACTCTTACATCTGACCACCCACATCCTCACACTGCAATCTCCTTTGGTTACATGTCAGTCGCAGTTTAGTGAGAGACCAACAAAATTTCTTGTAACACCAAAGCTGAACGGAAGGCAAGGATTATGGCAGTATTCATTATCTTAAACAAAGAGACCATCCAGAAAAGTTGCAGGGGATTCCAAAGTCATCTGTATATATAGCTAGGTAGGAATAATTCATCCAAATAAATTTTGTTAAATTCAACTGATAAGGTCTGTCCCATATTTAACTGAATTTTTCCAACTTTTTGAGTAAGAACATACACTTTAATGGTAATGCATCACTTTGAACAGATTCAAACTTCACCACTGTGAAAAACGGTGCCAGTATGTAATCAAAAAAATCCAAGACTCAGTTCTAGGACTGAAGTATATAAAAAAGAAGCCTAAAGCATTAAGTTTGGACAGTTTTTATATAATTTTTATCCCAATGTACAATATCTTATTCAAAAATTAGAAAAATGCTGCAAAAGAAATTAAAATGAGACCTTGTCAACTGAATTTAACAAGACTTGTTTTACATATATATTTTAAAACCTAAAGCTTTTTCTACTTAAATAGACTGGTCCACTCACAAAAAATAATGAAAAAAACAACATTCAATTATCCTTCTTTAGACCTTCTTAGACCACAACAATTGTCAGAATAAAAAAATATTGGTTCATTAACGATTTAGAAGGAATTTCTTGTTTTTAATAAACATATCTTAAACATTTTTTTTTTTAATCATTTCACCCCGAGCAAGGCAGAAATGCCACTGATGAGCGGGGGGCTACATAACTGTAAAAAGATTAATTAGAAAAGAGTGAGGAATACAACCTAGTTAGAAAGGAGCAATAGAAAGCTGAGAAAGCAGGTGCGATGACAGATACATAGGTGGAGAGAAAGGAAAGGATATACGGGGGTGGGGAGAGAGCTAGAGTGCAGTGGTTAATAGATGAGTATTGACATTGCATTTAAATTTCTGGAGGTTGTAGCTGTCAGGAAAGCAAGAATATGGGAGCGAGTTCCACAGGTGGGAAGTGCGAGAGAAGAAGCTGCAGGAGTAGAATTGTCGTCTGCATTTGGCTAACCTAACTGTGAATGGGTGGGACCCAGTTGCCAGTCTGGTTGCACGAGTAAACACCTGTTGAGGAGGCACCAGTGACTTAAGCTCGTCCGAGCAGAAGCCATGAAAGTATTTATAGAACAGACAAAGGGAGGCCACATTTCGACAGTGGGGAAGTGGCTGCAGTCGAGCCACCAGATCAGTACCTATCACATTACAGACTCTCCTTTGGAGCCTGTTGAGAACACTGAGGAGAACGGCAGGGGCACCTGACCATAAATGGCAGCAGTACTCCATGCATGGACAGATGGTTGACTTGTATATATGCAGGATGGATTCAGATGGAAAAAACATCCTGGATCGACATAGTGACCCAACCATCTTAGCAGTAGATTTAGCTATGGATTCGGTATAGCGGTTCCGTTTGAGGTTTGAGGAGAGGGTAAGGCTGAGGAGGCATAGTGTATTGCTCTCAGGGAGAATTGCTCGGTCCATGCTCATGGGAGGCAGGAGAGGTTGCCTGTGATGGTTGACAGACAACAGCTTGGTCTTAGATGCATTGAAGTTGACAAGCCACTTCTTGCCCCAATTCACCACAGAGTGTAGATCCTGTTCATGGTCAGTAGCAAGATTATGTCTGTCCGCCATGACAGGTTTCTTACTGGTGCGGGAGTATATTGTGGTGTCATCTGCGTAGATGCCTACTTGGGACTTGATCTCATCTGGGAGGTCGTTGATGAAAATAAGGAAGAGCGTCGGGCCCAGGATAGAGCCCTGTGGGACACCAGCATTCGTGCTGTAGGATGAAGAGGCATGCCCATTCAAAATGACCTTCGTTTTGCAGTTATTTAAAAAAGATTGGATTAGATCAAGCAGGCGACCGGTAATACCATAACCCCATAGCTTGCATAGGAGGCCAGAGTGCCAAAACCTGTCAAAAGCCTTGGAGATGTCCAGAGCAATCACGCGAGCCTCATCAGACTCATCAAGGGCCTGGAGCATGTACTTCGTTACAGTTGTTAGCAAATCGATCGTGGACCTGGCAAAGCGAAAGCCGTATTGCCTGTCAGAGAAGAGTTTGTGGGCAGTAAGATGTTGAACTATTTCAGCATTTATTATAGCCTCGAACACTTTCCCGAATATTGGTAGAAGACTGATAGGGCGATAGTTCGATGGATCCGAGGGTTCACCACAATCCTTAAATACAGGAACGACTGAAGAGAACTTCCAGCATGCAGGAAAGCAGGAAGCAGAAAGGCAGTAGTTAAACAGTTTAGAGTGTAAATTCGATTCCTGGCTTTGAAGAGTTGTCAGGAGCATTTTAAATTGTGCTGATGCCACTGATATTTATGTGGGAGATCATTATATATATATATATACGACATCCACACAATAAGAATAAATAGATATTTATTTTTGCTTTATTTTACGAAAAGTATTGTCTGGCAAAATATTTTTTTTTTATATATCAAGTAAGAAAGGACAGATATATGCATTTTTAATTAGAGAATAAATTGATAAATAAACACATATTTCACATAAGCAGCTATTTGTCCATTTATTCTTTATTTAAGATAAATAAAGTGTGACACTGAGATCCAAAGGCAAATTAGCATGACCAGGGATGTATTGCAGAAGTTGAGTAGAGTACTCAGAGATAAGAAAATTTTGCTAGAAACAAAGAAGAGAGTACTGGATTGCTATGTATTGTCTGTTCTTCAATATGACAGTGAACGCTGGATAATCTCATCAAAAATGAAGGAAAAACTTGAAGCAACTGAAATGTGGTTCTACAGAAGGATACTGCAGATATCATTGACTGAGCATATGAGCATTGACGAGGTTTTGGAAAGGATGGAAACAAAAAGGAAATTAATACTGAACATAAGGAAAAGGTCAAATTCCAGCTGAATTCCTTGCATTCACTTACACGTAAATGCCCTTGGGAAAGGTATTAATCCATCTCTTCCATCCAGTTATGAGGTAAATAACAGGACAGATTGGGTTCTATAGCCTTGGCTGGCAACCAGTCCTTTGCAGAAAGCAATGGCAACTTACTGCAGGATAATCTTCTGTCCAATCAGTCATGTCTCTTTCGAGACATGATCTCCAAAGCGTTTATCACGTATGGCACTTAACTGAAGGAAAAGACAGCTGGAGTTCTTGGGACATGTAATGAGGAAGGAGAGCATGGAAAATCTGATACTCACAGGTCAGATAGAGGGAAGGAGAGACAGAAGAAAGCAGCATGTAATATATTTGACAGGCTTGAGAGAGTGGATGGCGAAGTGGGGTTTGGGTGAGGTAAAAGGAGAAAGCATGCTAAGAGCCACCAGGGATAGGGAGACATGGAAGGCCAGGATTGCCTATGTCCTGAAAAGACATGACACATAAAAGAATTAGTAAACTGCAATGTTTTTGTATGTACTTCCAAAGACAATCTCACCAAAAGGTGAAAAATAAATAAATAAGAAAGAAACTTAAAGATGCTGAACATTTTAAAAAACAAAAACAAACAAAAAACATAAATATCAATGACATAAACACCATTTCAAATGTAACATCTGTAAACAAACAAGTCATTTCTGATAACTCCTCAAAGCCCTTATCACTGTTATAAACAGGACCCCACTTTTAAATCAACTAGCAGTATAGCCCAGCATTGCTCGAGTGTAATGAAAGCTTTAAAACTAATCCATGTTCCTGAAGCTCAGACTCTTTGGATGTTGGCACGAAAGACTAAAAAGCAATAGTTGTTTCCAGTTAAAGCGAAACCGTAGACTGAAAGAAAAATGGATGCAAGTCAAATTTTGATTTCCTGGTATCGATATCAAATTTTCTGCACTATTGTAAGAACTGCAACCTTGAAACTTCTGAATATCGTTTCTTATGTCTTTGTCTATGAGTGTATCAAATTTGATTAAAATTGAACCACTCCTTCTATGACCCAATTTTTTCGATTATCGATATTTATCGGGGGTACCTTGACACAAAACCTAGCTAAGAACACTCGCAGATGCTTATAGTACAACTGTGTAAATTTTCAAGAAAATCAGTTCAGCCATTTTGGAGTCTATAGGTAACACAGACACACACACACACACACACACAGACAAAGTTCCATTTATAAATAAGTTTAGATTAGATTTAGATAATCAGTAGATAAGTTTTTCTTATCATCCTGTCCACACTTACTCCTCCCTGGTCTTTTGAACAGGAATAGAGATTTATCCCATTTTCCTGATTAGGATTTGGGGTTTCCGGTTCCTTCTAAAGTTTTTTTTTTCCTTCTCTCACTTCCATTAGCTCCTTACATCTTGATGACATTACCACCTTGCTTGGAGTGGTGCCTCTTACTCTGTAACCCTCTACCTCAAGTGACTCTTGGGTTTTGTACAGGCTGACAGGTGTTGTGGCCGAAGTAAAGTCTAAAGAATGTTAATCAGGAAAGATTATTTCAAAAAAGATTTTTTCGCTATTTTTTTTTATGAATGGACAGGCTATTTAAGTATTTCCTCCAAAGCAAGTTATGATCAAATGCTGTATTATCAGAACAACTGTAACAAGTGGGCATTTTGACTGAGAAATATGGTAATAGATAATCTTTATTTGTACATATAATATTCCCATATTTGCAAACAGGTTTCAGGTCCAATTAAATTTGGGATGAAATGATTAAAAGATTTATTTATCGCTCCAGGCCTTAAAAAAAAGAAAAAAAAAAAGAAAAAAAAAAAAGAAAAGAAAAAAAAAAAGAGTAAAAAGTCTCTTACAGAACAAAAGAAAACTGATACAGATTATATAAACACAATTGTGAGTTTATGTGCCTGTCCTTATGTTACACAATTTAAGATATATAGCTTTGAGGTTTTAAGTTCAAAATATTGAGGTGATTAGTATTAAGTAATCATGAAGAAAAACAACCGATTTCAGGATAAGGAGTTCTTGTCAGTTTTCAACTTGTAAAAGATATGATATACAAATAGTGTAACTAATAATACACAACAGACAAACAGTTTTCTGTTTAGATCCCTTCAGATGCAGAGTACAAAGTGAAGCCTCTCTCTAGATAAGCCTTATCAAAACAACAATGTTGGTGTTGCAACTAGCTTCAAGCATTCATAACTTAAGCAATGTCTGACATAGATTTCATTTTTATATTTTTAATATTTGTTTTATGCAATTCAATAACAGACATTCAATTCTCCCAGAGTGATAATTTTAGAAGAAAAACAATTAAGTCAATAATGATACACTTCAAATGATTGTATCCCACAAGAGATAACTGATAGACTAATTCAAAAGAGGATTTACAAACTGGAGATACAAACCCACTTATGGCCAAGTCAAAGCTAGGTTTATATGGTTGCTGCTGCTGCTGCTTTTCACAAAAATAGAAGATTAATTTTAGCTCTATATTGATCAAAGCAGGTGAGAGCTGCCAGAATTTTTGCCAACAACCAAGCAAGCACAACCAATATTTCTCATTTGTTGATTTGAAAAATAGAAATTGAAGTCAGTTTGCAGAGAGCTTCAGATATTATCTTTTTGGACATAAGAAGTCTTAAACAAGAGGCAAATGCAAAAAAAAGCCTTTAAACTATAACTTAATAAGTATAAATAAAAGGTAAACCAAAATTTTATATTGAAACATGAATAATACATATAGAGAAAAATATGCTGGAATTTCTTTTTTTTTTTATAAAGCTAATTCCTTCAGGTGAGAAATCCAACCAAAAGAAAGATAACCTATTTAACCTGAGAGTATTGCAGTGTGTGTGTGTGTGTGTGTATGTGTGTGTGTTATATAAAGACAAAATGAAAATTTATCTTAAGTGATGTGTTTCATCCTCTGAAGAACTTCATCAAAACAAATGTAAGAATTTTGAAAACCAATAACATTTTTGCTGTTGTATATAAATACTTGTTACAAAATAAAATCATCACATTTGCAATGACAAAGTTCCCCAGTTTTCCTTTTGTCTTTATTCATATTGTCATTTCTTTTTACAGATAGTCTATCTGAAAGTTTTACACACACACACACACATATATATATATTACTTATAATGTGTGCTATTATATATACATACACACATACATAGGTACTAAAACATTCTTGATTCAACCAAATAGAGATTAAAAAGAATCAATTTGGTTAAATTATAGGAATTGTATTAAACAGAACCTGGCTAAACTCATGTGTACACACACATATATATAATAAACATGTATACTACTTTTATTTTTTTTTTAAATTTGGGAAGTTTTAGTTTAATATTTTATTTGAATATATGGCCATATTTTTATTAGAAAATTAACATCCTTCATTATTTCTGATTTGTCAATCAAAAATCTGGTGCTAAAAACGACCAGCAAGTCCTATTCAGCTCAAGTTAACAAGGTTCAACTCTCATCTAGTTTAACCTTTTCTCCTTGAGAATTTTAAAATCATAAATTGATTATTTCAATTAGAACTTTGTGGTGTATTCTTAAGATTGATTAGATTTTTTGAAAAACTATTAAGTACTGTACATATACTCTTGCACTGACTAATCGAAATAAATGTCTCCTTAGAATATTTTACACTTTCAACTGGTGCTGTTTTTCTCTTCTGACCACATTTTCTTTTACGTTTTGGACACATGGATACAGTTTGTTTCTTCATCTTGAGGACATGACTGACAGTTGAAAGGCTGACACCAACATCCACAATCTCTCTGTAAGGTTTGCCAGTGTGTTTGTGCAGTGTCACAATTTTTGCATGCTTCCTTGGACTAACATCCATCACAAACAATGGACATAAGACAACTAATGAAACGTCAAGACAATAGTGTCTGCCCATGATAAAAACCTGATGCAACCATGGAGGATGCAATATTTTTCAAGACCAAACAAATTTCATTATACACCTCAAAAATTGATTCATATTACTGCAAATGACCTAATCTTTTGAAAAAATAGAACTCGATTACACCCTGTCACTCCAGTGGGAATAAAACTAACCATATGGTGAAAGAAAAGAAACTAAAGCAGTTATTTCAATTAAATTGCACAAGTGTATTTTTGTGTATAATCAAACTTCATGTATAGTGTGACCAGAGTTTTTGCATGAATTTTAACCCCTCCAGAAAATATAACCCAACCAATCACTGAAAATGCATTAAAAATGCATGAAATTACCTAAAAATTGAATATAATCAAATGATCTCAAATGGAATGACTACATTGAATCCATAGCTGCATCTACTGCTAAGAAGGTAGGTTCACTGTGTCAGACCAGAAAGTTTTTCTCATCAGAATCCATTAAGCACATTTATAAATTGGTCTGTGCATTGAATAATGTTGCCATATCTGGTCAGGTGCTTCTCCTATTCATCTCTAGGTTCTCAACAAAATCCATCGGACGATCTGCAATATAATTGATCCTGATTTAGCAGCTCACTTTCAGTCACTTTCTCATTGACAGTATATGGCTTCTCTGTCTTTTCTACAAGTATTTTCATGGGAACTGTTCTTACAAGCTTTTTTCACCTTGTTCCCAAACCACATGTATTTACTCATGCTACTATACTGGCATCTGGGTCCCACTCTTTTACCATTGAAATAGTTAAATCTAACCATCTCTTCTTCTTTAATAGTTTCTTTTCTCACACTTCCCATTTGTAAAACTCCTTACCATTTACTTGTTTCTCTAATAGCTACAATCTCCAAAAGTTTAAATGCAACATCAATTGAAATCTTCTGTCTCCTTGATTCCCATTCATCTCTTATTCTTTCTTTGACATTCCAAGTACTTTGTTTTTTTTCTCACTGTAAACCCCTGGTGGTCCTGCCTTGCTTGGGGTAAAATTATCAAAAAAAAAAAAAAAAAAAAAAAAAAAAAAAAAAATCATACTCAATTATATGCAATAGTAGAAAACAAGAAAAGACTGACTATTAATTGTAAGAAGATTAAATGCCTAGTGGTTAGCAAAAGTGGCAACCCAAGATTGAGTTAGGTATTTAGAGAACGGACATAGAAAATCCAGTCAGCAATTGTAGGTTTATTGAGGTTGACAGTCAAAAGGAGCCCAAAAATAGATCCAGCTTATCATAGACGATTTAAGGAAGTTGAGATTACAGCCAAGCCTTACACAAAACCAGGCGGCCTGAAAAAAAGCCATCAAGAATACACCATCCAACCAATGCTAACATGGAAACAGACATTAAACAATAATGGCGATTGAAAACATTAAAATTAAATCAGTGCAGAAATTCAACTAAGTAGTATAAGAAACGACAAATCATATTTTGAAAACATAAGAAATAGCAATATCAATTTTTCTGAATCTTAGTAAGGTATGAAGTGACTGAAAAAACATAACATTAAAAAATTTATTTACATATTTTCAGTCTACCATCTTTGTAGGAAAGATTTCAAAGCCAAATCAAGTGGCATATATGATACACATTTGAGCAATCATGTCTCAATCTATGACTAACTAAGCAGAAGATTTCCTGCAGTAAGCTGCCATTTCTTTCCGAGATGGCCTGGTTACCAACCAAGGTTATAGAGCCTAGTCTCTTCTGCTATTTAACCTATAGCTTAGAGAGAAAAGCTAGATTCATATCTTTCCAAAGGGTATTTGCACTTAAGTAAAGATAGTAAATTCAACTGGAATTTGAACTCAACTCTCCAATTTACCATTCGAATTTGTCAATCATTACACTACATTTTCTGGGGAGGATTTGCAGCTCCCAATACAAAAACAACATTCTAACATAGAAAATTCCTGGGTCAGATTGAAGAGCCTAGTTTGAATTCTAGTTGAATTTGTTGCATTCACTTATGTGCAAATACCCTTAAAAAAGATATGAATCCATCACTTCTTCTAGTTATGGGTTAAATAGAAAGACAAATTGGATTCCATAGTCTTGGTTGGCAACCAGTCTACTACAGAAAGTAATGGCAACCTACTGCAGAAAAATCTTCTGCCCAGTCAGTAATGTCTCTTTCAAGACTTGATCATTCAAATGTGTATCACGTATAGCATTTAGCTGACTGATATATGCTCAAATGTAAGACTACACTAGCCCTTTTTTTTTTTTTTTACTTTTTATAATTGTTCACCCAATACAAGGTTCACGAGAGACTCAAGGTTGAAGGTTACTAAATGAGGTTACTAGTTTGAATGTAAGAAATGCAAATTCTGAGGATATGGAGGAAAGATAAGTTGACCTTAGACCTGAGGAGGTTAAGATTTTTAGTGATCAAAGAAGTATTCACTCAGGAGTCTGTTTTACAAAATAGTGCTTCTCAGGGGTGGGGGAAACTTTCTGAATGGAACTTCTTTTTTACTAATTAAATACAAAGGGAATGGAGATTATTCATCCCAGTCTACATAGCAGAGCAGATACTAGCTGTGATCATCTGAACTAATTGAATTAATGAATGCAACTGATCAGAAGAGGAAGGAGGCAATGCAGGTTAATTTGTGAAAAACTAGATAAACAAACCAAGCATGGAAATTGACACTATGACAGCTAATGCATCAGAGGGTAAAAAATATTGAATCAAAGCCATTATCGCCTTCTATACCTACAATAAATTAGTATTAATGCCGAAGACTTCGTTTTTCTATGAGTATACCTCAAGTAACTCCTGCTGTTAGAGGTATGATTTATGAAACAACTTTATTAAAACTTGCACTAAAATAGTGACATATATAGGGGAAGAACAAATTCAACAGTTAACGGAAAAATATTAATACTACTACTACTAATAATAATAATAATCTTACTACTACTACTAATAATAATACTAATATTAATACTAATAATAATAATCTTAATACTACTAATAATAATACTATTACTACTAATAATAAGTTATAATAATAATAGTAATAATAATATTAATACTACTAATAATAATAAGTTATAATAATAATAGTAATAATATTAATACTACTACTAATAATAATAAGTTATAATAATAATAGTAATAATATTAATACTACTACTAATAATAATAAGTTATAATAATAATAGTAATAATATTAATACTACTACTAATAATAATAAGTTATAATAATAATAGTAATAATAATATTAATACTACTAATAATAATAATACTAAAAATAATATTAATACTACTACTGCTAATAATAATAATACTAATAGTAGTAATAGTATTTTAACTCCAAATGCATTTGAACTTTGTATATATCAACAACATACTAGTCCTTCATATTGAAAATCTCCATTCCAATTTATTTTTTTGTTTTTTACTAAAGTATTTTTTATGAAAAAAATGAAATAACCTAAATTTTGCGCTTCAGTATCTAAAATTTTTTTTCAGCAAGTTTTACAATTCATTTTGTCTGTTATACATTGAAAGTCAAGAGAAAGTAGGTTGTCAGTGATCAGGAATTAATTCAAGTGTTACTAAGAGTACAGTTCTGAATTTCTGGTGCAAGGAGTTATTATTTACCTCATTTACATGCAGACTATCATCCCCCATCGTTGTTGCTGTTACCACAAGGTTTCAACTGTTGTGCCCTCTGGCCTTCATCAGGTGACTACCAATCTGATCAATCTTAAGGAAATTTCAAATTGAAACTGTTATTTAACCTATGAGGTTAGATTGTTCTTCTTCTGCTATCCATATCTAGAGATATCATGTTTAATTCTTATTTAGTATTGTTCTGTTATTGCTCATCCAGTTTCTACCAGGTTCAAGTATAAACAAATGGCTAAAAATAAAAATATTAATAATAAAAAAATGTCAACTGTCAGCAATAACAATTATGAATATGGCCACAACATGCTGTCTATATTCAACAATTTAAAAAGATATTCCCATCTCTATATCAGTCAGTTAAGTGCTATACATGATACACACACAAGCAATCATGTCTCTTTCAATCCATGGCTGACTAGACAAAAGATTTTTCTACAGTAGCTTGCCATTTATTTCAGCAGTAGACTGGTTGTCAACCAAAACTTTAGAAACCAATATGCTATTCAACACATAGCTAGAAGAAAAAGGGATGGACTCATTCCTTTCCGCAAGGGTATCTGCACATAAGTGAATGCCACAAATTCAACTAGAATTCGAACTTGGCTCTCTGATTTCTCATTCGATGCCAATATCCATTGCACTACAATTCATCTCCCAATCCCAGATATAAAATAAAAATCTACATATACAGTTAACAAAAAAAATTCTTGATAGATTAGTTGAAAGTGTTTAGATCTACAGATCATTTGGACAGTTTTTACAAAATATGTCCAGAAAATAAATCAAATAATGAATACAACAAAAATTTAATAAGAAGATCAATTGCATTGCCTTGTCAATCAGGTTCAATGAAATTTGTATAAAAGTGTGATTGCTACCCAATTACACAATTATATATCTTCAAGGCCATGTCTGTTGTGTTTTGGCTCAACTAATTATATATGCTGTTCAATGATGCATTATAGGCAGTAAGGTCTATTAATTTAACCTATTGGTTATTGGGTGGGTGGTAACGGTTATGTTACAAATTATTCTAGTCTATCGGGTAGAAATACTTGTGGATCCAAATGATGTCATTTGTAGTTATTTTATAATGTTTTCATTAAGTTTATTCTTATCTATTATTGATTACTTAATTTGTTATTACATATTATTACATTTACTTGTGTTTACATACATATTCATAGTTTTTTTCATTTGTTTATTTAGATTTTTTGTTTATATTATTTTTCTCAGTGTTGGTTATCTTATTTGTTAAGTCTAAAGTATCTTACAGTATCTGCATTGTATATAGTGCATGTTTTCGTATTTTTTATGGTGGTATTTTACAAGGTGTTAGTTTTTCAATTTTTAAATATTTGTTTTCATGTCTGCCTTTTGAGAAGTTCTGATTGTTTGTTTGGTAATTTTGTTTATTCGAAAAGCTTTTATAATTTACAGTTTTGAAATTTATTGTTGTACTCTGATACTGTTTTATTTATTTTTCCTGATATTTTTGGTGTAATTTGGTTTTTGTTTTTAACTTCTCATATATGTTAAGAAAGATTTGTGCTGTTTGCATATTTACTATCTGTAAAGGATATTTTGTGTGCATACTTTCTCTACTTCCAGGGTCTTTCAGGTACTCCAATATATATTTTTGTACATTATTTGTTGATTTTACGGTAGCTTGACATATAGTTTTGCAAGCAAATGACATTTAAGGGACTTTCATTCTTTGCTCTGCAGTTACAGGTGGGTTTGATTTGTGTAGGTAGCTTGTTGGCTATTCTTCTGTTGTGTCATATTGTGTCATGTTCTTGATACAACATAGATTTTTGTCAATATTCACATATAAACCACACAGTATGAAAATTCTAGCAAGAAAGAAATACCATATGGTTCAACCCACTATACAACAAAAATATAAAATGAAAAAATATTCATTAAACTTGTGCACCCCCAATCAAGCACTCTCCACATGATATACAATAGAAATACAGTAAAAATCAGCTATAGTTGCACTGAGAACTTAATAGCTATTAGCATAATACAACAGACCTTACTACACATAATGCACCATTTACCAGCATAATATAGTCAAGCCAAACACACATGGCCTGAAGACTGTTCAACAAGAAACACATTGTCATTGCTTTGTGTTAACTCAGTGTCCACTTTTATATTTTTGGCAACTAAGTGTCACTATTTTACTATTGAACTAGCTGAATGCAACCACCACTTCTACTCTAACAGCTTTTTTCAGGATTCCAACCCGTGGAACTATCTTCTGATTTTATGCTTCCCTGATAAATGCAATCTTCAAAATTTAAATGCATCTTCTTGAACCCTGTTCCTTTTTTGTCCTTTCCTCAATTCTCCCCATTCTCAGTTTTCTCATCCAGTAACACCTGTCATTCTAGTAGCATTACCACTTGGGGTGAAAGGATTAAAAAATATTTACATTGGCTCTGTCTCTGATATTGAGCAAGTTTATCCATAAATATAGCATATCTTTAAACTATATCTTTATCATATATTATTTATTTTCAGTTTTTGCTGAAGAGTTTCCTATATGAACAATGTCTTAATACTGTAAATTTGGCAAACTGCAATAAGTAATGGCAACACAGAATGATTACTAAAAGTAAGATACACATAAAAACAGTTTAAAAATAAAAAAGCTGAAACATTGTAACAAAGAGACAACTACAAAAACACTCATTTGAATAATTCATCAAATTAATAATTTGTAGTCAAGTAACATTTAATGCCTTCAGTGATCACTACCCAAATTTAGAATATTAAAAAAAAAAAAAAAAAAAAAAAAAAAAAACCTGCTCAATTGAATCTTTCTGGAAAATTAAATCTTAAATATAAATGTGTTCTTTTGCTGAAGAACTTGTTTGTTGAGTCACTTGACTAGTGTTCTACTTTTAATAAGACATGGACCAAGGCAATGTTTACAAAAGTTTATGTATAATTTGTAAAAAAAAAAAAAAAAAAAAAAAAAAAAATTATTCTCATGAAAAGTACCTTCTTAAACATTTGTATCCACTACATATGTTTATAGTAATGATTATACAAGTTAATGCATAAATATAACCTATCTTAAAACCATATATATATATATATATGTGTGTGTGTGTACAATGGTTAAATTGTTGCCTAAATTACACAAAAATGAAAATAACACCTCATTTTAACAAATAGATTTATCAAAATTACAAAAAAATATCTTGAAATACTGAAGAGTAATTTTATTCAATAAAATCCTCATTAGCTTGATGACTTCAGAATCTCCTGCATCTCTTTTGGACGGTCTCCTTGTTGGTGAATGCTGCCATAATCCTTGCATCTAGCTCATCTTTAGTCTTACAAGGAATTTTGTTGGTCCCTTACTCAACTGTGCCCCATACATAATAATCAATGGGTTTTCAGTCAGGGAAGTTAAGTGGTAAGGTGTGATGTGGTCAGAGATATTATCTGACAGACATGGTTGGGTTCCCCTGCTTGCATGGCACGGAGCAGAGTCCTGTGGCCAAACAGAGTCTTCCAGCAGCCACCCTCTTGACCCAGGGCAGCATTACCTCTACAAGGCACTTTATGTATGCCTGTGTAATTTTTTCTGTGTTGAGTCTGAGATGAATGGAGGCGGCATAACATTGTCATCACTTCATAATCCCCATTAGTCTCATCAAACCCTTTTCAAATCCTCTGCACTGTCCTCAGATTAACACTGTAGGGATTAAATAAAAATACAAAATAAAATAAAAATCACTAAATAAAATAAAAATGTAAAATAAAATAAAAGTGCGAAATAAAATAAACATGAAAATCTCCCAGGAGTCCTCTGACAGGAAAGACAATTGATGCATGCGCAAAAAGAGAGGTCCCCTGGTGCCAAAAATAAACTCGATCTCTTTCTCTGTTGGACTTTGGATGGTAAAGACGTGCCAAACTGTTCGAGAAGGAATTTGCCCAACAAGAGGTCGTTTGAACCAAAAATAAAATCAGTGTCCAAACTGTCCCTCTAGTGTCTCTGTATCTTTCCTCTTCTCTTTGCCCATTTATTTCAGTGACAAAAGCCACTCAACAAGTTTTGGATGTTTAGGCGAAAGAACCAACCGAGCAGTAATAGCCATAACGTTCCATAACACTCAAACTTTCTGAAATGTTCATATTAGAGTTACAGGCATAAATTTCAAGCAGTGCAACATGCTGTTTCCAAACTTTTGGCAGAGTGAATTGCATCATGTGGCTTTTTTTACTCACAGATGATGCCCAACAAACTATACTACACTGTGTATTCCACAAAATCAAAAACAAACAAGTATGCATGAAATTAAAAATATAGAACAGCAATAGTTTACTCATCACACCTTGTATTTATGTGTGTGTGTGTGGGAGAGGACACAGGGTTCATGTGCACATTAACGAGGGATGCTGGTAATTGATACTGAAATCAGCTAGATAAAAATAAAATTTTAAAAAATTCAAAATGTAAGATTTCCAGTATCACTTGTTCATGTACATATGCAAGTGTAATCACACCAACATAACAAATTTTGTCTAATGAAGTGCTAAAGGACAGTGTGTGTCACAAGAAACATTTTCACTTTCATTTTCCATATATATATATATATATATATATCACACACACACACGTATTATACGATGTTGATGGCATGACTCAGAGTTTAATGAGTTACACAATCATCAGATGTATATTACGAACTGACCATTTAAGAAATATGGATTTAAGTTCATTCAATATTCATGGGAGTTAAATCTTATAATGTTATGGTACTATTTCTTTAATTTATCAAGGGTAAAATTTGAATAAACAAAAATTACATAGAGATGAAAAATTTTAATTAAAATACAGAGAGATGAATTCAAAGAGGCATAATTTATAATTATTAATAGTAATATTTGTGAGTAAAAGAAAGGGGGAAGTAAGAGAGTGAAAAAAAAAAGACTAATGTATGGAGGAATCTGTATCAATCAGGATCTAAGAATTTAAGTATTTTTTTTTCTATGGCAGCAAGTGGTCATTAATTCATTTTTTTTGTTAAGTAGATTAAGTTTATTTATATGATTTAAGATGACCAGTTTTTCAAAAGACATGTTACATTTTTCTTCTTTTCCATTATAAGAATGGGTTTTAGCAATGATATTCCAGGTAATAATTAGGTTATTTTTGTGGTTTTTTAATTTCCAATAATATATGGATAAAGCAGTATTTTGCTGTATTTACTGTTGTTTAAAGACAATGTGTGATTATTGAAATAATACTGCCATATATTAGCAGTTGCTCCAAAATAGAATTTAAAATCATCATCATCATCATCCAAATGGATACAAGTTCTATAGATAATACTTTCAGACATACACTGACCTTTCAATGAGCAAGCTCTGTTTATACTACATTGACCACTGTTTTATTAACACCTTAATAATACTTTTATACATTTGTATATTTGTTAATTCACATATATATAACTCAGCTACAAAGAACATTGCCAATCAAACAAGTCTGAATAGTACCTTTAAGGAAAATTTTTGTCACTGTAAATTCTTAAAATTTTATATCTGCTCAGTTTCATCTCCAAATGTCAACAAAGCAATTTCTAAAGTAATGGATTTTTTTAATTTATTAATCCGACAGATTTTTATCACTTAAATGTTACTTTTAGTGGATACCCACCTTAAAGTAGACACTCTGTTTTTTGTTTGTTTTTTCAGATGATATATTATGTAGATGCTCCATTTTTTTTTTTTAAATAATATATTTATTAATATCTGTTAGTTGATCTAAATATTTGAAAAATCTTAGAGAAATATATGTACCTACTGACAGAATTCAAACCTGCTTCATCTTTGGTAGGAGATAAAGCTTCTAAAAAATTATATAAATTATGAAAAAGAAGGATGAAAAATTAAAGTTTTTTTTTTTTTTTAATCAGATCACCCCAAGCAAGGCGGTAACGCCACTGATGTGCAGGGGGCTATGTAAGAGTGAATAGATTGGAAAAGAGAAAACCAGAAACCGCATCCTAAACAGGAAACAAGGGATGAGCCTCTTCACCTGTTCAATAGATGTGGGTGGAGTGTGAACCGGGTGATAGTTTAGTCTATCTACTCAAATTGAAAAAAAGAAAAAAAAGAAAAGAGTGAAAAGATTGGAAAAGAGAAAACCGGAAACCGCATCCTAAACAGGAAACAAGGGATGAGCCTCTTCACCTGTTCAATAGATGTGGGTGGAATGTGAACCGGGCAATAGTTTAGTCTATCTACTCTAATTAAAGTGAAAGATAGATGAAGAAATAAGAGTAAAGATGAACGATAACATAATAAGCCTATGTTCTGGAAGAGGCTGTAATGATGCTACTACTTGACATTGAGGACAGACAGCCGTATTTTTGACAGGGAGCAAGACATATTAATGAAATTGGCAATAGGAGAAAAAAATGATGTTAAACAAGTGAACATTATTTCTGTGTTTGCTGGCCAGGATTAACTCAACAAAAAGAACTGAATTAATTCACTGAACAATGAATGTAATGACGGCACTTGTAATATTGTGCACTTATGCAAATGTGTTCCTTTATTGTGTGGAACATGAAAGGGAATTATTATTTATCTGCAACTGAATGGGGTTAAGGGTATCTGAGCAGCACGAGACTTTCCAAGTCTTGTTGACAAAGAGAGATGGACATATTTTGCTTCAGAGAAAAAACATTTCTGCCATATTTTCACGAGAGCTGATGAAAACTGTTATGTTGAATGTACAGTACATTGTGAAATAAATACAGACGACGTAATAGTATAAAACAGGTGTATTACCAGGAAGAGAAGTATTTACAAAAGATGTGGTAAGTCAAATACCGAACAAGGGTTTAGTAGAACGTATTGTTGAGACATAAGAGTTGACAAATAGAACACTTCCGGTCCAATACCGGAAATACCCAACTGACTTGTTCACTCGGCTTACTTCCTCGACTGACTTCCGAGGTCCTCTTCGAAGTATCATCACTACTACTTTATGTAGTGCTTAGAACAGTCCATTACTGTAGAAAAAGGTGGAGAGCGCCCCAACACAAACATTCAAATAAAAATCCCTCATTGAAGAGAAAAAGGTTTTATTAATTATATTATTTGTTTCTATGAGGACATCCTGAAAAATCCATGGTCAAACTCACTTCTACAAATGATGAAATATTTTTTAAGGAAAGCCTTCTTGATTGAAGAAAGATTTTTTAGCACTTATTTGCATACAAAGTTTGCCAGGAAAACATCTATTTTGAATGTCTCAAGAAATTGTTGCATGACCTTTATGCAATTCAGCAACCAATCAGAGCATGTACAAATGCTCTCCCATGGAGTTACTCAGTTGGCAGTGACTTGCTACAGAATGATCAAGTGTAATATGATGTCCACTAAAAATATGTATGCACACTTCAGGAAAGAAAAAACTTGTATCAATTTATTCAGGCATCGCAAGATTAATACAAGTTACCTTTGGACTCTACAATGACAAGAGATTCACAAAATGGTGGCATTTAGCTTTCAGACATTTATCAGTAAGCCAAACTACTGCTTGCAAAAAGTTGGCCAAAGTGTTCGGGGGGGGGGCTATGCTGTACATGCATTTTCAATTTCTTGTCTAAAAGTTAGCCAATGTAGTCAGCTTTCTGTGATACGTATCTTTTAGGATCCCCAATACAAAAATGTCTAAAAACTATGAAAAGCTAGTTTTTTCTTTCCTGAAGTATGTACATACTTTTGGTCAGACTCAGGATATAACTTTACCATTCCCAGTAAACTTAGGCAGAAAAAAAAAAGTAAAATGCTGAAAAGCACAAGAGTGTCCAGTCAATTGCCATTTCAAACTGAAAAACATCAAGAACTGTATCAAGAATTTCCGCAGTAGATGTATTTTTTTAATGACTGGACAGATCAGGTTCTAACTAGATTAGAAATAAATTAGTCCAAAGTTATATCCTTGCTTCTCTGAGTCATTAATAATTATGAAGATGATACAGCATATCTTGGTTTTTGTTGTTTCATGAGGAAAAAGAAATCTTGCTACTGCATCAATCAATGAAGGTTGACTGCAGTCAGGATCACAGTTACTGTAAACACCACAGTTCTTTCATTAGCTGCATAGTACATACTTTCCCAGGGCTATATATAGCTGAGAATTCAGTTCAGAGTTGTCCTTCTCCTACATTGGTTGCCACCCAAGCCTGAAAAGCCAGTCTGCTATACTATTTACCCATAGTTGAAGGTTTTGAATTCAAAATTGTCCTTCTCCTAGACAGGCTGTCGCCCAAAGTTATAAAACCCAATCTGTCTTGCTATTTACTCATAGCTTGGGCAAGGGAGATGGATTCATATCTTTCTCACAAGTATTTGCACATCAGTGAATGTAACTAATTTGACTTGAATTCAAACTTGGCCTTCAATTCCTCAACAGAAATCACTATCCATTACCCCAGTATGTCTTCTCATACTTGTAAAATATTGTAATATATTAATACTATACTTTTAATTTATTTGCACTATTGCTCTCATCTTTATTACAGATGTCATCAACAACCTTTCAGCCAACTACCATCTGGGTATTGTCAGGTGTTTTTTTTTTTTTTTGATGATTTGGGATATCTGGATTTATTAAGTTATTCTGCCTCTATGATGACTGCTTGTTTTTTTTGTTTTTTTTTTCCTGTCAGCTGTATACAACAGCTTTCTAAGATCAATGATTAAATGCAGTTTCAAACAAATGCACCCTGTTGGTCTTAGAGAGGACTTTTCTTCTTGAAACCGTGTGGACTGATACTACAGAACCACAAAGAACAGAAACCTCATCACTTTGTGGACTTTCAACAGTGGCAACAACTAAAATGGATAACACGTATGATTTGAAAATAAAATAATAACAACTAAGATGTTGCTATTCCACACCAATCCCAACATAAGCTTAGGAAAGAAGTCCCCCCCCCACACACACACACCATTACGACTTATACTGGAAATAGCAATAATACTGGACTTGGGAAACTTATTTTCCTGAAAAATTGTTTTAATAGAAAGATTCTGTAAATTTCAACCAAATTTAGCAATAAATGGCAAATATTTCTTTATAAATAAAATGGCTAATATTACCATGAGGCTACACTTTGATCCCAATCCAATGATCAGGACATGAAGAAATGCATAACTCAAGTGGCACAGGTAGGATCATTGAATGCCAAATGTTTTCTTATAAAGAATTATCTAATATTATCATTACCATTCTACAACTTTCTTCAAGTGTTCAATTGGTGAGGAAAGTGAGGGACTCCACCTTTTTTTTTTCTAACTAAATTCCTCTATTTCTCCATAGATTGCATACCTGAAGAAATTTTTTTTAGATAGGTTGCTCATTCAAAACGATGTTAACATGATCAAAGAATCTTTAATAAAAGAATTTCCTTACCATGGTATTCTTGAACAATTGAAATTGTGTTGATGTTAACATGGCAATATTTTGGATGATCCCTTCTGCAGCCTTCTTCAGAGAGAAAGACAAAATTTTATCCTCACACACACACACACACACAAAAATAAATAAATAAATAAATAAAAAGAATAAGAAAATGGGTCATAGCACATGGCCATTTTTAAGCGTGGGAACTAACACACATTTTTGTATAGGCAGATAAAAAAATCTAACCAGTACTGTCAACATATTTTCACAGGTGTCAGAAAACGCCCACTGATCCTACCCTGTTAATGCAATGAGGGCTGGGCAGAAGATTATCCCACAGTCAGTTGCCATTACTTTCTATGGTAGATTGGTTGCCAGCCAAGGCTAGAGAACCCTGTTATTTAACCCATATCTGGAAGGAAGAGATGGATTAACACCTTTCCCAAGTAAGTGAATGCAGGGAATTCAAATGCAATGCGAACTCAGCTCCCAGATTTTTCATTCTTAGCTAATATCCGCTGAACCACAACACACTTCCGCAAATTACTACATTACCTAAATAGTTAAATTTCTGTATCTGCTGGATTTTGACATCATCAATTGACACGTTTGACCATATATTGCCGATAACCATAAATTCTGACTTTTTTTTTTTTACAGTTATTTACCATTCATTTACACAAAATCATTAAGAAAATTACTCGCTATTTCCCCATTATCCCTCCTACCTGAAAGTGTCAAATTCTCCAAGTTGTCCTTCCTTATTATGGGTTTCAAAAAGTTTCAACTATCACTTTGATTCTAAGTATATAAAAATCCTTTTTTAACTTTCTTTAAAACTTCCCCATGGCCTGCATGCTCCATCAATGACATTTTCAGCATCCTTCTATAAAACTACATCTATTGTCTTCATTTGTGAGAAAATTGGCCAGCATTCACTGTCATATAGGAAGATTGATATCACATAGCAATAAAATAAATAAGAATTTTCTTAATTTCTAACAAAATTTTCTTTTTTCTTAATACTTTAGCTTTGGAAAAGCATTTCTTGCTTTACAAATGTGCCTTTCCATCACCTGTTAAAACACTTCCCAGATGGTTGAATTTCAGTATAGCAACAATATAATAGAGTTATAGAGAGTTTTGCTGCAGCAAATTCAAACTATTTATTCAAACACATGAATCAAGTTATGCAACTTGATAAAGACCAAACATAAACAGTGATATGGGTAATGTTTAAACCCTCCTCCGTTCATCCTAGAAAGACTGGTTGTGTGCCAAATTTTATAAAGAGTAAAGTAAACATTTTAATGCATATAAAAAAGTGTTAAGATAAATAAAGAAAAAAATATTAGAATACTCACTCGAAAGAAAATAACCATAAAATGAGAAACAGGTTTTACACCAATTGAGACACTTGTGGAACAAAAAAAAAAAATGCATTTGCTTCTGTGGTTTATAATTTAGTAGCTGTAGGTTAGTAAAATGAAGTAGAAAAAAGAATGGATCTGAAGATTCCCTCATTTACCCACTTATTTATTAGTTTCTTCATAACATCAAAAATAATGGCATCTACGTAAATGATATTTTCATTCCTCACTATTACTAGATTTCCACATGTTAGCCTTTAAATATGTCTTCCCACTTATTGTAGTACTCTACTCTTTCATGGAGTCAGTCTTTCCACCTCACAACTTGATAAACATCTTTGAACAACTGACCATTCTTATAAAAAACATTATCACTTTATTGGTTACAATCTAATGAGAATGACTGCTACAAACATCCCCTGCCCAAATTTATAGACTAATCCCAAAGATACATATGGCTTGTGGCCATATCACATCAAAACACCAACGCACTCCTTCTTGGTCTTTTTAACAGGAGTAGAGGTTTATTTTGTGTCTTGTTTAGGATTAGGTTTCCAGTTCCTTCTAAATTCTACTTCAACTCCATACTTCTAATGTCTCTGCCTAAAACTCTGACCTTTTATTTACCATTTATTGATATTTTTTCCTCAATAGGAGTAGATAAGTTTGTCTACTGTTCAATTCACACTCCTCGTCTTTTGAATGAGTAAGGATTCATCCCTTGTTTCTCATTTAGGATTGGTTTCTAGTTCACTCTAAAGATTTTTCCATTTTTTTTTATTTTCACTTCGACTGACTCCCTTGAATCTTAGTGGCATTATCTCCTTGCTTGGAGTGGTGCCTCTTACTGTGTAACTATCTCAAGTGTCTCTTTAGCCTTATACAAAAAAAAATTCTCAAACATTCACCAATCACGTATGATGCCAAAAAGAAATTAACAGATTTTATTGAAAATCCAATTTTATTTATTATCATTTTAAGAGTATATATTTATTGCATATACCTGTTTGAGTAGACAAACTGAGTTTATTTATTTATTTATTTTTTTTTTGACAGTGTAAATAATTTACATCTACCAGCCTATTCATTCAAAATCCTTAATAAAGAAAATATGATTTTTGACAATGCTTAAATCTGCATCCCCTTTTCTTCCCAAACATTTCTGGCTTGCTGCCCACTGTGTAATCCCATCGCCACAAAAAAAAATAAATAAATAAAAAAATTTTACAGACAACCTTTGATTGAATTTTCTTGGTATTAAGTATCGCATGCCAAATGTGTATCTTAGTATTTCCCATCATAATTGTGATATAAACAAGATACACTGTAAAGTGAAGGCAAGATGCACTTCAGGTACAATGGGTGTGGTGTATATTATGGTTTACATGTGCCATTGCCACCTTCTGGCTGCCCGATTTTTTTTCTAATGACTCCCTGTATCTTTCCAAACTCCTCGTGATTGGAGGAGTACTGCCCACTTTAGGAATCAATAGACTAAGTGAACCGTGTTGGGTTGTGAAAGCTTTTTCATGTCTGAGAAGTCTAAAAGTATAATGGGTCAGACAACTTCCCCAATAAGAAAGTTTCCAATTTGAACCTTGCCAGAAGGCATGTTTTTTTTTAACTCTTGATCAAAGCAATATACATAATTTTATATAATTAAAAAAAAAATAAGAAAAAAGTATTGGGTTGTCTACTCAAGTGCCTGTATCCATTAAATTTTCAAAGTAATAAAAAAAAAATAATAATAATGAATCCTATTCCTTTTCTTATTCTACAAGACAAAAGTCAAATGGATAAAACAATATAACTTTTTTTTCTGAACATGCAAAAACAGATATTGATATTTATAAAAAAAACTTCATCTCACACAAGGCCACACCTGTATAACACCCAGTAAGAATCTGGTTCACTGTCATAGCAATGAAGTTCTGTTTAGTTAACTTGGTCTAACAGAGCCATTATAAGGATATAGTCAGAATCAGACTTTTAAAACTAGCCTGTTTGTTTAGCAGCATATCAACTCCTCATAGGTCATTTAATGCTGAAATTTAATTTTTTTTTCTTTAGAATATTAGTAATATCAGTAATATTAATAGAGCATTAGTAATATTAGTAATATTTTGTATAAAAATGTACTGCTGGGAATTTTTTTTTTTTATATGAAAATGTGTGGCTTGTATTTTTATACCTCCATAGCATTTTGACCCCACTTTTTGGATGGTTAATTATTTGCCCATAGTTGGGACCCTAAAAGTTGCTACCACCCTAGGTCAGGGTGAATCTGGTGGATCAGTAATTAAGAGGTGGTTCTATGCTGTTTAAAACCTCCTGATTAGAGACTTGCTGCAAAATGTAGTTTATCATAATCTCTAGGACACTATAAAGATAACTAAACTGACCTGTAAAATGAGCTTTTTAAATACTGCACTACAATAGGATCCAATGTTGCGAGTCAAAAAACTTAGAGAACAAATTAAAAAAATGTTTACTTGCCCTACCACATAGTTTCCAGTATATCCTTCAAAAGTAGGTTCTTCAAACTATGTGCTCATGGTTCAAAGACTGAAAGCAAGTTGCATGAACCATAAGAAATTTTAAAGAAAAAAAAAACGAAAGAACTTATTATTATTCTTGTTTTTATGATGAAAATAACCTATTTTTTGTTATACTGGCCATACACTAAGCAAAGAAACTGATGCTCAGTTGATAGGACGCATGTTCTTTTGCTTTTCATATCTAAGGGTGTCACTTGACATTTGATATAAAGGTAGAGATAAATTCAACTTCAGCTGAGAGGTTATTCTTGACACATAAGCAAAATAAAACTTGTTTGTGATTCTAGATAAATATTTATTATGGTGAATGATAATTTTTAAGAATTGTTTTCTCTTTTTTAGAAGAAGATTGGTTGTTGGCTGTTTTGTTTTTATGGCATATCAACCCCAGCGGGTCATTTATTGCCAACTAAATTTTTATTTATTTATTGCTGATAATACCTTTTTCTTTCAACAATTTATTGTTGTTTTTATATAAGTTTTGTGTCTAGTAATACTTTTTCTTTTCGATTATCATGATTCATTGGGATTTGTTTTTAAGGGCAGGGTCTCCAAGTCCTACACTGTTATTTAACCCATACCTGGAGGGAAGGGACGAATACCTTTCCCAAAGATACCAGTGATTAAGTGAATGCAGGGTATTCAACTGGAATTCGAACTCAGCTCACCAATTTCTCTTTCCGAGCCAATATCCAAAGCATCACAACACACATCCGTCACTAAACGCTTACAGCACCTGGTATTCCCAAGCAGTCACCCATCTAAGTACTGACCAGGCTCAATGTTGCTTAACTTCAGTGATCGAGCGAAACAGAACAATCAAAACTAATCACCCAGACATCATGATCAGAGACCACAAAAACAGAATATGTTTTCTTATTGATATGATAGTTTCTACAGATTGTAATGTATCTTTGAATATCTTAATTTTAAAAAAATCCTATCAAAATCCAAGAACCTTGAAATCAAAATCTCAAAAATGTGGCACATGGGGATGTCAGTAATTCTAATTGTAGTTGGAGCCCTCAGTTTGATTAAAAAAAAGTTCTTATCAACACATTGAAAGAATTCCTGGTAATCCAAGCTTTAAAGAAATACAAAACGTTGTACTCCCAAGTTCAGCTCACACTTTGCAGAGTGCTTTATGTATATAAAATGTATGATCTTAGGGTTTTTTTGGTGGGAGGAGGTTCAAGCAATGCTTAATGGAAAATGCCATGATGCCATTTCTGACCTTAGGTTTCTGGTTGGGGCCTAGAAAGAAATGAGTATACACCAGAAATCAAAGGAAATAAAATAATAATGAAATTCATCGGATACAACCATCTTTACTGACAAATTCTTGGAGAACTATCGCCCTGATATGACATGAGTATAAGAGAAACCATGATTAGATTTGGATAGACATGGGATAAGCATGCCATGAAAGTACTTCTATGTTTCATGTCCCTTCAGAACATAGAAAGTTGTGGAGAGTCATGATTGCCTATCTTGTTTGAATCTTAATTTTTCTGCATTTGCAAATCTCTTCCCATTCACACAAGATCATCAAGTAAGTAGCTTGCTGCTTTCCCCTATCTCGCTTGCCCTTAATGTACTCTGAGTTTTCCAAGCCCTCCTTCCTCATAACATGTCCAAGGAATTTCAGTTATCTTTTCCCAATTTTGAGTACAAGGTTTTTCCTTGTTGTTTATTTGGATGTGTGTTTGTGGTGCAGTGGATATCAGCTTAGAATGAGAAATCAGAGAGCCCAGTTCGAATTCCACTTGAATTTATTGCATTCACTTATGCGCAATACCCTTTTGAAAAGGTATTAATCTGTTGCTTCTCCCTCCAGCTATGGATTAAATAGCAGAACAGATTGGATTCTATAGCTTTGGTTGGCAATCAGCCTACTGCAGAAAGTAATGGCAAATTACTGCAGGAAAATCTTCTGCCCAGTTAGTCATTCATGTCTCTTTGAGACATGATCATCCAAATGTATATCATGTATGGCACTTAACTAGACTGTTGTTTACTTACTCTGCCCATGGAATTTTCAATATTCTTCTGTAGAACCATATTTCTGCTGCTTCCAGTTTTTACTCATCCATGAAGAAATTGTCCAACATCCACTGCCATATAAGTAGATATCACATAATAATCCATCATTGTTTGTTTTTTTGCTTTCTAATTAAGTTTTTCCATTTCTCAGCATCTTGCTTACTTTTAGAATGCCTCTTTTGTTACTGAGATCTGAACAATCACTGGAGTATCACATTTTCTTCCAGATATTCTTCCCAGATATTTCAACTACTGCAACTGCTTTATCTTGATATTACCAATTCATAACTCACATCTTGGACTTTTTCTCTTTCTGATGACCATACTTTCTGTTTTACAGTTAATAATTAGTTTTTTTCTTGCTTTATTCTACCAACCTGTCTCAAAGGTTTTATAGTTTCCTTTCCAAGTTGACCATCACACAATGTTATCTGTGTATTTTATATTTTTGAGAATATGAACACCGAAAATAAATTCTGGTAGGGTCTCCCTCTCTCTCAGGATATCATCACTGTAGAGGTTGATTAAATCTGGAGAGAAGACACATATGTGTTTTAATCCCCTTTCTATTTTGATGTATTTTTATCCATATTCAGGTGGCTTGCTCTCAGTATAAGTTCTGGATTATTCTAACATCTTTTCCAAATAGGTCTAGTTTTCCCAGCCATTCAAATAGAGCCTTGTGCCATACTTTGTAAAGGTGCATTTGCAAAATCTATAACATATATGAGTACGAATTTTCTGTACCTTTACTGATATCTCTGATCATTAATATCACATTTCTTGTTCTATTATCCTTGACAAAACAACAATGTTCCTTCTGCTTTGCATCATTATTTTGGTTATGAGGCTTCACTAAACTGATTACCCTGTAGAGTTTGCCTTGAAAATACAGAGATACAAAAAACCTGGCAGCACAAATTAGAGAAATGTACCAAGCATTAGTTCAAGTTGTCCCTTTAGTGATTGGCAAACTTGGGACTATTTCCAAAAATCTTTCTGCCTTGTAACACACCTTGTGGATACCAGGCCTCATTAGGAAATACACAGGTGGCAGAAGTGTTGTTGTGCTCTAAGCAGTAGGTAGGAGCTGAGATATTACCCAGATGAAATATCTAAAACCTGGAGAGGATATTAGAATTAATTTTTAATTTTTATTTTGTCTGTTTTGCTCTTTATTTGCTAACTGCACTCCTTTCACACAAAACTCTGGTTGGGACCTGGAAAGAAATGAGTATACATCAGAAATCAAAGGAAATAAAATAATGAAATTTGTGGGATATGAACATCTTTACTGAGATGCCCTTGGAGACCTGATATCACATGAGCAAAAGAGAAGCCATGACTAGATTTAGACAGACCCGAGTAGGATTAGTACCCCGAGATAAGCATGTACTGAACTGTTACGTAATATCAGTCCTCCTATATGGCAGCAAATGCTGTATGATCTCCTCAGAGATGAAGAGACCAAGCTGCTGAAATGTGGTTTCTAAAAATAGATGCTGAAAATACCATTGACTGAACATGTAAGACAAATTATTAGAGAAAACGGAGGAAAAAAGACACATACTTAAAATCAGAAAGAGGCAACTGAAATTTCTAGGTCACATAATGAGAAAAGAGAACTTAGAAAATTTGACACTCACAAGTCATATCATCAATGATCTGAGGAACAGAGCTAAACAGCCAAAAACCGACCTAACAAGCAAGAGTAAATGAATAACAGAACATTGTTTAGGAAAAAGACAAAATTTCTAATAGTCTCAAAGGATATGAAATTGTAGAGAGTCACAACTGCCCATTTTCTGAAGGGATATGTCACATAGAAGAAAAAGAATGTTAAATATATTTTCTATCCAACAAAAAATACTTATATGAAAAAAAAAAAATTTCAACCTAAAGAAATTCTAACTAATTTATTTTTTCAAGATGTATACTTTTATGAACAGACTTCACTTTTTTATGTCAAGAAAATTTTACTTTGCAAATAGATTCTAGCTGAATAATTCTTTGAGACGGGACCTGGCAAAACATTATCTGTAATAATTAGAGAGATTCTGAGCAAGAAAGAAATGTCAGAAATTAGGTATATACTGAACTAGGACATGAAAACTGCATTCTGAAAAGGTTAAAAAACTTATCACAAATCATTAAATTAATATCCAAATCTAAATAAATTGTATATGAACATATTACTTTTTTGACAGCATTATCCCATCAAAAAAGTGTTAATAACTGAAAATAATATTAAACCACAGCAGATGTCATATATAGAAGTAATTATGGATACATTAAATCATCCAGTCACTCGTCGGAAGAAATTACAGACAGTATTAAAATCATCCAGTCACTCGTCGGAAGCAATTACAGACAGGATTAAAATCATCCAGTCACTCGTCGGAAGCAATTACAGACAGGATTAAAATCATCCAGTCACTCGTCGGAAGCAATTACAGACAGGATTAAAATCATCCAGTCACGCATCGGAAGCAATTACAGACAGGATTAAAATCATCCAGTCACACGTCAGAAGCAATTACAGACAGGATTAAAATCATCCAGTCACGCATCGGAAGCAATTACAGACAGGATTAAAATCATCCAGTCACGCATCGGAAGCAATTACAGACAGGATAAAAATCATCCAGTCACGCATCGGAAGCAATTACAGACAGGATAAAAATCATCCAGTCACGCATCGGAAGCAATTACAGACAGGATAAAAATCATCCAGTCACGCATCGGAAGCAATTACAGACAGGATAAAATCATCCAGTCACGCATCGGAAGCAATTACAGACAGGATTAAAATCATCCAGTCACGCATCGGAAGCAATTACAGACAGGATTAAAATCATCCAGTCACGCATCGGAAGCAATTACAGACAGGATTAAAATCATCCAGTCACGCATCGGAAGCAATTACAGACAGGATTAAAATCATCCAGTCACGCATCGGAAGCAATTACAGACAGGATTAAAATCATCCAGTCACGCATCGGAAGCAATTACAGACAGGATTAAAATCATCCAGTCACGCATCGGAAGCAATTACAGACAGGATTAAAATCATCCAGTCACGCATCGGAAGCAATTACAGACAGGATTAAAATCATCCAGTCACGCATCGGAAGCAATTACAGACAGGATTAAAATCATCCAGTCACGCATCGGAAGCAATTACAGACAGGATTAAAATCATCCAGTCACGCATCGGAAGCAATTACAGACAGGATTAAAATCATCCAGTCACGCATCGGAAGCAATTACAGACAGGATTAAAATCATCCAGTCACGCATCGGAAGCAATTACAGACAGGATTAAAATCATCCAGTCACGCATCGGAAGCAATTACAGACAGGATTAAAATCATCCAGTCACACATCGGAAGCAATTACAGACAGGATTAAAATCATCCAGTCACACATCGGAAGCAATTACAGACAGGATTAAAATCATCCAGTCACACATTGGAAGCAATTACAGACAGGATTAAAATCATCCAGTCACACATCAAAAGCAATTACAGACAGGATTAAAATCATCTAGTCACACATCAAAAGCAATTACAGACAGGATTAAAATCATCCAGTCACACATCGGAAGCAATTACAGACAGGATTAAAATCATCCAGTCACGCATCGGAAGCAATTACAGACAGGATTAAAATCATCCAGTCACGCATCGGAAGCAATTACAGACAGGATTAAAATCATCCAGTCACGCATCGGAAGCAATTACAGACAGGATTAAAATCATCCAGTCACGCATCGGAAGCAATTACAGACAGGATTAAAATCATCCAGTCACGCATCGGAAGCAATTACAGACAGGATTAAAATCATCCAGTCACGCATCGGAAGCAATTACAGACAGGATTAAAATCATCCAGTCACGCATCGGAAGCAATTACAGACAGGATTAAAATCATCCAGTCACGCATCGGAAGCAATTACAGACAGGATTAAAATCATCCAGTCACGCATCGGAAGCAATTACAGACAGGATTAAAATCATCTAGTCACGCATCGGAAGCAATTACAGACAGGATTAAAATCATCCAGTCACGCATCGGAAGCAATTACAGACAGGATTAAAATCATCCAGTCACGCATCGGAAGCAATTACAGACAGGATTAAAATCATCCAGTCACGCATCGGAAGCAATTACAGACAGGATTAAAATCATCCAGTCACGCATCGGAAGCAATTACAGACAGGATTAAAATCATCCAGTCACGCATCGGAAGCAATTACAGACAGGATTAAAATCATCCAGTCACGCATCGGAAGCAATTACAGACAGGATTAAAATCATCCAGTCACACATCGGAAGCAATTACAGACAGGATTAAAATCATCCAGTCACACATCGGAAGCAATTACAGACAGGATTAAAATCATCCAGTCACACATTGGAAGCAATTACAGACAGGATTAAAATCATCCAGTCACACATCAAAAGCAATTACAGACAGGATTAAAATCATCTAGTCACACATCTCAGCAAATTACAGACAGAGTTAAATCAATCAGTCACCATCGGAAGCAATTACAGACAGGATTAAAATCGTCAGTGTTTATGAGAACTGATGACAAAGTTAAAATCATCCAGTCACGCATCGGAAGCAATTACAGACAGGATTAAATCATCCCAGTCTGACACTGTCAGACAATTACAGACAGGTTAAAATCATCCAGTGCGCATCGGAAACAATGGAACAGGATTAAAATCATCCAGTCACGCATCGGAAGCAATTACAGACAGGATTAAAAATCATCCAGTGCGCATCGGAAGCAATGCAGACAGGATTAAAATCATCCCCGCATGGAAACAGTGAACCAAGTTAAAAATCATCCAGTCACGCATCGGAAGCAATTACAGACAGGATTAAATCATCCAGTCACCATTCAGGCCAATTACAGACAGGATTAAAATCATCTGATCACGCATGGAACAAATTGCAGACAGGATTAAAATCATCAAGTCTTTATGGAAAGCAATTACAGACAGGATTAAAATCATCCAGTCACGCATCGGAAGCAATTACAGAACAGAGTTAAATCCATCAAGTCATACTCCAAACTAGTAGACAGGATTAAAATCATCCAGTCTTGTATGGAAAACAATTACAGACAGGATTAAAATCATCCAGTCACGCATCGGAAGCAATTACAGACAGGATTAAAATCATCCAGTCGCGCGCCGGGCTTACCAGACGGGATTAAAATCATCCAGTCCGCATCCGGAAGCATTACAGACAGGATTAAGATAATGGAAAGTCCGCGCATCCCGAGGCACCAATTACAGACAGGATTAAAATCTCGATCACGCCGCCAGAACAATTACCAGACGGGATTAGTCATCCCGATCTTTGCCGGAAGCAGACTGAACGGGATTAGATAATCCGGTCACATGGAAGCAATTACAGACGGATTAGTCATCCAGTCACACATGGGAAGCAATTACAGACAGGATTAAAATCATCCAGTCACACATCAAAAGCAATTACAGACAGGATTAAAATCATCCAGTCACACATCAAAAGCAATTACAGACAGGATTAAAATCATCCAGTCACATGGAAGCAATTACAGACGAGTTCGATCCGTAGTCACACATGGAAGCAATTACAGACAGGATTCAAAATCATCCAGTCACATGGAAGCAATTACAGACAGGATTAAAATCATCCAGTCTTGCCAAGACAATTGCAGGCAAGTTAAATCATCCCAGTCACACTGGAAGCAATTACAGACAGGATTAAAATCATCTGGTCACGCCCTTGAGCTTAATTACAGACAGGATTAAAAGATCGTCCAGTCACGCATGGGAGCAATTTTAGACAGTTAAAATCATCCAGTCTGGCATGGAGAACAATTACAGACGGATTAAAATCATCCAGTCACACCCCTTCAGGCAAGTACAGACAGGATAAAATCATCCAGTCAACATCGGAAACAGTACAGACAGGATTAAAATCATCCAGTCACACATCGGAAGCAATTACAGACAGGATTAAATCGACATCAAGTCCACATCAAAAGCAATTACAGACAATATTAAAATCATCTAGTCACACATTGGAAGCAATTACAGACAGGATTAAAATCATCCAGTCACACATCAAAAGCAATTACAGACAGGATTAAAATCATCCAGTCACACATCGGAAGCAATTACAGACAGGATTAAAATCATCCAGTCACACATCGGAAGCAATTACAGACAGGATTAAAATCATCCAGTCACACATTGGAAGCAATTACAGACAGGATTAAAATCATCCAGTCACACATCGGAAGCAATTACAGACAGGATTAAAATTATCCTGTCACTGCAGATGTCATATATAGAAATAATTTTGGATACATTAAAATCACCCAGTCACTGCAGGCGTCACACATCAATGGACTATCATGTTTCATTGTGAGTAGTCTCAGTAATTTTCCATGGGCATGCCTACAAATATTCCATCATAGAAATTTCCAAATTATTGCTATAATACTTCAGTTAGTCATTAATGAATATTTTCATTTAACAGTACATGTATGTTAAATATATTTTATCATCTTACTGGTTCCTTATTATAGTTAGGTGATCCTGGATCTCCATAGCATCCTTTTCATTTGTCATCTGTAATCTGTGCTATTCTGGGGAAAGATAGTTTCCTTTGGCTTCTCCGCCATATTGAATTCAAAGTTATCCCTCCCCTCACCAACCAAGACTTGAGCCAAGACTGTCTTACCATTTAAAACATAACTGGTGTAAAAATGATCAATGTTTTTTTACTGCTTATCAATCCTTTGTGGGTTATTTTAAAGTTGAAACATATTTTCGATTGTAGGACATTGTTTACAGTAACCAGTGTTCTTAAGTGGTTTTCATTTAAGCATTGACCAGGTACAATATTGTTAAACTTGGGGAATCGAAAAGAAACTGCTGTTTACAGCATGATTTGAGCATAGGCAATTGAGGAGGAAAAAAGAGAAGTTGATAAGCACAAAGAGTTTGTCGGTTTAACTGAGCAGGTTCATGCTGAATTTGAAGTTTCATGAGGACACCATTTTGATGTTCTCACTCATCAGAGCTAGTTTGTCCTGAGGAGAGAGAATATCTGTTATAGTGGAATATTCTGCCATCCCCGAGAATAAAATGCTCTACTTTATAAAAGACATTAACGAGTGATACAACAATGAAAAGGTCTTAGGCGAAGCCATTCACTATTCGATAGTCGCTTCTGCTCCAACCCGTATGTGTATTATTGTTAATTGTACCTTAATACAATAAATCTGTATTTCTTATTCCTGGTGTGCAGTTCCATTCTTCAACTGATCATTTTATACTGTATTCCTTTTCAGGATATATCAATATCATAACAAAATTTCAAAGTCATAAACCTGCTCAGTTAAAGCAACAACTATTTGTACTTATATATAAGAAAAGGTGCAAAAAACCATGAACATTCATTGTATTTTAGAGCATAGATTACATTTTTAGAGTTGCAGCTGAGGTTTGTTTATATTTTGAATGTAGATGTGTTTTTGAGCTTGAAGTGTTTTCCTTCTATTATTATGTTGCATACCCCACATCTTTTTGCAATGCATTGCATCTTGTGACCCCGTGTTGTGGGTTGCTCAAATTTTGATGAGGGTAGGATGTTTTTTAAATTTTTGGATTGGCGTTCACTTTTAATTATTTTAGTTGTCTTTAGGATTTTCTTTATTTTATCATTTTTGTTGTTGAGTAATTCTATGTGTCTTTTGATCTTTGTAAATAGTTCTGGGTTGCTTTTGTTGTGTGTGGAAATGCATGCTAGAATGTTTTTTTTTGGATTCCAGAGATATTCTAATGGTATTTTTTTGCTAGTTAAAAATAAGTGGGTTATCCTCTTATTTGTAAAGTTTTTCATAGTTCTTCTAGGTATATTTTACAAAGGGTTTCATTAGCTACTATTGTGCATATTCGTCGTGCTAAGGAGTAGGGGATGGATTTCAGACAACTTTTAGGGTGGTGACTCTTGAAATGGAGGTATTGTTGGGTGTTTGTAGGTTTATACCTTGATACCTTGGCCATCAGAAAAACAAACGGATCTTGATATGTGAATTCAGAAGTTTATTTGCCTGAAGAGAGTCGACTTTAGACTCAAAACGTGTAGCAACACAAATACCATGCACTTAATATATAATACAGAAAGCAAGTATTATTAATAATACCAACAACAATAAATCTACACTTTAAAACATTCACCGCTTCTTGCACATTTTCTTCAATACAAATTTCTCTCGTTGGAACAACCACTATTTCTGTTTTTAATATATATAAATATATATATATATTAAATCTGTCTACAAAATTCCCGTACATTCATTAATCTACTCTATTCACTACCCATCCAGCTTTTCAGAATTCGAACGGACAATTTACAAGACTTATTCCCCTATCGCTAACCCCCACCAACATCCCACACACAACTTGCCAAATATAAGAAAAGAGGCTTTCCATTCCTTTCCACACCACCTGATGAGACATTGTAATTTCAATGTCAAAACAAAATCTACATTTTATAGTAGATAAAAAAATTTGTACATGTTCTAAACTATAATTTATAATAAATATTCACATCTCTATATTGTATATTGAGCACTGTTTTAAATTAATATTTTGGATGTTCTAAATTTTGCTCATTCCTTATTCACTCAGATATATATATATATATATATATATATATATATATCTTAATCTCAAATTTTATACATCTGTAAAAGGACAATATGAAAAAAGACAAAAAGAAAACTGAGGGACTTTATCAAGGCAAACGTAAAGACTTTATTTTTTTTAAATATACAAGAGCAAAAAAAGAGCAAAAAAGTTATTGTTTTAAAAGATTTTGTGTATTAGTGTGCTCATGCACATTCATCAAGTTGGCAGAAAAATTAAACAAGCTCATGGATGTGGGGAGCTACAGTTCAATACCTAAAAAACAAAAAAAAACAAAAAAAACCCTACTCACTTTCATTTATTAGGCATTGAATTGTACCACCCTATGTCCAAAAAATAAAAATAAAAACATCAATAATTAATCCACATTTTTTTTTATTTTTATCATTTTTTTTTATCCTCATCAGACTTCGAGTTATTTGTCAAGCTAGATAGCATTCAGTAAATTTTGAAAAGTCAAGATATTCCTGAACATCGACACAAGAACAATCTACCACCATAGATTAAATAAAGTATTCACTTCAAAATTTCACAGATTGACAGACACCCAAAGAAGAGTTTGCAATAGCTGAAACTTTATAATAATAATAATAAAAGCAAAAAAACGAAAAAGTGACAATAGTTTAAATATAAATAATAACTCTTCAGCCCAGAAGGTTAGAAATTGTCTTTTGGTTCACGAAACATTTCAAAGAAAAAAAAAAAAATTAAATAATACTCAAAATGAAGTATTGTAACTATTTACATTGTTGTCCTCATCTTAATTGCTATATTTACAATGTTATGGCCATTGTACATGCCAGTCTTCTTCATGGTTTAAAGTTCAAAACTAATACCACCTGAAGAAAATCGGAGCATACAACGTCTGAAAAATTGTGAATATTGCAATAAATGATATCAACCAGTAATAAATAATAATATTAATAAAAGCAGTTCATGATACAAAAAGATGAGGCAACAATATTATGAATTCTATTATTAATTACACATATATTAATTTGTATTTACAAGTTATAGTAATTATTAATACTCATTAGGTAAATTGATATAGGAATGTGTATTGAAAATAAATAGTGAATTTCCTATTTAAAATGCCATAAAAACAGGAAAACAGTCGTTGCTGAAGAATCTCTTTTCTAACTAAAATTTAGCACTGCACTCAGTAGGTTTTCATGGTACATTATTCTCCTAAATTGGATGAGGTATTGTGTGTCATTTAAGCTGAATCTCAGGAACATATATGCATACAAGGTTAAAGTTTTACTATTATATAAATTTCAACAAAGTAATGGTAACTTTAGTTGCTTAGATACATGAAGAAAACCCAATTTATATACAATATTTCTCAAAACAAAAACAAAAAATTTATTTTCAAATTTTCATGTGTACAAGATTATATACAGATTTTCCTTGGCTAAAAGGCTTGCAATGTTAATTTATTTCATGAGCAATCACTGGTTATAAAGATAGTAAAATGGTGCTTCCTTGGCAAGTAATTCTTAGAAATCTGATCTTCCATTTCCTTAAGTTTGATACTCATTGGATTCTTCACACCTATGGTATTTCTTCTTGGCATAAAGGCTATGAAGATAACATGACAGACTGTAACAGTTAACCCTCACTAAGTATCAAATAACCATGGCCTTGTCCTAGAACAATCGATTTTGGAAAATAAAACCAGTGTATGAATTTCTTCTTTATTTACCAGTGGTCATAAAATTTTATAAGCTTTTAAAACACATGTGACAAAACAATAATAAAAAATGTCAAAAAGAAAAAAAATATATTTAGTCAAATTTGAATTTCTTACAGCTTATCAACACTTTGTGAGTTACTTTAAAGCCAAAAGATATTTTGGATTCTAGAAGGTTGCTTACAGTACCTGGTGTTGCCAAACTGAGCAAGATCAATAAAACTTAATTTCTTACATGATATATTATTAATAAATTTTTATTAATAAATTTCTACCTGAATTCTATTTTCAGTTACTTTTGATTACAATTCAAATGACCACTCTCCAATCATGGATAAGCAGCAAGAAAAACAAAAAGAAAAAAATATCCCCCTGGAAGTAGGATCTCCGTCATCACCAATCCACACAACTCATTATCAGTTATAGTTCAAGAGGTAAAATAAGGAACTAAAATTCAGATTAAGAAAATCTGAGTCAAATATTTAAAAAAAAAAAAAAAAAAAAAAAAAGAAAAAAATTATTTGCCATGGTATATTTTGCCAGTTAAAAAGGAACAGGTTTTGCAATAAATCAATTGTTCTCACTCTGGAGGTGACTTCAATGCTCATCAGATCTGAACATTAATTTGGATTTGGATTCCCCCCCCCCCCACATTATATTGTAATTAAAATTCCTTGATATTACTTATTTGAATAACATTCCTAACCTAACACATGAAGTAACTATCTTTGAAGATCACAGCTAAAAAGAATTACACAGGATAGTTTAAATTTTCTTTTTCA